>CM028347.1:44162401-44607239 GCA_016618105.1 Dendrobium huoshanense
CTGAGACCCTCTTATGGGGGAACTCATTAGCATTAACAACTTGGGATTGTTGTGGTCGCTGTGGCGTGGATGCACGCGACGAGCGGCAACATCACAACATAGGCCTCCTGCAGGCTTTTCAGTGTTAATGCCGTATACTGAACGGCAGCACGCTTGCAGTAGCTGCGGAGAATTGTAGCCCACCAAATTGAATGGTGGCTCCAGAGTTTCCCGTGTTAATGATATCATTTGCTAGTTGGATGTTGGCACCACTTCCTAGTTGAACGGTGAAAGGAGTGTTCTGGAGGTCCATTCTGCACACATGAAAGATGGGGTAGTAATCAAGATCTGATATATTCCCCCATACTTTCAAAAGCGCAGGGACTCGACAGAACGAAATGATAAACATATAATCCATATAATTTCAAAATATTTTTTAGAGAATTTTTAATGAGTTCAATTAAAAAGACATTTAACCCTTAACTCATCAAATTTTGCTGCTATTATAGCTTAAATATACGACTAGTCAAAGATGGAAAGAGAAACCAATCCCCAGCGGAGTCGCCAGAAATCTGTGGGCTCCGAAAATTCGGCCCCGGCCTCCGCTCTCTTTTCTTATTCGGCGAGGGAGTTTTAACGGACTAAGTTCCGGGGTAAATTTTGGAAGGCAGATGGGTTTGTAGATAAGACACTACCCAGAGATTTCGCCCTCATTTTGCGAGGACTTTATGATCTGAGTTCTGGTTTCCTATAGGCGCAAGCCCCTATAGTTAATTACCCCTCTCGATCACGAGAGAGAACTTTCGATTAAGGCTAGTCGTCAATCAAATACGTAGTATCTGGCATATAGTAGCAGCAATAAGATTAGGATTTGGAGATTTGGAAATTGGGTTGGATTTGGGAATTTGGAAAGCATTGAAAAGTTTGATATTTAAAATATATAGTTTCACCACCTAGCACTTAAAGCGGATGGTGGGGGAATGGATGATAGACCCGATCAAGATCCCATGGTTCCGTCGTCCCGGGCCATCGTGGTCCCTGGTCTACTTAGTCAGAGGAGGTAGTCGACCCAACCTGACAGAAGGATCCTTGTCGGCAGCCATGGGTTGCTTCGTCCAAGAAGACCTTGTAGACCTGGGTTGGATGTTTGTCTAAGGGGACAAATTTGAATCCATCTTAGCTAACAGAGGGCTTTGTGCCCTATCGATCATATTCTATTGATTCATATCTCAAGGATTTGATGCCAATGAGTAACGTATTGGCTCTGGCCATAACCGGTATATCGTGGTGCCATATGGCGGCGAAACCACGCAGTTCAGAGGGCCCCGGGTCATTGTAACCGTTTATCTTGCGGTGGCCATTTAGCGGCAGACCGCCGGTTAGAGGACACGTACCACGTCCTTACTGGCAGGAGATTGTTTGAGAATGGATCCTAGTGATATTTTCGACTAGGCATTTGGCTCTTTGTGAGCTGAAGTTATATTTGAATTTGTCCACCTCGACAAACTGTTGCGGAGGGTGGATGAAGTTTGCTTTAAGTATTTTGATGATTGATTTCAAATTTAAATATCTTAGAGCTTGATGATTTTTGGATTTTGTGGAATTTGGATTTTGTAGAAATTTTAGGACATTTTGAAATATCTGAGAGATTAACCCCTCCGGTTGAGATTCACATTCAACACGGCCATCATCGGGGTGTGGGGTTATTTTCATTCGTAGTTTGAACCTTGTCAACTCTGTCTGGATGTCGACAGAGGATCGGGTTTCGTATGTTTTATATCTTTGTGAGTGAATTCTATTGATTATAGGCCTTGAAGGCCTAATATGAGTGTATTAAAATAAATACATCGGTCCCCACAACCGTATATTTATTTGATAGTCCGAACCCTGTCGACTTTTGTTGATCCGTATAGAAGGATCGGATTCGGACTTGAATTCACTTGTTGACCCGCGCAGCATCCCTAGGCGTCACGTGTGTACCAATAACACGCTCGCCGGGGCCCATGCGGGTCGAGATCATATTTTCCCCTTTAGTGTACCTATGTGTATACAAACTACGGTGTAAGTGCAGGGGGATTTTAAAATATGTTAGTTGTGCAAGTAATTGTAATTTGAATGCACACAATATTTCATTTGAGAGATTATGTACGCCTTCTGTCCGCTAGTACGAGTGTTGCGGATCCGGTGGCGGGGCATTGCAACTTGTAGACGCATTCTGTCTGCTTGTATTTGTGATGCAGATCCGGTGGCGGGGCATTGCAACTTGTAGACGCCTTCTGTCTGCTTGTATTTGTGATGCAGATCCGGTGGCGGGGCATTGCAACTTGTAGACGCCTTCTGTCTGCTTGTATTTGTGATGCAGATCCGGTGGCGGGTTGTAGCAGCTTATAGATTGAATTGTTTGCTGCTTTGTACAGGTAGACTGTCGTGCACTACTTACATGATTTGTGCAAGAAGATTGTAGTGCACTAACTAATCTCCTGCCTTGGGTCGTAGGAGCTTGTATTTTCTATACATCATTTGCTTCTGCCTACTTACAAGGTATTGTGTATATGATGGATTTTAGATCCGCACTAATTGTATGACTCTTGTTATCGTTCATGAGCAATTCTTTTATTTGAGTGGACTGTTGTATAAACAAGGAGTCTTTTATAGTGGCTCGTAGGGACTTCCACATGTACTAGTAAGCTTGCCTAAAGAAGAATTATTATATGCAGTCAAGCTAAAATGTTTGCTTGGAGTTAAACACTATGATTGTACATATACTTCTTTTACTCCAAACTCGTTGAATCCATCAAACGTTATATTCATTACATGTCAAATCTCATTATATGTAAAGGGCAAATGATTGTAGATCTTATACCATTGCTTGCGAGCTTGTCATCACATTTTTCACTATGATCTTTATTTATATGCACATTGTCTTTGGGGGTTCTTAATCCACTAGAGATTCTTGCATGTTCATTTGCATTTGACATTTTCCTTTGATGTATCTTCTTGGAGTTGGATTGTTGTTGGTGATAAGGACGCCATCACATTCTTTCGTGCTTACCCATTTTTGCAACTCTGTTTAGTCAAACAAATCCTTCTGCGACAAATCCTTGCATTCACTTTGAGTTGTGTTTGCTTGCATGAAGTTCATTTTCTTCGATCTTATTGATCACAGATGAATCGTGTCGATGGTTGCAAGCTTTATATCATTTCTGAGAGTACCTTGTGGTTTGCACAATAATTTTGTTTATTGGCATTCATTTGAAGGCTTTGCATTATTTCTTATGAACAGTTCGTATGCGGAGCTCTTCTCCTACCACGGGTTCTTGTACACTTGCTTACATGATTGGTACAAATTTCATAATTATCAGCCTTGAATGATTTGCAGTATCTGTTCATTTGTTATAGTTAGACTATGCATCGCCTCTAATTATTGCTACAACCTTCTCTTTAATGGGCTAAAGCTTTATTCATCATACGCCCCTTCCTTGTATGGTTGCATTTGGAGTCCCTTGGTCATCACAAGCTTTGTGCTCATTTATGTCTACTATAATGATTAGGATTCACTTAGATCTTGATTGTTCATTCATCGATCCAAGGTTTGGCTTTGTATGCTCCATTCCAATTCAAGTTCTTTAGAGTTCATGTTCATTCAAGTTTAAGTCAAATGTTTGCAGGTTCAATTAATGTCCAGGTTGAGCTCAAGTTAAATTCTCATTTAGGTTCAAATTTTGGTTATTTGAATGCGTCTCCACGAACTCCTTGTATATGCTAAACAAATTTTTAAGTCATGGATTCTTGTTGAAAATTTTGGCAGCACTCCGGCGTCGTCCCCGCGTAGGGGGCTGCCTCGGAGTGTGTAAGGCCTTCTCGCCTGCCAAGAAAGGCAGTCACGGTAGGTGTCGAGTGACACCGCGGCCGCAGTTTTAATCCCCGCTCGTTAAGAAAAGCGGTCACGGGGTCTTTGAGCGCAGATTTAAAATATAGCATTTTCCCCGCCTAAAAATAGTGACGGGTACTTAATTAAACAATTTTTTACAAATAACAAATTTCCCCGCCTGCTAAGAAAAGCAGTCACGGGTACTTATATTTTCATGCATACGAATTTCCCCGCTCGCTCAGTGCGTCACGGGTACTTAAGTTTTTCCTTGCCCACTAAGAAAAGTGGTCACGAGTACTTATTTCATGCACAAAAAGTAAATACTAATTTTTACCTTGGGTGTGCAGCAATCGAGGCGGCGACGACGGATGACGGCGACGTAGGAACCTGCGATGCATAATTTCAAATTTTTTAATTATTATTTGTGCAATAAAATTAATTATTTATGTTTTTCTTTTATTTAAAACGAAATGTAGAGAGAGAAAGAAAGAAAGAGAGCTCTCTTTCTAGAGAGAAAGAGAGGGAAAAAGAGGGAAAGAGAGGGAAAGCAAGGATTTTATGAGTTTTTCTTGTGGAATGGGTTTAGAGTGTGTAGGAAATTGGGGGAGTGAGGTTAGAGAGAGAAAATCTATCTTTCTCTAATTTTTAGAGAGAGAAAGAGAGAAGGAAACTCTCTTTCTAGAGAGAGAAAGAGAGGGGAAAGATGGAATTTGAAGGGAATTTGTGTAGAGTGGGTTTAGGAGATGCAAGGAAGTGAGAGGAGAGATTTAGAGAGAGAAAATCCCTCTCTTCTCAATTTGGAGAGAGAAAGAGAGAGTGTGCAAATTTTTTTCTCTCTCTAGGGAAGGAATTTGGAGGTATGGTTGAGAGGGAAGATGCTCGGGGTGGAGATGGAGCTATTCACGATGAAATTTCACTCTCATTCTAGAGAGAGAAAGTGATGAATGAAATTTTTTTTTTTGGAATGGTGTAGGAGGTGTAGGGAAGTGTTTTTTGTGAAGGGTAGTGGGTGGTTTGGTGAGTGGAAGTGAGAGAAAAAAATAATTAGGGTTAGGGTTTGGTGTAGGTTTGAGAAGGAGAGTTTGGAGGAGGAAGAAAGAGATGAAGGAGAGGAAGGAGAAGAGAGGGGAAGAGAAAAATGGAAGGAAATGAAATGAAATGTGGAGGGAAGATGAGGGAAGATGAAAAATGGAGAAGAAGAAGAAGAAGGAAGGAAGAAGAAGAAGATGGGAAGAGGAAAATGGAGGAAGAAGAGGAAGAAGAAGGAGGAGAAGGGATTACCTTGAGCTCTCTTGGAGGGAGGATGGTGGCCGACGGCTTGGAATCGCGAGAGAGGCGTGAGAGGGGCGGCTTGGAGTCGTGAAAGGGAGAGGGAGCCGTGGGATTGATCGTGAAAATGAGGGAGGGTTCGGTTAGGAGAGAGTATGAGGGTTTAGGGGGGTATTTTAGGGATTTTTTGATTTTTTTATTTAGAAAAAATATTTTCTTATTTAAAAATCTCTCTTTCTCACCCTTTTTCTAATTTTTTTTTTTAATTATATTGCACAATAAAATAATTTTTTTTAATCATGCATCGAGTGGGTCGTTGCGTCGCCGCTCGCACAAGTTGTTGTCTCGATTCGCGCGCCCAAAATTTAATTTTTCGCCGACCGTCGACCCCCATCAATATAGGTGTCAATCTTAGCTGTTTCCGTTGCTCCGGACGCATTGGCGCTGTCCGTTTCGCTAACAGAGGTCGTCTCGGCGATTTAGGGTTTTCGGTCGACACGCGTCGGGTGAGTTTTTGCACGATTTCGAGCTCTTTCTCTTTTAAAACCCACCTTGCGCGGTCGACTCGTCCCCGACACTAGTATGAGGGTCAACAATTTTCTATCGTGTAAATTTTATTAAATTTTATTATTTAAATCAAGTTTTCATGACAATTTTATTGTACGATTTTAGCGATTTTGGAAAAAAAGATATAAGAAGTTGTAGAACTTCGATTCATTATTTTTTTTTTAAAGTTCGATACATTAATAATTCAACAAGGATAAGGAAAATTGAAAATTGAGGTTATACCAATGATCAAAGATTTGAAAGATCAAATTGCGTATTTACGGAATCTATCTTTATTGTATTTTTTTTTCTATTTTATTTTATAAGGAACATGTTACGTAAATGTTTTAAGACTCATGAATTGTTTTGGAAACTATTACATATGGAAGAAAAGATGTATATGAAAGTATACGAATATGTAAAAGAAAATGCATGTAAAGAGAATACATACAAAGGAAAAGGAAATGGAAAGTAAAGTTAGTAATCATTTATACACACACACATATATATTTATATATATATTAAATTATATATGAATGAATGATATACGAATGTAAATGAAAAATATATGGAAAAGAAAAAGGATATGCATGCAAATTTATAAGAGTTTACCCCTATATGGTACTAACTAGAAAAACAACGTACCCATGCAAGTTAAAAAGGAAATGTTAAGTGGAAATGAACAATTATGATTGAATATAAAAGAACTTATTAAAATTATAAAGCTGATAATACATGAAAGTTGTATGTATATGAATTTTATATTAAGAAAGAAAGAAGTATATGAAGATGTATATATATATTTTGATATACATGTATTACTGTTTTATAATTAATAATGATTACCTATTGAGTTTACATGATAAACTCAACCCACTAAATTAATGTTTCAGGTATATCTCTAAAGAATTAAAAATGACAGAAAAAGAAGAGTATATTTATAGAAGATGACGCAACAATAAAAACATGTAAATTATGACTAATATAAATGCTTAATTTTGACATAGGTTGAATAAATATTTTTTAAATTAGTGGCTTTTTAGTTGCTTTGAGAAGTATGTTAATTTGTTTATGCTATGAATTAAACTGTTACTATCGTCCGACTTTTCCTTCCCGTCTTATTAGTTGGAGCATTCAAGTCACGTCATGGCAATCCAAGTGCTATAATAATGTGTTTGCAATTCCCCCATTGATGCAGGTTTTATCTGTGAAGAAATTTCTAGTAGTTTAAGTTATAGATGGTTCAGAATTAGAGCATCTCACAGAAATTTCTTATTTTTCCCTCGTCACAATGGTTTTTTCTCTACAACTTCTCTATTCACCCTTGTCAATTCTATTTGAAAGAGGTGATCAAAGCGTCAATGTCAATATAAAGTGTTTGCTACCATCTTGTTAACCCTTGAAATTAATCCCATGTTCAATGTGGTGACATCCAACGTGTGTGGTGATCAACCGAAATCTTGCCTCACAGTCGAGTTCGACATACCCCTGAGGTTGCGTGAAATCACCTGAGACGTCGTTCTCTTGCAAAAATAACCTCCACTAAGCATTCAAAACTTTGAAATCATTGAAGGTGCACCCTTCGTTCGCAGCTGGAGCTGACGACAAAAGCGATGAACTACGAGCATGCTGACATGTGAACTTCTTCGAATGACCTCCAATTATGAAACATATCACATAATTGCATTCTTAACTTCAAAATTAACTAAGAATGATCTCTCACGATCAACCATAGGGGAGGAAGTGGTTGAAAACATCAAATCATGTGCACCGTAGTGTGCAAAATTGCTTGAACATTCTCTGTTCCCAAAATGTACTACCTGATCGCGACCAGAACATCTCAAGTGCTGAAAAGATACTTATATTGCCTCGGCGAACATAGCCTCCAAAGACTATGTCAACTCCAACATGCTTTGCAATGTTAAATAGGTAGTGACTAATATTAGCTACAACCTTAAGTATTTCTTTTTTAAAAATCATATTTATAAGTGTCAAAACCCAAAAATGATTATATTTTAATTTACTCATCTCTTTTGTTAGTGCATTCTTTTGTTGTGGCAGCTCCCCAAGTTTTTCAAAAGTTAGATCAATACATTTTGCAGCACAAGAGACCAATAAATCCTTCATTTTTTCTATAAATTTGGCCCCGGCGGCCTTATAAGACCAGTATTATTTGTTACCACGTGAACCATTAAATGCTCCCTAATCTCTTCAATAACACCATCAAACATTCCAAAAAGAAACTCAGCATTATTTTGTTGATCAGATGCATCGATTGACTTCTATAGCACTATGTTATTAGGGTTATTGATCAAAATATTTATCAAATCTCTGCCCTTTACATCTGACCATCTATAAGACAATACGGCAACAACTTTTTAGCTCTAAGTTCTCTTAATTTCCTCAATACCTCTCTCAGTATTTGCTAATATATCTTTTAAAATGTTTGTCCTCAAATCATTTATGAATGGAGGTTTCAACCCTTGCTCATATGGTCAAACACTACAGGAAAACCTGTTATTACCGGCGGACGGAATCCGCCGGAACAAATGTAAATTCCGACGGTACCGGTATTTTCCGACGCATGTTCCGGCGCAAATATCTCCGCCGGTTTTGAGTGCGTCGATAAATTTGTTCCGACGCATATTTTGCGCCGGAACCAGTTCCGGCGTTGTTTCCGATGCATTACCGGCGCATTAAACGGTTTGCTTGCCGACGTGAAAAACGTGAAACTTCCGGCGCTTATTGCGCCGGTCGTTACCGTCGCAGTATACGACGTTAATTACCGGCGGATTAAGCGCCGGAATTTCGCCAGCAAGATTCTACGATTATTTGCGACGCAATTGTTACGCCGGTAATTAACGGCGGAATATTCGCCGGTACTAACGCTCGATACATTCGTTGTATCGTCGTTTCCGGCGCATAATCCGTCGGAAACCTGTAGCATTGACAAAAAAAATGGATCATGTTGTAAGAAAATGAGAGTTTACAACGTTAATCGGGATACCATTTTCATAAAAAATTCTTCCTACATCTATGCATACTTGTATTCAGGTCTCCATGGCATTCTTTGGGGTGAGCTTCTATATTGTAGGCATGTCTTCCTGTCTTTCTATTGTGTTTGTCATGTATTGATCCATGAGACCCCTCACACCCCTACATTACATGGGATGCAATGAGGAAGATGAATCCCAACTATTTTGCTATCACTCATAGCATAAGCAAACATCAATTATTTCATCAAATTATTTTTGTGCTAGTTTCTTTCACATTACTAACTTATTCATCTATGTTTTGATCTCTTCCCTTACGGTATCAGACACTTTGGTACAATGTGCGCCATTTTTGTATGATCCAGATAGGTGCTACTTCATCCTAGTGATGCCACTTTTCACTACTTTTTCATAATAATTATATTTCAAAAACACTCACGTCTTGTCGTTGCCTTCCACATTAACCTTATATTTTAATGCTGGGTCTTTCCTATGACTCGACATGGTTTTAGTGTTTTACCTTTGTGTCTAACCACCTTCTATAGAACCCTACAAGGCTATAATAAGAAGTTGAGAAGAAAAAAATTCAAGTTAATAAAATGATTCGAAACAAATTAATCAAAATGAAAAAATTAATGTTAGTTCATGTCATTGTTGACAAATATTTTCGCATCGACTCGACCCCGATCGAGCCCGACAAAGCTCGATCGCGCTCGATCAATTCAATTGATCGTCGTCGAGGCTAAATTGACTCAAATTAAGCCTTAATTTAATTAAATTAAATCAATTTAATTTAATTAAAATGCAATCAAAACTAATCAAACTCCGTCGAGCGTCGTCGAGCTCAATTCGATGCATTTCGATACAATTCGGCTTCGATTCAAGGTTAATTTCTTAAATTAAATTGATTGAACCCAATCGGACCCAAATCGACCCAAATCGATTCGGGTCGAGTCCAATCCGGACTCAATTTTAGCCCTAATTCCTCAATTTGGGCTGAATTTGATTTTCAAATCAAATTCCCAAATCAAGGGCTCAGATTTCACATAGAATTCTGCCCTAAAATACCTCATTCATTGCGTGAGAAGCGGGATTGGTTCGTTTGGGCGGTGGACCTGCTTGTGTGTGCCTCTCCAAGTGAATGAGGGGAGGGAGGGAGCCATTCGGCTCCCTAGTGTTGTCCGTCCCGACCCCGAGCGAGAGAACAGAGAAAGAGAGGGAGAGATCGGGAGAGGGGGAGCAGTCGGCTCCCCCGTTTTGTTCCGTCCAGAACTAGAGCACGGGAGAGAGAGAGCCGAAAGGCTCTCTGGTTCCATTCGGCTGATCCCGAGCGCAAGCAAGAGCAGAATAAAGGGGGCGGCGTTCCACTGCGTGCGTGCGACCCCGAGCAAGAAAGAAGAGCGGGCTTGTGCGCGTCCGAGCCAGAGAAAAAAAGGGCAAGGGGGGAGGGCCGGCCAAGCCTTTTTCTCTTTGCATACGTCTCCTAGAGCTGAAATAGGAAGAAGAAGAAGATTTTGCCTTCTCTAACTGCAGTCTTCTTCTCTTTGAACTGAAAATGAGTTCTCTCTCGCTGCCATTGTTCTCCCCCTTCAATTGAAGAGCAGAAATCTCATCTTGCTGCTGTTGGAGGTCTTCTCTCCCAAGATCTAGGGCAAAGGTACCCTGAAGTTAATCTTTGCTGCAGCTAGGAGAGGGTAGGAAGCCTCTACTTCCTTCCAAACCATCTCCGGCAACCTCAAAAGAGTGCAAATCGCTGTTTGGAACGTTTGGACAGCAAACGATGACTTCCGGGAGCTGTTAGAAGTTTCCAAACAGCAAGGAGAGTCTTTGGAGCAGCTTGGACGGCAAAGGAAGTTTCCAAACAGCAGTTTGGAGTCTTTGAAACACCTCGGACAGCAACTATGCAGCCTCCAGAGGCTTCCAAACAGTGAAAACTGCTGTTTGGAGTGCTTGGACAGCAGCCACGCGACCTTCGGAGGCTTCCAAACAGTGAAAACTGCTGTTTGGGATGTTTGGACAGCAAGCGACCACCTCCGGGAGCATCCAAACAGCGAGAATTGCTGTCCGGAACAGTTTAGACAGCAAATTCCTCCTTCGGGGCAGCTTGGACAGCAGCGACGCCATCCGGAAATGCTTGGACAGCCGGCTTCTTCCTTGGGAAAGTCTTGGACAGCAGTTTGGAGCATAAATTGGAGCTTGGACAGCAACCTAGGAGCTTGGACAACGATCCGGAACTTGGATCGGAGCGCTAGGACAAACCGGGAGAGGTATACCACTAAAACTTAGTGAAACCTAGGGTCTCCCAAGGCCAATTGTTGTGTGGTTGACGCCCCCGAAACTTAGGTCCTTAGAAACTTCATTTGCTTGCTTCCCCAAAACCCATGTGCGCTGCCCTCTCCGTAAAACAGCGGGAATCCGGTGATTTCCGTTTGTTTGCTCTCTTGTGAGAGCCAAAGAGGCATGCCATACGCGTAGGGTGGTCGGATTTGTATCCGACAACCCCTCAAATGCATGTCAAAGCATTCATTTTGTGCCTAATGCCTTTGCCTACGAATGAACCATAGGATTTGATGATCTTTTTCTATCCCAAAATGCATGTTGAGACGTAGGTTTCGTTGAATTCTAGGTTGTACCTACTCAATGCTAATGTCATGACAAAATTGACATAGGATTTAGGGTTTTGCATTTGTCAACTTGCAATTTTCTCTATGCCCAAATGCATTTGATAACTTGTTGTAGAATTTTATTTGAACTCTTAAAGGTTCATTTTACTAATTCTAGAGCAAGTAGGATTGATCAATCTTACTTTGGGTGTGTTGCAAGGCTTGTAAAGAAAATAACAAGTGGGCATTCGCTCTATTGTATCAAAATTCCCCAATTTGAAGAATCATCTACACTTGCATGCATTCTAGGTTCTTCTTAGATCATACCAAATTTGATCCTAAGTTTCCTAGAAGTCATAGGGATAGATCTCCCCTACCCAAGATTTCTAGATCATACCAAAATTGATCTAGAGATCTCTCCAAAACCTTAGGAAATCTATCTTCCTTCATCCAATTGAGTCCAAAACACTCATGGAGAAATGGGGAATTCTCTTTTTCATGCACATCTCCTTCCAAGTTTGATGCTTAGAACTTCCTCAAAGTTCTAAGCTCTATGTTGCATGAGTTTTAACAAGTATAAAGAGCTTGTTTCCAAACACTCTTTTCCCTCCATGTGAAGTATTTTGGAGCCCCCCTAAGGCTCCAAGTGTTCTATCACATGAATCTCTAAGGCTTTAGGACCAAATCCTAAGCCCAAACCTTTATTTGTTGAGACAAAAATCAACAATCCCCCTCTTTCATACATGATTATTTGGGACCTTTCAAGTCTCCAAACATGTCATTACATGAATTATTTGGAGCTTAGGACCAAATCCTAAGCTATCTCTTTCATTTGTTGAGTCACAAAATCAACAAATGAGCTTCTAACTCCATTCACTTGACTTCAATTAAGTGAATGATCCTACCTCTTTGAATATCAAATATTCAAAGAACATCATTGAAATTTTGTAACTCTCAAGTTACATCTTCTTCCTTCAACCCCAAAGTTGTAGAAAATTTATCAAATCATTCATTCCTTGGGACACAAACCAATGAGTAATCCTTTAAATTTAGGACTCTAATCCTAGTCTTCCTCATTTGCTTAGCCTAAAGTTGAGCAAATGATAATCTTCCTTTGAATACCAAATGCTCAAAGAGACTTCACCATTTACTTAGCCTAAATCAAGTAAGTGGTCCTCCCTAACCTCCAACTTACAATTCATAAGTTGTATTTCATATCTCCTTTCCTACAACTCAAAAGTTGTAGGAAACTATCCCATTCTCTAAAGACTCCAAATTATGAGAATGTGCATCTCTTTGAACACCAAATGTTCAAAGAATGTTCATGGGGTTGTAGCTTCCAAGTTGCATCCCTTCTCCTTCATTCCTCCAATCCAAATTAGAGGAGTGAATTCCCCTCTTTGGACAACAAATGTTCAAAGAACATTCATTGATTTGCAACCTCTAAGTTGCATTTCCCTTTCTCTTTCCTACAAGTCAAGATTGTAGGAGAGCTTCCAAATCCATCTTCATGATCTCAAATCCAAGTTGGGAGAATGAATTCCCCTCTTTGAACTCCAAGTGTTTTAAAGAGGTTTTAGAAGCCTGCAACCCAAAGTTGCATCTTCTCTTCTCCTTTCTATAACTCAAAAGTTGTACGAAAGTCTCACCCAAATCACTTATTTGTTGAATCAAAATCAACAAGTAATTCAATCAAAAATCATTTGTTTGTTGAACCAAACTCAACAAATAATTTCATATCAGGCAATTGAATCAAATCCTAGCTTTCTTTCATTCTCCTAACCCAAATCAGGTGAATGAGTTCCTCTCTTTGGACACCCAAAAGTTCAAAGAATCCTTGATGTGTAGGCCAAATCTACACATCATCCTTTTATGTTTGCTTAGTCCAAACTTAGCAAACTAAATACCCATCATTGAACATAAGAGTTCAATATTGAACATAAAAGTTCAATGATAATCCCTCTTGATTTGTAACCCCAAAGTTACAAATCTTTCTCATTTATTGAACCAAACTCAATAAGTGATTCAACTTTATTTGCTTAATCCAAATTAAGTAAATGAAACCCAACTCCTTGAATCCAACAATTCAAGGAGACATCTTTTGATTTGTAGCCTCAAAGCTACTAATCTCCATTCACTTCTATAGGTTCCAAAGACCTTAGAAGGTGTAGTACCTTAGCCCTAAAGCTATAGGTTCTCTCTCTCCTTCAACTCCAAAGTTGTAGGAGACTTCCCCTCCCTTTAGCTCCAAAAGCTAGAGGGAGTTCCCCTACATTTAGCCCAAAAGCTAAATGTTGGATTTCTTTCTCCTCTTAGCTCCAAAAGCTAAGGAGATTTCTCCAACATGTAGCCCAAAAGTTACATGTTGGACACCTTCCTTAGACCCAAAATCTAAGTAATCTCTTCCACTCAACCCAAAATTGAGTGATCTCTCCTATGACATTTAAAATGCTAAACCTATAGATGTCTTTTAGGAATTATCCAATATGTGAAGTTTATCCTACTCTATTGGATGGATTTCACCAAGTCCTAAGTGAAGCCCCTTAGGCAAGTCTATCTTACCCTATTAGATAGACACTTCTCTTATCCAAACACTAAGAGAACTCTAAAACACCTAAAAATTACTTAGGTTCCTTTTGATACAATAATCAATCATCTACCCCAAAAGGTGGGATGCCTACATTATTGTATCTTAGGATTCATAAGTAACAGGCTTGCCCAAAAGCAAGCATGTGGTTACTTTATGGGTTCTTCATAACCCTCCTAAATATGAAACACTTAAAACTCAAATAAAATCTTTAAGTCACAAACAACTTAAAGTGAACCACCCTTGGATAAAAATTAAACATCTTCCTTCCAAAATAAAATCAAAGACCCTTAGTGTGACATGCTACACAAGCCTCACACACTTAGGTGCACAGCCCCTTAGGCATGCTAGGATTATGATTTTTCTTTTATGCGCATGTGTTTGATGTTGTGGATTGATTGCCCTTGGATTGTCTGCGTGTGGGCACTTGCCCTTAAGTGGTTAGTATAGAAATATAAATGCTTTTCTGTGCAGGTGGCCATATCTAAAATGGGGGGGGGGGGTGCGCTCATAAATGATAAAAATGCTTGCATGACAGGTACTGCTTAAAACCCCCCAAAGATGTGGCCAATAGGGTAGAAGTAGATTGTTTGGCACTCTACGTGCTAAACAAAATTCTGAATGTAATGCTTTATTATATGAACTGCTTCTGACTCTATTTTACAGGTTTGAGTCTTTTTCTTTTCAAATATGTATTTGATAGAATTAGGATGTGTAATCAAACTTGTGGGGGTCTGGATCAAAAAGAGGTGAACCAAATGGATGTACCTGTGGAAGGTGAGGCCTGAGGTTCAGTTGGAAAGATAAAGCTTCAAGACCCCACAAGTAGAGTATGTAATTAATTTAACTGGGTTGTATAATGGCAGGCAACTCAGCTGCCAAATCTGGTTGTAATAATGTGGACTCTCTTTACATTTCCTTGCATTTGATATAAATAAAAGCATGTTTGATTGTTTACCTGGGTGTGCAATAGAAAAGCATGTCTTTCCTAGGTTTCTTCTCTTGTTTTTGTGGGCGTGGCTTGGACTTTGGATACGGTAGGCTCTTAGGACAAAACTAAGTTTTCTACCCCTTTAAAATATAAGCAACCTAAAATGAAATTAGGCTTCATGATTTTCTAACAAAAAGAAACTTGCATGGCTCCCTTCAAGGAGCCAAGTTTTTAAAATTGAAAATAAACATGCATGGCCAAAAATATGTTGCATATAGAAAGCCCTCACTTAAGGATTATATAACAAAAATCTTTCTTTTTATGAGTCAGCATTTGCATACCCACATACTTAGGCATCTTAGCCTCAAAGCTAAGTTATAAGCCCTACCTTTTAAATAAAAACAACCCTACTACTCTACATTTGCATTGAGACTAAACAACATGGTTTTAAAAGCGATTAGGGGGAGTTTAGCTGGTAGTCCCTTCCAGGCGGGACAGTAAATCCAGAGGTCGGGCGGGCTATGCCTCTTGTGAGGTGTAGCTTGTAAGTCCCTCTTTGCACTCGTTAGATCTAGGTTCGAGGCACTACCTATCGGTAGTCCTCACCTTAGTCTTAGGGTCCGAGGCAAGGGTTGATTCCAAATCACCCTATAAGCCCTCATCTTTCGGGCAGTTCCTCCAACAAGTGTTGTTGGGATGTAAGCCCCAATCTTCTAATAAAATATCAACTTAAACCAAATTTAGATTCAAAAATGTAAAGCCCAACATAGGATAGTCCGAGCACCTCTGAGTTCCCCTCAGAATCAAGTGCTCCTACTTCATCTCCTTTGGCTCTCATTCCAAAATCTATATCTAAGTTGATCAACCTCTTCATTGAAATTCCTAAGGGCCAAAACCTTTTGCAAGACTTTCATGGATTTCAAAACAAAAATCAAATTTTAGCCAACATTTAAATGACTTCAAAATAAAGAAAACCACTAGTTTAATCAAAAGTTTTCCCAAATCAAACTTGGGATGTAATTAACCATAGGGGCTTGCCCCTATGGGATGTCTGTACCCCAGAAATAAATAAACCCCACTCAACCAAATATTGAGTGGGGGAATCTCTGTTAAATAATTGTAAATTTTATTATTGAGCCCATAAGGAGATGATATTTTTACCCTCCGGGGTAATATATCGTATTCTTATGCCATGCCCGATTATAAAATATGCAATCCGTTTGAGGATACAAAAAATTCTCCAACAGATTTTCTGGCGACTCCGCTGGGGAGGATGTCTCTTTTCATCTAAACTAGTGGTTTTCATTTAGTCATTTCAAATGTTGGCTAAATGACATTTGCAAAATCAAAATTTGTATTGTATACCTCTCCCAATTTCAAATGTTGGGTTGAATGGTTCCAATACAAGCAAATGCAAATCAAGATGAACTTTCCAAATCACTTTCAAAAGTGAGAAAGATGAACTTTGATTTTCGAAATCAATAAAAATAAATTTCATTCTCAAACTCCCAATTTCACAATCTCCTCTCTTCACCATAATTGTTGTGGTTGTATGAAATCTACAACCAAATAATGTCAAATGGTGTGGGATTCCAACTCAAACAAATTCAGTCTTCATCCGTTAAATCCGGGACACAGTTGTGAGTGGTCAGTGATTCAAGTCAGTGGTCAGAAAACCCAGCAAAAAGTGCAGTGATTGGTTGATGTTATGCTAATTGAATTCAAGGAAGTACAACAGAAAGGTTGATACAGAAAATTCTGATTTTCAGGAAAATTCTAAAGTTTGGGATTTCAACAAAGCCTAGATGGAAGGCAAATTGGTTTTCAAATTTGGTAACCACCTTCAGTTGTCTTTTGATCAATCTCAATTTGCTCCGGGAGATCTAATAAAATTTGGACAAGGTTTTGAGGGTGTGGAGGTCTTATTCCAAGACTTAACCCCTTCTGAAGTGAAAGTCTTAGAAAGTCAACACCCATCTGAGAGGGTCCTTGAAGTCAGTTTACCTGTTAGGGAGAGGTCACCTCCTCAAAACAGTAGGAAGAGGGTGGTTGAGGTCTCTCCAAAAGCCTTAGCCTCTCAACTTTCTGCATGTGGTAGGTTGACCTTCCCTAAGGTTCAAAAGTCTAATGAAAGACAAACATCCTTAACTCCAATTTTGCCTAAGGAGATGGCAGTTGAGAGACAGTGTGAGACAGTTCAGTCTTTAACAGTTGTCCAAAGGCACTCAGAGCATGAGAAATTGTTTCAGTCCAGTCAATATGAAGAAGGGACTTGTTCCACCTATGTTCTAACCAAGTCTTAAAGAAGAAATAAAAACAAAAGACTTAGAAAGAAGTTGGAAAAGGAGGAGCAAGTTGGGTTAGAGGTTGAGATGATGAAGCTCTCTCCTCTTGCTGAGGGTAGTGAATTTCACCCTCTTTCTGTGTTTGGGAGTGAAGAAGATGTTGAGAAAATAATTGCATCACCTCCAAGACCTTTAACAAAATTTTCCAAAAGCACGCCCGAGGAAAGGGTAAAGCAGTGGGAGAATGACATCAAAAATGTTTTCCAAAGAGTAGCTTATAGAACCCGCTCAACAAAAGAGAAGGTGATTAAAGCTATGAAGAATGTGATTTGCAAACGTGTTGATACAATCCTTAGGGAGAACAAAGATCCTAAGGATAGTAAATTGATTGTTCAACCATCGCAGAAAGATATGCAACAGTTTGTCCGACAACCAGCTGTGTCAGCATTGGTGGATGGTTATGATTTTAAACCTCGTCAGGAAAGAGCAGTCAGTGAGCAGATAGTTTTAGTTGACAGTTCAGCAATTCCATCTAAGATCTATGGTAGACCAAAGGCTGATTACCTTGATCGCCAAGTGGTCCCTTGGTCTTCTTTGTCAGTTTCTAGTAAATTTGATGTACCTACTAGGTTTAGGAGGTCTCCCAAAGAAAACAAACCTTCTAGTCCTCTTAGTGAGCCACACTCTGTGGGTCACATTCATACTTCACCTTTAGATGAGGTAAATTTGGGACACCAAAAATCTCATGCCTCCTCATATGGGGTGAAGGAAGAATGGAGACCCAAGGTGGTGGCTCCATCAGTGGTACTTTCTTCTCCTCCTACCCGTGTTGATTCCAAAGACAAAGGAAAAGCACCTATGGAAATTAATGGTTACGAAGAATACCATCCTTCCCCTGTCAATCCCTCAACTGGTAAAACTGTTGAAGAAATGATTGAATACTTGAAAGAAAGTCTCAAGAAAATTGATAAGGATGAAAGGAGGGAAAAGGAGGAAGAAAACTACAAAAAGTTGCTTGAGAATTTCAATCCCGATGAGGATGAACTCTTGGATGAGGAGGATATCTTTGTCATCCACTATGACATAAGAGGATCCTCTCACTCAGAAGACCCTCATGCAAATGAGTTGTTGGAAGTGGAGGAAGGGAGTCAAAATCCTTGAATTTGTGCTCTACAACAGCTTAGAAGAAAAAAAAGATGTTTAAGAGGTTGGGTGAGATGACATCCACCATGATAGCTCTTACTACTCAGTTTTGGGGCCCCAAAAGGTCCTAAACACAACAGTTGAGTCTGCTACCAATGCAAAGAAAGAAGAATCAACAAGTGCAGCTTCTCTGTCTTCAATGGTGTGTGGTCATAAAGAACAACACTAGTGACTTGCTTACAGTTGTAGATGGTTGACAATTATCTTTGTCTAAATCTTTCCTAAAGATTATAAACAAACTACCCAAAATCCCATTGGAGTTTCCAAAAGGAACTAAAATGCCCCTAAAAAAAAGCCTCTTTTGATGTTCCTTTAAATAACTCAATGGGTGGAAAGGGTCCTTTACCCTTGAAACTTCATGAAAGAGAGTTTCAATTGTGAAGGTAAAAAGAAAGAATCAACTTCCAAAATTAAATGGGTTATCATTCTAAATGGCAAGGGGAAATCCCCCAAGCCTATCTCTCTTTCTAATTTCATGTATGTTCCAAAGGGTGTTAATGAAATGAACAATCCTTCTGCGTACATGCAATCTGTCCGTTCTGAATCTAATAACGAATAAACTACAAATGAATCTTTTCAATTCTTTGATTCAAGTTTTGGTGATGATCTACCCGTGTACGAAATGCTGGGAGCAAAGATTGTCATTGAGCTTGAGTCATTTGACTTATAAACAAATCAAGTGAAAGAAGAATCAAATTTTGAAGTTTTGGTTGATGTAACCTCAACTTCTGAGCCTGAACAAATAACAAAAGTAAATCTCAGAAGTGGTCATATCGTATCATCTCCAATGACATCAAACAAAATGAATGAAAAGAACTTTTCAATCAAAATGAGGGCGTGGTTCCACCAACACTTGCTCCACAAAAGCAAGTGGGTGTTGGACCACCAAAAGTGGATTTAAATGTACTAGGTCACCTTAGGAAACTCCCTGCGAGGTTGAGTATATATAAGGCACTCGTACTTTCTCCTGAAATACAAAAAGCTCTGGTCAAGGCTCTTCTTGACCTTGAAATTTGTTTGGCTCAACCTGCAGAGTGTTCCTTTGAGGAGGCTTTACACTTCAAAGAATTACCTGGAGTAATCTTTTCTGATGAGGATTTGCTCCTAGAAACTTCAAATCACAATTGCCCACTCATTATAACAATTCTTGTTGATAATTTCAAGTTGAGAGGAGTACTTGTTGACCCAGGTGCATGGGCCAACATAATGAATCTAAGAACTTTGGCCCACCTCAACGTTGACACGCAAAAAAAAAAAAATTAACTTATGACAAAATGATGTTTTGGGGTCTTAGGCTCCATTACTCCTTCACTTTTAAAAGGGAGTTCTAAAACCATTTAGTGTATATGAAGTTGGGAAATATGAAGATGTTTCTTGCTATGTTCCAAAGAGGCTATCAGTGTTTTCAGACCTGTGATACCAACTAAAGATCAAGCAGAAATCAGTACACTAAAGACAAAGTCTCCATCAAATGTCCAAGACTACCCTCAAGAAGAAGAACTTGAGGAAAAGATTAAATGAAATTCTGCCCCTCCAACACAACGAGGTGGTAGGATGACACAATGAGTTCGTGATACAGTTCTTGACAAAAGTTGAGAAGTGTGGAAGGTGAGGGTCACCAAAGCCCCATCTCCACCATTTGTTCCATGAAGGCCCATCACCCATGTAGGCTCAGGGTCCGATTCAAAGGCTGAGCCAAATTTGATGGGTAGTTTGACAAAGCAACAAAGGAGCTTCAACAAATCAAAGATACAGTTTCAAGAATGGGTAGACACTGAAAAGCCTATTTGGAACATTAAAGGAAATCTTTCATGTGATGAAGATAACTCTCAAACAAAGAGGAGGTGTCTAATCTCACTAAGTTAAAAAAAAAAAAAAATGAATTTGTGTAGAAGCACTAACTTCATTGTCAAAAAAAAAAAAAGTACAGTGGAAGAGTTGAATGTTTGCATTACACTCAAATAAAAAAAAATGTAGGGAGGTAGTATGTCTTTCATAGCATACCCTCTTCCTTAAAGTCCAAAAGTGGGTGTAAACTTGACAACTTTCCATAAATGAAGTGGTAGAACTCCTACTTGTGTTAGAAACCTGATCAAAAGATTTTAGACTCCTTCTATGTGGTCCAAGGGCGAAGCTTGACACCTTGAAAATCTATGAAATTTTAAATACAAGTTGAAGAAAAATAGATATGGTGTTGACTTTGGTACCATCAGACCAATAGATGATGATAATTTCTGTTTGGTTATTACCAACAATCTGGATGTTGATATGATCTTTACAAAGACCTACAACGCTGTTGGGAGGTTATGTTTAGAGTCTAGCAACGGTCTGGATTACCTTCAAACTAAGGATGCACCCCTTGAGTTTGAAGAAAGAAATCAAATCAACAATTGATGAATTAAAAGAAATCAATTTGGGTACTGAGCAAAATCCACGCCCCACTTTCATAAGTGCTTTGTTAAATGAAAATGATGCCAATGGTATGGTACAACTCCTGGCAGAGTTTAGGGACTGTTTTGCATGGGGTTATGATGAAATGCCATGTTTAAATCCAGACATAGCAGTCCACAAACTTGTCATTCAACCAAATGTTGTTCCAGTCAAACAAGTTCCTCGAAGGATGCATTTGAAAATTGAACAACAAGTGATTAAAACAAAAATTAACTGAGGCTGGTTCTACTCAAGAGGAAAAATACCCCTCTTGGTTGGCTAGCATTGTCCTTGTTAAGGAAAAGAACGGACAGATTCGCGTATGCGTTGATTTTAGAGACTTGAGTAAAGCATGTCCCAAAGATGAGTTCCCATTGCCAATCCCTAAACTCATGATTGACATTGTTTCTTCTCATGGTCTCTTTTCCCTTTGTGAATGAGTCCTCGGGGTACAACCAAATCAAAATGGCCCCGGAGGACGAGCAATATACTGCTTTTAGAACACCCATTGGAATGTACTGTTTTAAGGTCATGTCTTTTTGGCCTTAAGAATGTTGGTGCAACCCACCAGCGTGCAATGACCAGAATATTCCATGTATTCATTCATGACAAAATTGAATGTTACATTGATGATTTCGTGGTCAAAAGCAAAAAAAAAGAGAGGATCACCTGTTTAATTTAAGGGTTGTGTTCGAATTGCTTTGTCGGTACGACCTCAAGATGAATTCTTGTAAGTGCACCTTTGGGGTGACTTCAGAAAAGTTTCTTGGGTTTGTTGTTCGACACAATAACATTGAAATTGACCCTATTGAAATCAAAGTGATATTAGAAATGAAACCTCCTAGAAGTCTTACTCAACTAAGATCTTTTCTAGGCAGGTTGGCATATCTAAGATGCTTATTCAATTTGTCCGGTAGATTGTAGCCCTTTCAAAGGACTCAAAATTCTACTCGGATGACAATCACCAAGGCTTTTGATAGTATTAAATGCTATCTCATTTCTCAACTTGTTTTGGCGCTCCTATCCTGAGGAGGCCGTTAGTTCTCTTCACTGCAACGTTAAGTGAATCTCTTGAAGCTTTGTTGGCCCAAACCCGACAATGAAAGATAAAGAAAAATGTTTTGTGCTACTCAAGCAGAGTTCCAAGCAGAAATGTTCATCCCATCCGGTTAAGGACTGGGTCCGGATTACCAAAACCTTGGTCTAAGATTTTAAATCTTCCATCTTTCCCCCAAAAGGGAAGAAAATTCATATTTCCCTAAAAGGAAAGGCAATTCAATTTTCTCTAAAAAGAAAATCAAGTTCATCTTTCTCCAAAGGAAAGTTCATCTCTTTCCTTCTCCAAATGAAGGAAATGCAACCTTCTCTTTCCCCCAAAGGAAAGTTTAAATTTATCTTTCTCCAAATGAAAGTCAATTGCAAATCTTAGTGCCAAATGCTAAGTGTAGATTCCCCAAATAAGAGTCTTCTTATCAATTTCTGAGTTTAGGTAGAATTCAAACCTTTTAAGGTCTCTCCTAGCTCACTCTTTTAGATCTTGTTCTACCCAAATTGAACATCATAGATCTACCCAAATCTAGACTTCTAGTGGTTGCCAAAACACCCTTTAGTCTTCCCAAATGTTAAGTTTTATCTTACCAAAATAGATAATCTTACACCAAATACCTTCAAGGCCTAAGTAGTAGCCAAAATACTCTTAGCCTTAGCTCTTTGAGTTTTATCTCACCAAAATGATATAAACTCTACCTCTAGATGGTTGCCAAAAATACCTCTTAGAGCTTTCCAATAGGTGCCAAATGCCTTTTGCCTTTTAGGAAACAACAAATGTTCCTAACCCTTCTCAAATGATAGTGAAAATATCTTTGAGAACTCCTTAGGTGGTAGCCAAGATACCCCTAGCTTTTAGGAGATAACAAGATATCCCTAAGACCCTCTTAGAGACTCCAAATGTCTCTAATCTCTTTTCAAGTGATAGCCAAAGTATCCTTGGAAATCTTGTAGATGGTAACAAAATACCCCTAGCCTTTAGGTGATAGAAAGATATCCCTAAGCTCCTTTAGAAGTTATCAAATTTTTTCTAATCAAATCAAATTCTCTCTAAAGGTACCAAATATCTTTAGAAATCCCTTTTAGAAGTTGCCAAAATGCTTCTAATTGATCCAAAATCTTTCTAGAGATACCAAATATCTCTAAGAGCCTCTTAGAAGTTATCTAAATACTTCTAACCAAGTTAAATCTTTCTAGAGATACCAAACATCTCTAGGAGCCTCTTAGAAGTTGCCAAAATACTTCTAAACTCTCTTTCAAGAGAAATCTAAAACTCTTTCTTTAAAGTGATATATAGAAATCTCCTTATCTTTGTAGATCTTGCTTAAATCCAAGTTTAGGCTTTCATAGATCTCTCATTCTCTTTCAAATCATACTTTATTTGATTTGGAAGATCTCGTTTGATCATTCTTTGGTCAACGCCAATATGTGTGGCGTACTTCTTTTCGTTCACCACACATATTGGGGGTCCTTTTGTTGACAAATATTTTCGCATCGACTCGACCCCGATCGAGCCCGACAAAGCTCGATCGCGCTCGATCAATTCAATTGATCGTCGTCGAGGCTAAATTGACTCAAATTAAGCCTTAATTTAATTAAATTAAATCAATTTAATTTAATTAAAATCCAATCAAAACTAATCAAACTCCGTCGAGCGTCGTCGAGCTCAATTCGATGCATTTCGACACAATTCGGCTTCGATTCAAGGTTAATTTCTTAAATTAAATTGATTGAACCCAATCGGACCCAAATCGACCCAAATCGATTCGGGTCGAGTCCAATCCGGACTCAATTTTAGCCCTAATTCCTCAATTTGGGCTGAATTTGATTTTCAAATCAAATTCCCAAATCAAGGGCTCAGATTTCACATAGAATTCTGCCCTAAAATACCTCATTCATTGCGTGAGAAGCGGGATTGGTTCGTTTGGGCGGTGGACCTGCTTGTGTGTGCCTCTCCAAGTGAATGAGGGGAGGGAGGGAGCCATTCGGCTCCCTAGTGTTGTCCGTCCCGACCCCGAGCGAGAGAACAGAGAAAGAGAGGGAGAGATCGGGAGAGGGGGAGCAGTCGGCTCCCCCGTTTTGTTCCGTCCAGAACTAGAGCACGGGAGAGAGAGAGCCGAAAGGCTCTCTGGTTCCATTCGGCTGATCCCGAGCGCAAGCAAGAGCAGAATAAAGGGGGCGGCGTTCCACTGCGTGCGTGCGACCCCGAGCAAGAAAGAAGAGCGGGGCTTGTGCGCGTCCGAGCCAGAGAAAAAAAAGGGCAAGGGGGAGGGCCGGCCAAGCCTTTTTCTCTTTGCATACGTCTCCTAGAGCTGAAATAGGAAGAAGAAGAAGATTTTGCCTTCTCTAACTGCAGTCTTCTTCTCTTTGAACTGAAAATGAGTTCTCTCTCGCTGCCATTGTTCTCCCCCTTCAATTGAAGAGCAGAAATCTCATCTTGCTGCTGTTGGAGGTCTTCTCTCCCAAGATCTAGGGCAAAGGTACCCTGAAGTTAATCTTTGCTGCAGCTAGGAGAGGGTAGGAAGCCTCTACTTCCTTCCAAACCATCTCCGGCAACCTCAAAAGAGTGCAAATCGCTGTTTGGAACGTTTGGACAGCAAACGATGACTTCCGGGAGCTGTTAGAAGTTTCCAAACAGCAAGGAGAGTCTTTGGAGCAGCTTGGACGGCAAAGGAAGTTTCCAAACAGCAGTTTGGAGTCTTTGAAACACCTCGGACAGCAACTATGCAGCCTCCAGAGGCTTCCAAACAGTGAAAACTGCTGTTTGGAGTGCTTGGACAGCAGCCACGCGACCTTCGGAGGCTTCCAAACAGTGAAAACTGCTGTTTGGGATGTTTGGACAGCAAGCGACCACCTCCGGGAGCATCCAAACAGCGAGAATTGCTGTCCGGAACAGTTTAGACAGCAAATTCCTCCTTCGGGGCAGCTTGGACAGCAGCGACGCCATCCAGAAATGCTTGGACAGCCGGCTTCTTCCTTGGGAAAGTCTTGGACAGCAGTTTGGAGCATAAATTGGAGCTTGGACAGCAACCTAGGAGCTTGGACAACGATCCAGAACTTGGATCGGAGCGCTAGGACAAACCGGGAGAGGTATACCACTAAAACTTAGTGAAACCTAGGGTCTCCCAAGGCCAATTGTTGTGTGGTTGACGCCCCCGAACCTTAGGTCCTTAGAAACTTCATTTGCTTGCTTCCCCAAAACCCATGTGCGCTGCCCTCTCCGTAAAACAGCGGGAATCCGGTGATTTCCGTTTGTTTGCTCTCTTGTGAGAGCCAAAGAGGCATGTCATACGCGTAGGGTGGTCGGATTTGTATCCGACAACCCCTCAAATGCATGTCAAAACATTCATTTTGTGCCTAATGCCTTCGCCTACGAATGAACCATAGGATTTGATGATCTTTTTCTATCCCAAAATGCATGTTGAGACGTAGGTTTCGTTGAATTCTAGGTTGTACCTACTCAATGCTAATGTCATGACAAAATTGACATAGGATTTAGGGTTTTGCATTTGTCAACTTGTAATTTTCTCTATGCCCAAATGCATTTGATAACTTGTTGTAGAATTTTATTTGAACTCTTAAAGGTTCATTTTACTAATTCTAGAGCAAGTAGGATTGATCAATCTTACTTTGGGTGTGTTGCAAGGCTTGTAAAGAAAATAACAAGTGGGCATTCGCTCTATTGTATCAAAATTCCCCAATTTGAAGAATCATCTACACTTGCATGCATTCTAGGTTCTTCTTAGATCATACCAAATTTGATCCTAAGTTTCCTAGAAGTCATAGGGATAGATCTCCCCTACCCAAGATTTCTAGATCATACCAAAATTGATCTAGAGATCTCTCCAAAACCTTAGGAAATCTATCTTCCTTCATCCAATTGAGTCCAAAACACTCATGGAGAAATGGGGAATTCTCTTTTTCATGCACATCTCCTTCCAAGTTTGATGCTTAGAACTTCCTCAAAGTTCTAAGCTCTATGTTGCATGAGTTTTAACAAGTATAAAGAGCTTGTTTCCAAACACTCTTTTCCCTCCATGTGAAGTATTTTGGAGCCCCCCTAAGGCTCCAAGTGTTCTATCACATGAATCTCTAAGGCTTTAGGACCAAATCCTAAGCCCAAACCTTTATTTGTTGAGACAAAAATCAACAATCCCCCTCTTTCATACATGATTATTTGGGACCTTTCAAGTCTCCAAACATGTCATTACATGAATTATTTGGAGCTTAGGACCAAATACTAAGCTATCTCTTTCATTTGTTGAGTCACAAAATCAACAAATGAGCTTCTAACTCCATTCACTTGACTTCAACTAAGTGAATGATCCTACCTCTTTGAATATCAAATATTCAAAGAACATCATTGAAATTTTGTAACTCTCAAGTTACATCTTCTTCCTTCAACCCCAAAGTTGTAGAAAATTTATCAAATCATTCATTCCTTGGGACACAAACCAATGAGTAATCCTTTAAATTTAGGACTCTAATCCTAGTCTTCCTCATTTGCTTAGCCCAAAGTTGAGCAAATGATAATCTTCCTTTGAATACCAAATGCTCAAAGAGACTTCACCATTTACTTAGCCTAAATCAAGTAAGTGGTCCTCCCTAACCTCCAACTTACAATTCATAAGTTGTATTTCATATCTCCTTTCCTACAACTCAAAAGTTGTAGGAAACTATCCCATTCTCTAAAGACTCCAAATTATGAGAATGTGCACCTCTTTGAACACCAAATGTTCAAAGAATGTTCATGGGGTTGTAGCTTCCAAGTTGCATCCCTTCTCCTTCATTCCTCCAATCCAAATTAGAGGAGTGAATTCCCCTCTTTGGACAACAAATGTTCAAAGAACATTCATCGATTTGCAACCTCTAAGTTGCATTTCCCTTTCTCTTTCCTACAAGTCAAGATTGTAGGAGAGCTTCCAAATCCATCTTCATGATCTCAAATCCAAGTTGGGAGAATGAATTCCCCTCTTTGAACTCCAAGTGTTTTAAAGAGGTTTTAGAAGCCTGCAACCCAAAGTTGCATCTTCTCTTCTCCTTTCTACAACTCAAAAGTTGTACGAAAGTCTCACCCAAATCACTTATTTGTTGAATCAAAATCAACAAGTAATTCAATCAAAAATCATTTGTTTGTTGAACCAAACTCAACAAATAATTTCATATCAAGCAAATGAATCAAATCCTAGCTTTCTTTCATTCTCCTAACCCAAATCAGGTGAATGAGTTCCTCTCTTTGGACACCCAAAAGTTCAAAGAATCCTTGATGTGTAGGCCAAATCTACACATCATCCTTTTATGTTTGCTTAGTCCAAACTTAGCAAACTAAATACCCATCATTGAACATAAGAGTTCAATATTGAACATAAAAGTTCAATGATAATCCCTCTTGATTTGTAACCCCAAAGTTACAAATCTTTCTCATTTATTGAACCAAACTCAATAAGTGATTCAACTTTATTTGCTTAATCCAAATTAAGTAAATGAAACCCAACTCCTTGAATCCAACAATTCAAGGAGACATCTTTTGATTTGTAGCCTCAAAGCTACTAATCTCCATTCACTTCTATAGGTTCCAAAGACCTTAGAAGGTGTAGTACCTTAGCCCTAAAGCTATAGGTTCTCTCTCTCCTTCAACTCCAAAGTTGTAGGAGACTTCCCCTCCCTTTTGCTCCAAAAGCTAGAGGGAGTTCCCCTACATTTAGCCCAAAAGCTAAATGTTGGATTTCTTTCTCCTCTTAGCTCCAAAAGCTAAGGAGATTTCTCCAACATGTAGCCCAAAAGTTACATGTTGGACACCTTCCTTAGACCCAAAATCTAAGTAATCTCTTCCACTCAACCCAAAATTGAGTGATCTCTCCTATGACATTTAAAATGCTAAACCTATAGATGTCTTTTAGGAATTATCCAATATGTGAAGTTTATCCTACTCTATTGGATGGATTTCACCAAGTCCTAAGTGAAGCCCCTTAGGCAAGTCTATCTTACTCTATTAGATAGACACTTCTCTTATCCAAACACTAAGAGAACTCTAAAACACCTAAAAATTACTTAGGTTCCTTTTGATACAATAATCAATCATCTACCCCAAAAGGTGGGATGCCTACATTATTGTATCTTAGGATTCATAAGTAACAGGCTTGCCCAAAAGCAAGCATGTGGTTACTTTATGGGTTCTTCATAACCCTCCTAAATATGAAACACTTAAAACTCAAATAAAATCTTTAAGTCACAAACAACTTAAAGTGAACCACCCTTGGATAAAAATTAAACATCTTCCTTCCAAAATAAAATCAAAGACCCTTAGTGTGACATGCTACACAAGCCTCACACACTTAGGTGCACAGCCCCTTAGGCATGCTAGGATTATGATTTTTCTTTTCTGCGCATGTGTTTGATGTTGTGGATTGATTGCCCTTGGATTGTCTGCGTGTGGGCACTTGCCCTTAAGTGGTTAGTATAGAAATATAAATGCTTTTCTGTGCATGTGGCCATATCTAAAATGAGGGGGGGGGGTGCGCTCATAAATGATAAAAATGCTTGCATGACAGGTACTGCTTAAAACCCCCCAAAGATGTGGCCAATAGGGTAGAAGTAGATTGTGTGGCACTCTACGTGCTAAACAAAATTCTGAATGTAATGCTTTATTATATGAACTGCTTCTGACTCTATTTTACAGGTTTGAGTCTGAGGTTGGAAGGTGAGGCCTGAGGTTCAGTTGGAAAGATAAAGCTTCAAGACCCCACAAGTAGAGTATGTAATTAATTTAACTGGGTTGTATAATGGCAGGCAACTCAGCTGCCAAATCTGGTTGTAATAATGTGGACTCTCTTTACATTTCCTTGCATTTGATATAAATAAAAGCATGTTTGATTGTTTACCTGGGTGTGCAATAGAAAAGCATGTCTTTCCTAGGTTTCTTCTCTTGTTTTTGTGGGCGTGGCTTGGACTTTGGATACGGTAGGCTCTTAGGACAAAACTAAGTTTTCTACCCCTTTAAAATATAAGCAACCTAAAATGAAATTAGGCTTCATGATTTTCTAACAAAAAGAAACTTGCATGGCTCCCTTCAAGGAGCCAAGTTTTTAAAATTGAAAATAAACATGCATGGCCAAAAATATGTTGCATATAGAAAGCCCTCACTTAAGGATTATATAACAAAAATCTTTCTTTTTGTGAGTCAGCATTTGCATATTCGCATACTTAGGCATCTTAGCCTTAAAGCTAAGTTATAAGCCCTACCTTTTAAATAAAAACAATCCTACCACTCTACATTTGCATTGAGACTAAACAACATGGTTTTAAAAGCGATTAGGGGGAGTTTAGCTGGTAGTCCCTTCCAGGCGGGACAGTAAATCCAGAGGTCGGGCGGGCTATGCCTCTTGTGAGGTGTAGCTTGTAAGTCCCTCTTTGCACTCGTTAGATCTAGGTTCGAGGCACTACCTATCGGTAGTCCTCACCTTAGTCTTAGGGTCCGAGGCAAGGGTTGATTCCAAATCACCCTATAAGCCCTCATCTTTCGGGCAGTTCCTCCAACAAGTGTTGTTGGGATGTAAGCCCCAATCTTCTAATAAAATATCAACTTAAACCAAATTTAGATTCAAAAATGTAAAGCCCAACATAGGATAGTCCGAGCACCTCTGAGTTCCCCTCAGAATCAAGTGCTCCTACTTCATCTCCTTTGGCTCTCATTCCAAAATCTATATCTAAGTTGATCAACCTCTTCATTGAAATTCCTAAGGGCCAAAACCTTTTGCAAGACTTTCATGGATTTCAAAACAAAAATCAAATTTTAGCCAACATTTAAATGACTTCAAAATAAAGAAAACCACTAGTTTAATCAAAAGTTTTCCCAAATCAAACTTGGGATGTAATTAACCATAGGGGCTTGCCCCTATGGGATGTCTGTACCCCAGAAATAAATAAACCCCACTCAACCAAATATTGAGTGGGGGAATCTCTGTTAAATAATTGTAAATTTTATTATTGAGCCCATAAGGAGATGATATTTTTACCCTCCGGGGTAATATATCGTATTCTTATGCCGTGCCCGATTATAAAATATGCAATCCGTTTGAGGATACAAAAAATTCTCCAACAGTCATTTGAAGGTTATATGAATAATCTACCTCTAATAGTTGATTCTCTTTTAAATTCAGATATTTGACCAATTTTAATTGATCAATAAGTATTTTATTCTAAAATTTGAGTTCAAGACATCATCATCAAAGGGAGCGACTAGTGATGTGTTGGTGGATAGCAGGGCTACTCACAACTTCATCTCAAATCAAGTTGTGAACTTGTTGGGATTGAATATGGTGGAGATGGGGAGCTTTGGAGGCATGCTGAGGATAGGGAAGGTGGAAAAGAGTAGGGAGGTGTGTAGGAGGTTGGTGATGACACTTTAGGGCATAATGATAGTGGAGAATTTTCTTTCCCTGGATTTAGGAGCACTGATATGATCCTATAGATGAAGTGGTTATAGATGATCGGGGAGACGAAGGTGGATTGGAAATCTTTGACTATAGAGATTCAGGTGAAGGGGAAGAGTGAGGTGTTGCGTGGAGATGATAGCCTGTACAGAATCTTGATTTTACTCAAAATCATAGTCAAAGGTGATATAGGGAATGGGGCTAGGCTACTTGGTGAAGCTGTAAAACTTGGAGAAGGTTTGAAATTTAGTGCCGGTCATGGTTTAAAATTTCGCAATAAAAGGCGTGCCTCAAGGCTCGTCTCAGCGCAATATGGTCCCTTTAAGCCGCAAAGCCCACACAATAAGTTCAGATTTTGAGGCTTACGCCACAAGTTTACTGAGGCGCCGCCTCTTAGAAAACTATCCTTATATATATATATTCAATTCGGACCCCCAATTGCCGACGTGGAGTCCTGTATTGCTTAGTGAGATGTTGACGTGGCATCAACATTTAAATCCTGGTAAAGGTAAAATGGTAGAAAAATTTCACAGTACACGCTGTGTTTCGGTTTTCAACTTCTAGCAAACGTTTCAAGCATTCACTCCGGAGCAATTCAAGCATTCACTCAATTCCTTCTCAGATGTCATCACCCCCAAAGAGAAAGGTAATTTGCTGGCATGTTTTCTATTCAAGTTCTGCGTATTTTATGTTTATGCTATGCGTAGGTGTTCAGGATTTTGAAGTTCTTCGTATTTTATGCTTACGCTATGCATATGCGTTGCTTCTCGAAACTTTTTAAATGTTGATATTTTGATGCCATCGTATTTTCTCTATATTTAGGGTTTATGTATTTATGTTGAAATTTGAAACCTAAACCCTAACTAAATTTTAAGTTTTTAACAATTAAACCTCAAACTTTTAAAATAGAGTAGTTTGTGCCAATTTTGCGCGTAGGATGTGCGTATGATGGCATAAACACTTAGTACTTTATGCGTATATTGTGCCTGCTTGTGCGTATGATGTGAGTACTCTATGCGTATGTTGTGCGTGATCTTTGCTTATGTTGTGCGTACTTTATGCATATGTTATGCGTTTTTTGTGCGTATCTTTTTTACTTATTTTATATATTTTTATTTTTTTATTTTTCAGATATCTGTTCGTCCAATTACCTATCGATGTTATGTTTCAACTTTTCGAACAATCTGTGATAATTTTGTTCAGCAAATTTCTCTTGAAGTCGTGGACACATTGAAACGTTTAAATATCATACAATTTTTGCAATTTCCTGGATTTGAGCAAAATGTCTCTCTTATTTATGAGCTGATCTCAAGGTGGAACATTTCAAAGCAATGCTTTATTCTAAAAGGTCAGCCCATTCCTTTCATTGTTGATGAAGTGACCATTCTTATTGGTCTGCCAACTAAAGAAGAAGAAATATCCTGGCTTTCCTTAGCACATACTTTAATTACATCATTGAAAATTAAGGAAGACATGCTGGAGTTTAATGAGCAAACCCCCCCGAGACTATGTTAAAAACATTTATCATGTATTTATGTTCAAATTTACCTTTTCAACTTAATAACTTTAAAACCGCTTCGGTTGCTTCAAAAAATAACAAATAATTCATATGATTTTTTATCAATAAACTTGGCTGGTTCGATTAGAGAATTTTTAGTTAGAGAGTTTTATAAGGCCTCCTCCAAGATTTCAAATAAGAGTCAGGATGTTACATCAACTGTTTTGTACCTCTACTAATTGTGAGTGCTAAGTGCTAAGTGTTAAAATTCATTCGAAATTTTATTTAATTTTTATAATTCATTTGCTTAATTTTTTTTTCATCTTATGCAGATTTGAATCCTGGAGCATACTTCTTTTCATGCTCCTATGTATGCTGATAAAAGGACCAATTTTCTACAATGAGCCAATGATATTGTATATACTACAGAGGTGGTGATTGATTTATTTGTTAATCTAACAAAAAGTCAGATTTTTAATGTTCTCCAGGGAGTTTCCCAGGATGAAATTGATTTGGTTAACGTTAAGAAATATCTATCAGATAGCCCTCCATCCTCTGATTCCCCTCATGAAATATCCACCCATCAAACCCCCCAATCTCTCTATTATACCCCACCTCCTCAGCAAAACCCCCATCAATCTCCTTAGTAACCACACATTAGTTTTTATGCTGAAGCAATGGAATCTCTCCAAGAAAAAATAATCAATTCATTCCAAGAAACCTGAACAAAATTCTTTCTTGAATTTGAAGGTAGCTGAGCAGAAAGTTTGAAGATCTAGCTAAAAGAGTTGAAGTTATTGAGGTTAAGCTCAATAATCACATTAATCAGAGCAAAATATTTTTTCAGAAATGATATGTTAGCTACTCTTCATCTTCCAATAAGAAATATAAATCAGATATCCTTCCCTCAGCTCCAATAAACCAATCCCTCGAAATGAGCCAATTCCATCTAAAAATGAGTCAATGCTCCAAAATGAGCCAATCTCAACTGAAATGCAACTAATTTCATACACAAATTCAAATGAACGAATACCAGTAGATGACATTCAACAAATTCCTAATTATGGAACTGAAATAGTAAATTATAAAGGTATTCTAAGTCTGAGTCTTGAGAAGAAAAATTTTATGTATGAATGCTTGAAAAAGTTTAAGCTAAAGTAAAAACTACGACTGTTAGGAACTCATAATCCTATTAGTTTTGCGTATGGTATGCATATGATATTCGTATTTTATGTGAATTTTTTGCATATTTTATGTTTATTATTATTTTTTTTTGCAGGACGATAGTGTCCTTTTAATTGGTTACCTTCTTATTTCTAGAGCTGACATCGACGAGTTATTTAACGATGATTATTTAGGCAATGAATGTATATATATTATCGTCTTTTTGTTAAATGAGAAGTGTAAACTTATCCCTGACAAATACCATATATTTTTATATATCTCGTCAGTCTATTGAGTTAATAACTTAGTATTCAGTTAATCAGTTTAACACCAGTTTTAATATTTATTTTTCTTTTCTTACATTTACTTCTTGCACTTGAAGAATAACAAAGGAAGGGATAAATTGTCCAGATTACAAATCGACCATATAACCGAACTTTCTGTTACTTCAAACAATATTTTATTGCAGCCAATCATTGAATCCCCGCATTAAACTCTTATGGTTGGTTTGCTGAAAGAACAAATGTGGAAATTTTATTACTCGTTGCCCCACCGCGTCAAAGAACATTTGTTTGTTATTCAAAAAATCGTAAGTGTTAGATGAAATTATGAAACTAATGAACTCTTCAAATTTTTTAAAAAATTTTAGAATTAATCATTGCTCTACGTATTTTTAAGATTAAAGTCCTATATTTTGACATCAAAGAAGCCTTTGATAGTGATATCAGAAAATGGAAGCTTTCTACCATTAAAGGTATGCCAAAATAGAACAACTCTATAAATTGCAGAATGTATGCCTGCAAATATTTGGTAAGGATAAGTCCTGAAGGTAACACTTATTGGACTGATAGTACAAGTTTTTAAGAGGACATTCTAAAATATAGGGCATAATTGCCATATGAAATATTTTATAAATCTTTGGAAAAATAACAGTTTTTAACATTGTTTATAAAATATTTATTTTTGAATATTCGCTTCTAGTATGTAAAATGTTTATTTCATGAAACTGAAATATATATATTTTTCGCTTCTGTGTATAAATGTTGTTTATATTGATTTGATGAAAAAGAAACTCATTTAGTCTTGAATATATTTATATAAGTACAAAGGGTTTAAAGATCTTGGTGGACAGTATTTAAGGATGAGGAATAAGAAATATGATGTTAAAAAAGATTTTAGTATTTGACATTTGCGTTTATGGTTTAGTGTTTGACATTCTTTTTTTGTTTAAAGGAAAAAATAATTTTATAATTTTTTTTGTTAATATTTTTAAATAATACGTATAACGTAGCACAAAAGACGCATAAAGTATGCATAATACACGCATACATTATGCAGTTATCCATATTTATAAATTTTTATTAAATATCAAGATAATAGATCTTTGTTTTTAAGTTGTTAACATTAAAAAGATGAGGAATATCGAATATGTATTACACAATGATTTTCAAATAGAATTATTGTAGGCTTGATAGAAGGTAAGATTTTTTAATTCAGAAACTAAGCACATTTCAAAATCGTAAGAATAAAAAAACTAGTTAATCCTTATCCTTAAATGAATCATAAACTTCCAGAAGTCTTAGACTTATTTCTGAAGTAAAAAATCCTTTCTTCTGTCCAGGGCTGCATTACTTCCGTTTGAAAATCATGTCTAAACATCAAAACAAGCTTCTCTTATAATTATTTTGGTTGGATTTTTTTTAATAGAATGTACATAGGTTCTCTTGTAAAATTGTATTTGTTATAAATATTCTTTTAATTTGTTCCTTGTGTTTTTATTTTGTGCATAGACATTCTTTATTGTTTAAAGGAAAAAATATTTTTTAATAATTTTTTATTTTTTAAAATACGCAATGTTTACACAGAGAGTACGCACATAATACGCATATAGTACGCATCATATACCCAGATATTATGCACAATATATGTAGATAGTACGCACAATATAATAATGAACACATCCAGTAAGCATATTATACGCAGAAAATCATTTCTTTTATTAACTATTAATACAAAATCACACATGAAGTTACAACTGCTCTAACTGCTAATTTACCAAAAATTTTAAAAATAGTTTTACAAAATACGCATTACTTACTCAAAAAATACGCATAGTGTACGCAGTGTTCTGCTTCCTCGACGGCTCGACATATTCACAAGGACGCTTCACATACGACTTAAACCTTTATCGGGGTTTAACTGTTGAAGCAGCGAGAGCTGCTCTTCGCCTTTTGCTTGGAGGTTTCTTCTATTACGAGTTGGGCTGCTGTCTTCTCCGTCCGTCCGCTTTTGTCTGATGCTGCTGTCTCCTTCGACCTACCATTTTAAGCTCTTCTTATTCGTGGTTGGAGTTAGGGTTTACTTCCTATTTTTCTCATAAGGATGGTCAGAAAATAAGGAAAAAGCTCCATCAAGTCATAGAAAATATCCAGCATAGAAATATATCACTCAGGTGGATGTAGGAGGAAGTGATAAAACATGTCAATCTAAAATGCAATTATTGTGATAAAGTTGTGAAAGGTGGTGTGACTAGGATGAAGGAACACCTTTCAGGGTCACACAAGAATGTTGCTCCATGCTCCAAAGTTCCTGATACTGTAAGGGATGAGATAAAGTCATATATGTGTTGACCTCCATATAATACCCAAAGAAAATGAAAATGAAATGCATACCTGCTGTAATCCATCGGGTCCACGAATATTGCTGGAAATCCTGTCAAAACCACTATATACGCGGCGCTGTTAGCGTCTGTTCCCGCAAATCCTGTGACCTCTCCTCGATCGAGCCCCCAAACATGTCGTTAAATACCAGGGCAAATGGAGCCTTTGGCTGCTGCTCTCTCCCGATCGCAAACCCGAAGACAGGCTTCCTCTCTCTGCTCTTCCGTCATAATCCCCTCTTCCACGGCCAATCTTTTGCTCCCTGCTTACTATCTTCCCATCGCGACCTCAGATCGGATCCAACCTACAGGCCAGTGAGCTCCCGTTCGCACATCCCCTCCGTGAGACCAACACCCGACATCCACGAACTCCTCCAGTTCCTGTCTCCTCCACCCATCTCTGTCCGATCTACTGTGATCGCAAACAAAACCACAAACCGAACCCATTTCCCGATCCCCTGCGCTGTCTGTGAGTTCCGTCCGACCTCCGATCCAGAGAGAGAGAGAGAGATTTTCATACCTCATTAACAACTCCTCTATCCCGATCTCCACCCTAGCTGAAGGTCTCCTATGCTCTGTCCGAATTCCTTGCCCTAGCCGATCCCTCGTCGCTTCTTCAAGCAAGCTGCAAGCACCACTCTCCAACTCTCCATATACCCAATGTTTAAAATTGTGTATTCGGGTATTGAGGCGTTTTTCATTCGTGAGGCGAGACGTAAGACTCAAGGCGTTTTTAGGCGTAAGCCTCAAAATCAAAAGATTGCATAAACATAAAATGATAAATTTGTTATATACTAATGAGTGAATAATATAAAACATAAAAAATCATAAAATATGAAGTGAAATCAAAATATCTCAATAATAAGACAACATGAAATATAGTTCAACTCAAAATTCTATCTTTCCGAAATCCCAGTATTCTTTTCATTAACATATAATTCCGATTTTCAAAAATAAGTAGCAATGACATATCACACAAGAACTCATAAGTCATCAGCACTGTCATCACTAAGGGGCTCTTCATTTGAATCATTATTATGGTGAACTGCTCTCTCCCCTTCCTCCTCTCCTATAGAGTCCAATGTCGGGCATTTACTTCAAGATTTATGTAAGTTTTAATATATATAGCGTGAGGCATAAGCCTCATGCCAGTGAAGCGAGGCGGGCCTCAACCAAATTGAGCCGCAAGCCTCATAAAAAAAACTCGAGGCGTAAGCATTGAGGCATTTTTTACTGGAATTGCGCAAAGGCGGGCCTCAAGGCGAGCATCATATTGCGCAATTTTAACCATGCATATACCCGACCTCATCTAGCTCCAAGCAAAGCGAACCAAAATCCTCTTGCCCAATTTCCTCCTACCCGACCCCTTAGGTATAGGATAATTTGTTATTATTATTATTTTTATTGTTATCAATTGTTATTAAATTATAATTAATTAATTATTATTATTAGTTAATTATAATTATTATAATTAAATATTTTAATTATATTTAATTAATAATAATAATTAGTTTTAATTAAAATAAAATATAATTAATTTATAATAATTATGGTTAATTATTTTCATTAATAATTAACTATAAAATATTATAATTAATTATAATTAACTATTTTAATTTAAATTAATTATTATTAGTTATTATTAAATATGATTAATTATTGTAATTATAATTAATTATTTTTAAATTATAATTAATTAACATTAATTATAATTAAGTATAATTAATTAATTGATTATAAAAAAATGAATAATTATTTTGTGCTCTCCATCATCATGATCGCTACTTCATTGCAAAGGTATAACATCTCTAACCTAAAAACTCTTTTGTGGCTTGCGACGGGCCGACAAACCTCCTACGTGCTCACGTAGCGTTGTGGGGATGGAAATCGGTGCGGCGCTGGCAACGAACAAAATCCTTCTTCAATAATTGCAACGGGCCGGTAGTCGCCCTACGCCCCTCACGTAGCGTTGGAGGGAGGGAAACTGGTGCGGCGCTTGCGGTGAGGGGGATAAAATTTTTTATTTTTTTTAATAAGTACTCCCGAACGCTCACGTAGTGCAGAGGGGGGAAATAAACTATGCTTTTTTTTATTTAACTTGTGCTCCAACCCCTAAACGCTCACGTAGCGGGCGGGGATTTTAATAAAAAATTTGCAACCGCGGTGTCATTTTGACATCTACCTGAAGCCATTGTGTAGCATCGAGGGGAATGTTGCCTCTTGGTTTTTTCCCTAAACAGGGGAGACGTCGGTAGACTGCCGAAATTTATTTTAAAAATATTCAGGACTTGAACAAAAAAAATGAACTTGAATTAAAAAAGATCATATGAGACTCTTCAACTTGGTTTGAACCAAGTGAGAAGGATCTAAACTTGCCATATGAACGAACAAAATTGAACTTGAATGTGGACCGAAGCTGACAAAGAACTCGAACCACAGGGGACTTGAACTCAAGCTAGACTTGTGAATTTGACTTGAGCTTGTTACTTAAACTCAAGCATAAATTTGTGGACTTGGACTTGGATTCATATTTGAATATAAAATGACTTATAAAAAATTTGAACTTAAGTAAATTGAGATTCAATACAAACTTGGGCTTGCAACAAATGACTACAAGAACTCAAACTTGAATCAATCTTGGACACTATGGAACTTCAATTTAATTTTGAATCAAACTCAATCAAGAAGAACTTGATTTGGGCTCAGACTTGAATTGAACTTGCACAAAGAACTAGAACTTGAACTCATATTTGGCATGAGTTAGAGCATGATATTGGGTTCAAATGAGATATAAGAAGCCATAGTTTTGATTTAATTGAAAAGCAATAATCTCAAGCTCGCCGTGACAAGTCATTTTGATGATAAAGAATTCATATGTTTAACTTGCTTGAGAATAACGATGATATTATGAAAGCTGATATCGACTAGCTCATAACCCGTGTCAAAGAATATATATGAACAAACCTACTTCGCTACAAGAGAATTGTAGATGATTCACCATTCACATAATGATATGCTTGCAAATGATGAAAGTAGTGCATGATGAACGTGGCGAATCGTTACAAATGAAGATCATCCATGTGTATTAAATGAGCAGAACATTTCATAAGGACATGTGGAAAGGTTATGATAAGTGCAACAGATCCTTTGAGATGAGGCATCATCTGGTCGCAAGCAAAATGACAAGCAAGGATTGTTGATCACATAGAAGCGATGACGATCAGTTGTGACATTTATATCAATCATATGGAACAGATAGTTGTCCAATAGTGAAATACACTGAAGGAAACTATGAAGAATATGATTGGTACTGGTTAGCTCGTAGCTAATGATGGCTAGTTCTTGACTAATGAAGATTAGTATGATGACAAGGTCGATAATCTGCTCGTAGTTAGTGATGATAAATGCATGTAATAAAAGTGATCATTCCCCAATATTGATGTAACAATCTATCTACAAATAAAGGAAAATGATACATATCAAATGCAAATACCTATGATCCCTTACAATAGATCCGCTATATGCACCATATGTCATTTGTTGACAAATACGAAAGAGACTATAGCAAACACAAGCTTTTGTAAATCGTCGTAGGAGACCTGCCTTATGTACTATATGTCATTCATGAGCCGAATGCCAAAGGAGTACAACAAATGTAAGCTGCTACAAGTCATTCTGGGAAATTCGTTGTACACATAGTACATTATTTATAAGCAAATATGAAATAACTACAATGAATGCAAAGCGTCAAAAAATTATAAAGCAGGAGATTCGTTAGTGCATTACAATACACCTGCAGAAAGCAACAAGTGGTGCATGATAGTCTACCTGTATAAAGCAGCAAATAACTGATCCAGAAGCTGCTATTACATGCCACCGGATCCGCAACACTCGTACTAGCGGATAGAAGACGTGTATAAATTCTCAAATCAAAAGTTGTGCTTTCAAATGGCAATTTCTTGCACAACTGAAGTTTTTCAAATACCCCTGCACGTGCACTGTAGCTTGTATACACGTAAGTACACAAATGGGTATGTCAAATCAATGAAATTCCTAAATACCCGTATGGGCCCCGGCAAGCGTGTTATTGGTACACACGTGACGTCTAGAGATGCTGTGCTAGTCAATAAATTTGAACTCGATCCTCCTAAACAGATAGATAGGAGTCGGCAAGGTTCAACAAATAATTATAAAATACCCCCAAACACCTGCATGGGCATCAACGAGCATGTTATTGGTACACACGTGACGTCTAGGGATGCTGCGCGGGTCGACAAGTGATTTCAAGTTCGAACACGATCCTTCTATATAGATCAATAGGAGTCGATAAGGTTTGAATCAATAAATAAGTATACGGTCGCGACGATTGGTATATTTGTTTTACTGCATTCATATTAGACCGTCAAGGCCTATAATAATGAGAATTCACTAATGAAGGCTCAAAGCCTACGAAACCCGATCCCCTATCAGCAAGTCGATAGCGTTTACAAGGTTTAAGACATTAATATTCTCAAATGATCCCTAACACCCCGATGATGGCCGTGTTGAATGCAAATCTCAACCGGAGGTGTTCACAAATATTTTCAAATGCCACCCAAATTCCTACAAAATCCAAAACTCCAAAAATATCCAAAATTCAAATTCTAAATATTTAAAATTAAAAACTCAATCATCAACCACTCAAAGCAAAATCTATCCACCCTCTGCAACAGTTTACAGAGGTGGACAAATTAAAATTTACTTCAGCTCACATAGAGCTAATGCCTAGTCAAAAATATTACTAGGATCCATTCTCAAACAATCTCCTACCAATAAGGACATGGTATGTCCTTTAACCGGCAGTTTTGACGCCAAATGACACAGCAAGATAAACTGTTATGAGCCGGGGCCCTCTGAACCGAGTGGTTTTGCCGCCAAATAGCACCACGAAATTCCGGTTATGGCCAGAGTCAATACGCTCCTTAGTGACATCAAATCCTTGAGATATGAATCAATAAGATATGATCGATAAGGCACAAAGCCCTCTGTAAGCTAAGATGGATTCAAATTTGTCCCCTTAGACAAACATTCACCCTAGGTCTACAAGGTCCCCTTTGACGAAGCAACCCATGACTGCCGACAAGGATCCTTCTGTCAGGTTGGGTCGACGACCTCCTTTTACTAAGTAGACCAGGGACCATGATGGCCCGGGATGTCGGAACCATGGGATCTTGATCGGGTCTATCATTCATTCCCTCACCATCCACTTTAAATGCAAGATGGTGCAATTTTGAGTTTTAAATATTAAATTCTCAAATGTCTCAACCCAAGTTCACAAATTTCCAAATTCTCAAATCCTAATCCCATTGCTGCTATTATATGTCATATAACACGTATTATCCTATGTATCTAATTGACGATTAGCCTTAATCGAAAGTTCTCTCTCATGATCGGGAGGTGTAATTAATTATAGAGGCTTGCACCAATAGGAAACTAGAACTCAGATCATAAATTCCTCGCAAAATGAGGGCAAAATCTCTTGGTAGTGTCTTATCTACAAACTCATCTGCCTTCCAAAATTCCCTGAACTTATTCCGTTAAAACTCACTTGCTAAAATAAAAAGCAACATAGCAGTGCGGGCGGAGGCCGGGGCCGAATTTTCGGAGCCCACAACTTGAATACGTCTACCACGTCAAAACATCCTGCACATAAGCAATTTGAGGACAGAGTTGATGTTGGCTCTTACTACGAGAGTGAGTGCAGCGTTAGGGATTCATCTTCTTCGATGAAACCCATTTCATCTAGGAGTTCTAGAGGGCCTATGGATCATTATATGGTTGACACATCAGAGGATAGGCCTCTTGCTACACAGAAGATGGCCCCAAAAAATGCAAGGGAGGCACGGAGAAGAGTGTGTAAGGATATAGGCAGATTCTTCAACAAAAATGCAATTCTATTTAATGTTGCAACATTACCTGCTTATCACAACATGATTCGTTCTGTTGGAGCATTTGGGAGAGATTAGAAAGATTTTTTTAAATGGCAGATTTTGGCAAAGTGTCTTATTTGCCATTACAACCACTAGACATTTAGTTCATGTTTTATGGATGGTGGATGATGAGAAGAAGCCTGCAATGCATTTCATCTACAATGCCGTGGATGAAACTAAAGAGATGATTACCTCCAACTTAGGAGGCAATGAGGGAAGCTTTAGGAAAATTTGGAATATTATTGATGATATATGGGAGTTACAGCTTCACCGACACTTGCATGTAGCTAGCTATTACCTAAACCCTCTGTATCAATATGCAGAGAACAAGCCTACAAACCCTTAAATAAAGTTGGGATTGTATCATTGCATGGATTGTCTAATAAGTGATGCAACTGAAAGATCAAATGCTGACATGCAATTGGTACCTTTTAGGAACAAAGAAGACTTTTTTTGGATTACAACAAGTAAATGATACAATTGCCAAACGATCTCCAGGTGATTTTATTTAATGTTTAAACACTTATTTAAAAGTTATTTTTTTGCACTAATTAAACTATCTTATATAAATATTTGTTGAGTGGTGGATTCAATTTGGTGATGGGACACTCGAATTACAGCGTTTTGTTATGAAAGTTTTAGGCTTGACATGCTCTTCATCCGGTTGTGAAAGAAATTGGAGTACCTACAACTAAGCACATACAAAGAGGAGAAATCACTTGTCTATATTGAGGATGAATTCATTGGTATACATTATGTTTAATAGAAGATTCAGAGATAGGAATTTGATGAAAAAATGATTAATGGATGATGAAGATCCTTTGCTTTGCGAGGATGTGGCATCTGATGATGAGTAGTTTGTAAATGATGAAGTTGAAGTGATGCTGTCTGATTTACAAGATGAAGATTTAAATATTGATTTTTTTGATGGTCTTAAAACATCTACATCCACCACAACTCAAGAACAAATCAAAAAAAGTATATAAATAATATAGTTTTCTTTTATTAGACTTTTATTAATGTATTACACTATTATTCGTTATGATATTGCTCAAAAATATTTAGGGAAGAGAAAAATAGCTGATAATGAGGAAGGAGCTTATTGGGAGGCATTGGACTCTATAGGAGAGGAGGAAGAGGAGAGAGATAGCAGTTCATCATAATGATGATTCAAATGAAGACCCCCTTAGTGATGACTGATGATAATGTTGATGACTTATGAGTTCTTATGTGACATGTCATTGCTATTTATCCTCAAGAATGTGGTAAGTAGTATTTTTTATGTTTTATTTATTTATTACTCATTAGTATATACAAAATTTATCATTTTATGTTTACGCAATTTTTTGATTTTAAGGCTTACGCCTCAAAACGCCATGAGGCTTACGCATCGCCTCACGAACGAAAAACGCCTCAATACCCGATTACACAATTTTAAACACTGGAGCCGGTTGAGGTCCTTGAGTGTGGACATCAGCTTCTGCTTTAGTTTTCTAAAGTACAACAACCTAGTCGATTACTGCCACCCAGAGAGCATGAGCACACCATTACCTTGAAGGAGGGAACTTCTCCTATTAGTGTCTGGCCGTATCAGGTACTCGTAGTTTTAGAAGGATGAGTTCGTAGAGGCTCTTCACAAAGATGCTTGAGGCAGGGATTATTAGGCCCAGTGTGAGCCCCTTTTTCATCCCAGTCTTACTGGTTAAAAAGGACGATAGTTGAAGATTTTATGTGAATTATTAAGGCCATAAACAAGGAAATTGTGTTAGACAAGTTTCATATCACAATGATTAATGAGATACTAGATGAGCTGTAGGGTAATCATTTTCTATTTGGTGAATTTCACCAAGACCTATGTTTAACTCTTAGGCATGTCTATCTTTACCCTATTTGGTAGATATTTTGCTTTTATCCAAACACTGAGAGAACCCCCAAAACCTAAAAATCACATAGGTTTCTTTGGATGCAATGATTAATCATCTCCCTCAAAAGGCTGGATGTCTACATCATTATATCTTAGGATTTTATAAGTAGCAGGCTTGCCTCAAAGCAAGCAGTAGCTGCTTTATGAGTTATTCATAACCCTCTTAAACATGAAATACTTAAAAAACCAAATAAAATTTTTAAGTTACAAACTACTGAAAGAGAAATCACTTATGGATAAAGATTAAATATCTTCATTCTAAAATAAATCAAACACAAGCCTCACAAACTTAGGCACATAACCCTTTTGTCATCCTAGGATTATTATTATTTTTTTGTGCATGTGTTTGAGACTTTAGTGTAATTGTTTTTGGTTTGTCTGCATTGTGGGCAGTTTCCCTTATGCGAATAGTGTAGAAATATATATTTGCTTTTCTTGCAAGTGATCATGCCTAAAAAGGGGCACAATAAATGACAGGTGCTGTTAAAAACACTCCAAGATATGTGACCAATATGACAGAAGTAGGTGCTTCGCACTTTAAGTACTAGACAATTCTGGATGATTATTCATGCTTTATATATAAACTGCTTAAAATCTCTACCCTGTTTTGCAAGTTTTAAATTTTTTATATTTTTAGGTATATTTTATAGATTTAGGAGTTGTTTGTTAAACTTGTCGGGTTTAATTAAAGGCGGAGAATCAAGATATACCTGATAATGGTAAAACCCAAGATCTACTTGGAAGCCAAACTTGAAGACTCCCATAAGTAGAGTCTATAATAAATATTGGACTATGTTGTATATTAGTAAGCAACTCAATTGCCAAACTTAGTTGGAATAATTTGGACTTTATAATTTACATTCATGTTGTTTGATTTATATATGTGAGAATGTTCTGATTTGCTTACTTGATTGTGCAATAGAAAATACATATTTTTCTTTAGTTTATTCGTTGCCTTTTCTTGGGGATGACTTGGACATGCGAATGCTTTGGCTCTAAGGATAAAACTAATTTTTTTTACTCATTAAAATGATAAACAATATAAAATTAATCTAGGTTTCATGATTTCAAATAGAAAGAAAATTGCATGGTTCCCTTTAAGAACTTTAGTTTTTTTAAAACTTAAAATGATCGTGCATAGCCTAGTGAGTCTGATGTAGAACAACCTTCACTTAAGGATTAGATAATAAAAAAATCTACATTTGTGAGTTGGTATTCTGCATACCATTTATGGTCAGATGTCTTGACCTAAAAGCCAAGTTGTAAGCCTTATCCTCTAAACAAAAACCTCTTTACTTTTCATATGCATTGAGATCTTATATCATGGTTTTAAAAACGATTAGGTGGGCTAGATGATAGCCTTTTTCAGGTAGGGCAATAAATCCAAAGGTCATACTTGCTATGCCTCTTGTGAGGTGTAGTTTGTAAGTCCTTGCACTTTGTTAGACTTAGGTTCGAGGTATCACCCCTTATTAGTTATTTTCTTAGTTATAGGGGTCGAGAAAGTAGTTTATTTCAATCTCTTCATTAGCCCTCATCTTCCAGATATTTTCTCCAACACGTGTTGTTGAAATGTAAGCCACAATATTATAATTAAAATTGTCATTTTAAACAAAAAAATAGATTTTAAATGAAAACTTAAGCTAATATTTGGATGATTTTCAAAAGAAAGAAAGACACTAGTTTAATTAAAATTTTTCTCTAGAATAAAATAAACCTTGTTCAACTTAATATTGAATGAGTGAATCTCTGCTAAAATTATAAATTTTGCTATTAAGTACATATGGAAATGATATTTTTATCCTTCGGGGTAATATATTATCTTTATTATGTCGTACTCGATAATAAAATATGCAATTCGTTGAAGATATGATGCATTTATATTTTGTCTTATTTTATTTTGTTGTAATGTGAACAATATTAGTTATGTTATATATATATTTTTTAAAGCTATCCAATGATGGAGAACATCCAATGATCATGGTAGGATGTGCTTGGGCATGGAAAGGCTTAGGTTTGCTTACATTTGGGTCCTTCTTGTCCTTTGGGCTGTTTGCTGTATTTCGGTTTGGGCCTTGGCTGCTCTTGGGTCGGGCTTTGGCTGCTTGGTTTTGAGCTAAAAAAGTTGGGTTCTACTTGGTGCTAGCTCATAAATTCATAAAGGTATGTGGAGTGGAGCTTGTTTCTTGCCATTCTTGTGTCTCCTTGGTTTCTTCCTTGTGAGTAAATGCTGTGGGCTGGTTGGCTTTTCGATTTTCTCACCGACTGCTTTCCCGTGACCCCTCTATCTCGTTTCCTGTGTTGGCTCCTCGGGTCCCTCTCTAGCTGCTTTCCCGTGGCTTCCTGGCTGTGTTTCCCGTGACTTTCCTTCCTATTTTCTGTGCAATTTTTGAGGAGTGTTATGGTGTAACAAGAATACACTGAAATATTTTTCAAACTTCAATCAAGAAATAATTTAGATGAGTCTGAAGAGAAAACTGTCTGAAGGTATATCAACGGTCTTAAGTGTACAATCCAAGATCAATTGAATTTGCATCATGTAATTAAATTTGACTAGGCGTATCATATGACATTAAAACTTAAATTTTGGAGATGTTATTTGATTCAACGAGAATTTGATTTAAATACTGATCACAAAGCATTACGTTTTTTGGGCTCTAAAAAAAATTTGAATAAAAGGCATGCTAAGTTGGTTTCCTTTTTTGCAAGAGTATACTTTTCATATCAAACATAAAACTGGTGTGTTAAATAAGATAGCTGATGCTTTAAGCAAAAGATCTCATTTGTTGTTAACTATTTACCAACTATAACTTCTTTTGATTTTTTGAAAGATACTTATGCGAGTGTTCCTGATTTTAAGAGTATTTGAGATTCTTGTCTTGCTTCTAGAATTTATTCTTCGCTCAATTTGTTATTCATCAAGGGTTTTTGTTTAAGGGATCTAGACTTTGCATAACAAAAAATTCTTTAAGAGAATAACTTGTGCATGAACTTCATAGTAGGGGATTGGGTAGATGTTTTGGTCAAAGAAAAACTGTTGCTTTGGTTGAGAAAAAATATTTCTGGCCTCATATGAGAAAACAAATTGCTAAGCTAGTAAAACAATGTAAAATCTATTAGACTTTTAAGGGAATTTCTCAAAATATTGGTTTGTATACTACTTTGCCTATTCAAGTAATTTTTTTTTCTTTTCTTTCTATCATTCAAAAATATCAACATATGAATCAAGATTCATTACATAGATGGATATAAAAGAAATCTACCTATTACAAGCTATCATAAATCTATCTGACACAAAATGACAAAAAAACAAAAAGGAACCTTCACTCGTTGTCTCCCTACAACGGTCATTATAAGGTGGTCTATCCGTCATTATCTATTAATAGATTCTCCTGAAAAATGTTTCATAAGTTGGGTGAGTCACAACTCAGTAGATAAAATAATATTCAATTAAATTCAGAGGCAATGGAAGGAGTACAACATGTATATACTTCTAATTAAAGGAACAATCAACATGACATTATATACAAACTAAATTGAATTTGCCTCTAAGTCAATCTATATGTTCTCTTTCTTTGCATAAGCTTCAACCCTTTTTCATTGTGCATTCATGATTCATTTGATGTCTCTTATGCCTATAACATAATAACATGATAACATAGTAAAATAATCTTAATCACCCGTCACGGAAGTATTGTTTGTTTTGTACTTATCAGGTACACTTTTCAATTTGTCATTCCTTTACCATTTGGCTCTAAAGAATCTCTTTTCAGTAGCATCCTCTGTTTAAAATTGCGCAATAAGAGGCGCGCCTCTGCGCAATTCTTGCAAAAAACACCTCGAGGCGTGCGCAATTGCTGGCATTGGTGAGGCGTACGCCTCACATTGGCTGAGGCGCGCCTCTGTTGCGCAATTGCGCAATTTTGAGAGAGGCGTACGCCTCAGCCAAAAGGGTCCACCTACTTAAAATGACTCCTCCCTTTCCCCCACACCCGATCGGCTCACTTGCTCCCCGAATTTTTCCGCCCGTAAGCTCCAGATCGCGAAAAACTGAAGTGCCCGTCCGGTCAGCCAACCTTCCCGCCGCTTCTCCTGCCGGCGCCGCCTCTCTCCGACGAAGTTGAAGTGTCCGGCTGCCTTGTAGGAGAAGTCCACAAAGGATTTTAGGTATTTTTTTTACTTTTTGGTTAGATTTTTGAAGTGAAAGAAATTTTAGGGTTTTAGATTTTTGGAAATTTTTTGTGTGATTTTCGATTCTTTCATTAGGGATCATGGTAAGAGGCAAGGAAAAGGGGTCTTCGTCATTGCGGAGGGATCCTTCTTGGAAATATAGCGTACAAGTTGACATTAGCGGCGGAGAGAAGAGCTATGTCTATTTAAAATGCAATTTTTGTGAGAAAGTGGTGAAGGGCGGAGTAACCCGCATGAAGGAGCACTTATCATGCTCTCACAAGAATGTAGCACCGTGTGCAAAAGTGCCGGACAATGTGAAGGAAGAAATAAGTGCTTACATGAAGAAACGTACCACTGCTAAACACTTACAATAGGAGCAATTTGATGAAAGGGTCGAGCATGGTACTTTTTTTGGGAGCGAGAGTGGAAAGGGCTCTTCCTCCACTATACATAGTAGAGGTGCACGGGGTCCTATGGATCAGTATATGACTACTCCAGGAGCGGATAGAGGAGAAGCAGAGATGATCCCTGCAGCTGGTACTAGAGAGGGTCGGCGACAGGTTTGCATGGACATTGGGAGATTTTTTTTTGAGAATGCAATACCATTTAATGTTGCTACATCGCCTGCCTACTTCAGTATGTTACGGTCTGTAGGATTGTATGGAAGAGGGTTGAATGCACCTTCCATGTATGAGTTGCGAACATGGATTTTAAAAGAGGAGCTGCAGAACACAGAGCAGAGTATTCAAGAGATTAAAAGGACATGGATTGAGACCGGTGTGACTATTATGTCAGATGGATGGTCTGCCATGAAGAGCAGGAGCTTGATTAACATCCTTGTCAACAATCCCTACGGCACGGTGTTCTTACGATCAGTTGATGCTTCAGCGGAGGTGAAGAATGCCACATTCATTTTCAATTTACTTGATGGTGTTGTTGAGGAGATTGGGGAGCAATTGGTTGTCCAGGTAGTGACTGATAATGCCAGTGCATACAAAGCAGCTGTTCAGATGTTGATGGAGAAGAGGACACACCTCTATTGGACACCCTGCGCAGCACATTGTATCGATCTCATTTTGGAGGATCTTGGTGACTTACCTCAGCACAAGAGTGCTCTTTCTAGGGCGAAAAAGATAACAAAGTTCATCTATAATCACTCTTGGGTCTTAAGCTTGATGAGAAAGTTTTCAAAGAAAGAAATCATTCGCCCTGCAACCACTAGGTATGTTCTTAATTTTGTACATTGCAAATCATTCCTACTATATGTTCATAGTTCTTACATTTGTGCACTGTGAATCTATAGGTTTGCCACCTCCTATTTGACACTATAGAGCTTGATGGAGGTGAGACAACCTTTGGAAGCCATGTTTACATCAACTAAATGGCTTAAATCTGCTTGGGGGAAGAAAAGTGAGGGGAAGGAAATAAGAAAGATAATTCTAAATGATAAATTTTGGGCTACTGTTACCTATGCCATTTTGAGCACGAGACCCTTAGTGCAAGTTCTACGCTTAGTGGATGCAGAGAAGAAACCAGCTATGGGTTTTATTTATAATGCTATGGATGAGGCCAAGGAGATGATTGCTCACAACTTGGGAGGAGAGGAGGCAAGTTATAGGGAGATTTTGGATATCGTTGATGCTCGGTGGGAGGTGCAGTTACACCGACATCTACATGCAGCGGCATATTATCTCAACTCTCAATTTCAATATTCAGAGAAGAAATCTTCAAATCCTGAGGTGAAGCTTGGATTATATCATTGTATGGAAAGATTAATACCGGAACAAGCAGATAGGGAGCTTGCAGATTTACAGCTTGTTCAGTTTCGGAATAAAGAGAGTTTTTTTGGATTGAATGCAGCAAAAGCAACCATTTCTAAACGATCTCCAGGTATAATTTTTTTGGTAAATGCAAAACACTTTATTCAGTTCTGATTATTTTTTTTCTTGAAAATAGTTGAATGGTGGATCCAATTTGGTGATTCCACTCTGAGTTACAGAGTTTTGCTGTAAGAGTGTTGGGCCTCACTTATTCTTCTTCAGGGTGTGAGCGAAACTGGAGTACATATAGCCAAGTGCAAACAAAGAGAAGAAATCGGCTATCAACACTCAGAATGAACTCTCTGGTATATATTATGCACAACAAGAGGTTGAGAGAGAGGAGGTTGAGGAATAAGGGGTTGAAGGATGATGATGACCCATTAGTGTGTGATGATGTGTCGTCTTATAATGAGTGGTTCATAGATGATGAGACAGATTTGCCATTATCAGACTTACAGTTAGAAGATCTAAGTGTGGATGTCTTGAGGGGCGAAGCAGATCAAGTTGGCACATCCACTAGTACTGCAGTTGGCACATCCACTAGCTCTGCAGCACAACAATCAAGTAATGTTATTCCACAACTTCTTATATGCTATTACATTACATTTATGTCAAGTGAGCAATGAACATGAATACATGATAATGATTTTTTATCTTAATGAACAGGGAAGAGAAAAGTGAGTCATATTGAAGATGAAGATGACATGACATTCATAGATACAATTGGAGAAGAAGATTCACTTGAAGACCCATTTAGTGATGGGATATGATTTCATTTTATATGTTTTTTGTATTTTGGGAGTTTTGTTAAACTAATATTTTGTGATTTTGTACTTTGGGGCATAATTTTATTGCATCTACTTTCTTATTTTCCAATATTGCTATTATTTTCCTGCTAAAATCCTTAATTTTTCATTTACGCAATTCTGTGTTCGTGAGGCTTACGCCTCGCCTCACGAACGAAAACCTCCTCGAGGTGCAGTTACGCAATTTTAAACCTTGGTAGCATCTACTAAATCAGCCCCAATAATATTTTCTTCTTGTGTTTCAGCCCAACATAAGAGAGTTTCACATTTTCTTCCATACAATGCTTCATAGGGAGCCATTAGTTTATTTGATTGAAAGTTATAGGCAAACTCAGTTATTGGTATGTGTCTCTCAGTTACCATCAAAATTAAGTCTACATAACTTGAGTAAATCTTCTAGAGTCTGAATAGTTTTTTTCTGACTGACCATCTGTTTGAGGGTGGAAAGCTGTACTGAAAGTAAGTCTGATACCCATTGTCTCCTAAACCTTCCTCCACAGTCTGGAGGTGAATCTCCCATCCCGATCTGATACTATCGATCTTATAGACCATGAAGTCTGATAATTTCATTAGCATACAAGCTTGCCAACTTCTTAATAGCTTCAGATTATTTGATAGGTAAAAAATGTGCCAATTTGGTCAACCTATCTATAATCACCCATATAGTATCATGACCATATCTAGACCTAGGTAATCCAACTACAAAATCCATGGCTATGTCTTCCCACTTCCACTTAGTTATAAGTAAGAGTTGCAATAATCCTTCTGGCTTTTGATGTTCTGTTATAACTATTTCCCAAATAGTATACTTATCCACCACTTCTGTTACACTTTTCTTCATTCCTGGCCACCAAATGCATTCTTTCTAATCTTGATCATGGTTTAAAATTGCGCAATATGAGGCTCTCCTTGAGGCCTGCCTTTGCGCAATTCCAGTAAAAAAACGCCTCGATACTTACGCCTCGAGTTTTTTTATGAGGCTTGCGCCTCAACTTGGTTGAGGCCCGCCTCGCCTTACTGGCATGAGGCTTATGCCTCACACTATATATATTAAAACTTACATAAATTTTGAAGTAAATGCCCAACATTGGATTCTATAGGAGAGGAGGAAGGGGAGAAAACAGTTCACCATAATGATGATTCAAATGAAGAACCCCTTAGTGATGACAGTGCTGATGACTTATGAGTTCTTATGTGATATGTCATTGCTAGTTATTTTTGGAAATTGGAATTATATGTTAATGAAAAGAATACGAGGATTTGGGAAAGATAGAATTTTGAGTTGAACTATATTTCATGTTATCTTATTATTGAGATATTTTGATTTAACTTCATATCTTATGCTTTTTTTATATTTTATATTATTCACTCATTAGTATATAAAAAATTTATCATTTTATGTTTACGCAATATTTTGATTTTGAGGCTTACGCCTCGCCTCACTAATGAAAAACGCCTCAATACCCGAATATGCAATTTTAAACATTGATCTTGATACATTTTATTACTGCCTGGATGAATGGTATAACTTGAATTGTGAGCTTCTTGAAGGATTTCCTTTCTTATGTTTCTAGCATCCGAGATATAAATTCAGCCTCTATATTGAATAATTCTTTTTATGATTTTCCAGTTGCCTAGAAGCATAGACAATTATGCTTCCATTCTGCATCCGTACACAATCCAACCCTTTATGTGAGGTATCACTATAAATTTTAAATCCATCTGTTCCCGAAGGAATAGTTAGTACCGAAGCAGTCATCAAACACTATTTTAGTCTTTAAAAAGCCTTTTCACACTGAACTATTCATTCAAACTTTATTGTCTTTTGGGTCAATTTAGATAATGACATAACAATTTGTGAAAATCCCTCATCATATCTTCTGTAGTAACCAACTAAATCCAAAAAGCTACTAAATCCAAAGAACTACATTTTACATATCTCACCGTAGTGTGTGATTTGCGAATTGCCCTATTGAATTCTTCCTTATATCCCGTCCAATATTTAAAAGAAACATAACAGAATGCTGACATGTCACTTGCTTCCACAAACATTTTTAAATCCCTAAACAATAATAAAAAAATAAAAAACCTACCCATATGTTTTTCTTAAAATTCCTAATTTAACTCTTTCCCAATTCTAATTAATCTTACTTCTAATTTTTTAAAAATTTGGATTTCATCAAAATCTTAACTTTTTGGGAATCCTCTTTTTGTCCATTACATAGATCATGCATAATGAAACCTCCCATACACTTAATATTTAAGGAAAATATAATTAATTTAAGGATTAATCTAAATTGAAATTATAAAATATAGCAATTTGTGTAAAAACCTTAAATTTCACCTCTAAAATCCTTCATAAGTCTATTTGAAACCATAATACTTAAGGGTTTTCATGATTAGGGAAAAGTCCTAATTTTTAACACTTGAAACTTCTCATAAAAATCACTTTAACTTCTAATAGAGGCTCTCTAATATCATTAGGAAGCATTTTTCCAAAAATATTTTGAAAAAAATGAAATCGGAAGAAACCCTAATTTTCAAAATCCAAATTTAAGGAAAATTCTCATTTTCATGCTTAAAATCATTTCCTAAACCTTTCATATCAATTTTCTAAGGAGATTTAAAGTTTTCATTAAAACCTAATTATCTTTCTTGAAAGAACTCTAGGGTAACCATGAAAATTGTTCTTATGAACTGAACTTACTCCTTTCCAACGTTCTCCCTTCAATCTCCTTCACGAGCCGCCGCTGGTGCCGCCGTGACCTTGAACCCATCGCCCCTCTCTCCGCCTCCCTCTCGTTTATGTTCGACTGCAAGAGTGGATGGCTAATGTCGATGGTATAAGGTCTTGTATGCCCTCAAGTCATAACAAAAAGTTATGAAGAAATAGAAAGGCATTTTAGTCTTATTTGAAAATTTTAAACACTTCTATGATTTTTAATTCCCAAACTAAATGAAATTCACTATAAGTCATTTATACCAATTTGCTCGAAATTTATGTACTATTTTTTTTAAAATTATTTGAGTCGAAATCTGATAACTTCAAAATTTTGCATAATTTTGTCGCTGGCCACGTCATTCAGCACATTACCATCAATCCCCTCTTGTGTTAGAGCTAGCCTAGAGATTTGACCAAGCACACTCTCCCTTGTCCACTTGACATTACTTGCCTTGCCTGGAAATAACTCGTTGGAGCCCTTCTTTAGCTAGTCAAGACGCAACACGTGTCAAGGGTGATGTGTAGCAAACTTGGAATGGATTTCATATATTCTTTCACTTATTTTTTGGTGGGGGGGGGGGGGGGGTTTGAAACACCGCAGAGTCTCACATCCTAGATCTCTTCCTCTTAAAGTGTCATCTTACCCAGCAAGACTTCTGCCTCTAGCCACGAACATCCAACATATTCTTAATTTTGTCAATTGGGACCCACCAGAGTTAATCTTTTGTCCTCTTCCTTTTCTCTCCAAATCACCCAATGAATCTATGTGATTCCTCTATTAGATGCTTTTTTTGAATTATATAAATTTAGAACATATTTTAGAAGGAAACACCAAATCAATTCTTATCACTAATATTATGTTATGATTCTAATAATAATATTTAGTTGTATTCGTGAAGTCTCGGCTTCACTTGGTATTATGATTATACTTGAAATTTTATGTTATTTATTATTATATATTTATCATTTATTTGTTCGTAGCTATTTTTCAGTTGATGAAATTGATCTAAATGGATTTGATCATTAATCTTAATTAACTGTTATTTTGATGTATTTTAGTGGCGTGGATGCTCTCAAATACCTTTTTAATTATTTTTTATAATTACTACATTTAATTAGTTAGATTAATTGTGCTTTGGCCTAATTAATCTCACATAATTATTTCTTTTTTATCTTGATGATTTTTGCGGTATAACATCTCACTTGTTTCATCATCATACTAATGTTTGATGATTCTTTTTTTCTTCAGGATTCTTTTCTTGAGAGGATTGGGAAAAAGCATCCGGATAATGAGTTTTTCAGGATCTTTTCTTTGAGATGCTCATATACAATATTTAATGCAGAGCTTGTTCAAAGTATTTTGGAGGATATTTTTTCCAGGCAAGGTAGCGGAGATAAAAGTGTGGAGTATTCCATTGAACTTTTACTAGTGAGTATTTTATTGCCTTTTATTATTCTAATCAGCTTTCGTGGTGTTGAATTCACAACCATATTTCTGCACGAGATCAATTTGTTTTAAGTTATTTTGTCCGGTGAGATAAAAAGTTATTTGCTTGCACTTTGATTTCCATTTTTTTGTACAATGCACTAGCTTCATCATGAAATATAGGTCAATTTGGGCTACATCCCAATGCTCTTTGGTTTATAGGATCTTTTTTCTTATTGGTTAACACATATTCCCATAAAACGGGTTTAAGGGGCAAAGAAAAAGTAGTCTTTGCTCCTTGGGACAATTTGGGCTCAAGATTGTTACTGGAAGTTTGACAACCTTAACAATTATCTAATTGATTCTCTGTGTGTTCTTACTTGAGTCTTGTCGGCCTTTGTTTATTTTTTTGTTTTTCACTGTTAAATTGCAAACTGTACACATTGCAGTTTTTTTATGTTCAGGCTAATAAGGTTAAAAAAAAATTGTTTTTCTACTCTCAATTGAATTTTGTCTATATATAGGAGAATAAAAAGACATCAGAATGGAGATGAGATATAACAAGACAGATTCTCAATTGTGAGAATATATTACATACTAATGAAAGAATTGTAGAGAATATTCTATTTATTGGTGCGATAATACTCACCTTCAAGCTGGGCATATATCATGAAGTGCTTGCTTGCTTGAAAGATTAGAGAGTTCAAATGGTACTAGAACCTTTGTATAGGTATCTTCTACGTATTCTTCACTAGAAACATGAATAATGATCTTTTTTTGATAGAACAATATTTTTTGACAAAATGATTATATATATATATATATATATATATATATATATATATATATATATATATATATATATATATATATATATATATACACACACACACACTAAAGAGTTGCACCTTTTTAGGCTGGTTATGGACAAAGATGATTGTTTGTTGTGTTATGCTTTTCTACATCAGCTGGCTACTTATTGGGGTTCTGTGTTGTCAATAAATGGGCTAGGAACATGCATTACAGTCCCACCCTTTTCACCTTCTAAAACTGACAATAGAAGCCCAATAAGGACAAACGTCACTGCTCAATGCTCAAATATTGTTCCCTAGTAGTTTTAGGTGGACGCCATTTTGTTTGTTCTTGTTTAAGAAGTTCATGTATAAAATTATGAATTGATTGGTAGGTGAAGGTCAATTTCTCCCAGATAATGAGGGCTAAATGGCTTGCACTAATTATTTGAATACATGTTTGTGGTTTGTTCATTTCCATGTTTGATGCGAGCAAAAATCCCTGGGGAGAGAGAGGCCCCCTCCAAGAAATTCTTGATCACCTCAAAAATAACAAAAGAGAGAGACTTAGGAACTAAGTAATAAGAAAAACAAACTCTTACATTTCATATAAAAAGACACTTACAAACTTTTGACTGAATCGACTCAAGCAAGACACCTTACAACTCTTACAAACGAGACAAACACAAATTAAAACCTAAATCTGCTTTCCAAGAGACGAAGGATACAATGGAGTGGATACTTGCGGAGAGACGAAAGAGATTCGAAGCCGAGAAGAAGGGTGGAAAGAACTCGCAAGTCTCCCCGAGAGATATAAGAAGAAGAAGAAGCTCTCAAGCTCTTCCAAGAAAATCCGCATATTTCTTTTCAAAAATTCTTTCTTAACATTACTTTAAAACATTCCAAAACATCTCATATTTATAGACATGAGAGGGGAATACAAACAACCACTTCAATGATTTCCCACAGGAACCCAAGCATCACAAACCACGGAAAAGCCCTCCCAACCTCACGGGAAACAACCTAGCCAGGGACCCGAAGAGGCAGCCGCGGAAACCCAAGAGGCCCGCACGGAACTGAGGCACTAAAGCACAGGAAAGGCCACCCAGCAGCCAACCGTGGAAACCAAGGAGCCAAGGCTTGGAAACAACCAAACGTAGAATCCAAGGAGCCAAGGCATGAAAAACAACAAGCACAGGGAATCCAAAAGCCATTTTGGAAACCCAAGGGACAAACTAAGAATTTTAAGAGACAAAACTATAAATTAAGAACTACATATATAAGAAAATAAATGAATTAATACCTAGCTAATAATGAGCTAACCTTTAGTTCAATAAATGAACTAAACACCGGCTCATAATGAGCTAAATTTCAGCTCAAAATTTATTGAGCTAGCAAGCTCAAGGGAAGTCAAAACCAATTTTTTTGGGTTTGATTTTACCCCCCTTGCCTACATCAGACTCCCTTCTTGAGAACTCATCTCCCGATGAGTTAGCTTTTGTTTTCTTCCGAGGAGTTGAAGACGGTGCATCCAATTCTTTAATCTTTTCTCCAAACTCCTTCAAAATTTCTTCTTGCTCTTTTTCGAACTGTCTTTGTAGATACGTCTTCCATTTCTCGAATTTCTGATCACATAAGAACATGTGATATTGAAGTTTGTATAATCTGTCTTGAAGCGGATCTGTTGAATCACCTTTAGTTGGAATCCATCTGTCCAACGGAAGAGGGACTTCAGGATTGTCTGGTTTGTTTTCATCCATTAATGAATCTATCTTTTTGTCTTTTTCCATTTTTAAAAGAATGACTCAACAATAAACTTGACTCAAATAAAGACTCAACCTAATGAAACCTAGACTCACAAGACTCACACAACTTGACTTGACTTGATTCCAAAAATGATGTGAGCTAAAATCCCTGGGGAGAGAGAGGGCCCCCCAAGAAATTCTTGATCACCTCAAAAATAACAAAAGAGAGAGACTTAAGAACTAAGTAATAAGAAGAACAAACTCTTACATTTCATATAAAAAGACACTTACAAACTTTTGACTCAATCGACTCAAGCAATACACCTTACAACTCTTACAAACGACACAAACACAAATTAAAACCTAAACATGCTTTCCAAGAGACGAAAGATACAATGGAGTGGATACTTGCGGAGAGACGAAAGAGATTTGAAGCCGAGAAGAAGGGTGGAAAGAACTCGCAAGTCTCTCCGAGAGATAGTAGAAGAAGAAGAAGAAGCTCTCAAGCTCTTCCAAGAAAATCCGCAGATTTCTTTTCAAAAATTCTTTCATAACATTACTTTAAAACATTCCAAAACATACTGATGTTAATGTGCCCTCTGATTTATTAACTTTGTTTTTTGTTACTTATTTGCTCCTTTTCCTTCTTATGTTGTCTTTCTTTTCTTTTTACTAACAGTTCTTGTTTATGAGGAAAATAGCTGTTCTACGTTAACAACTGCAAAATTTTTTTTCTTGCCTAGTTTATCGTTAAGCTGTTTCCATCACTGCTGAAGGGATCTGAGGATTTGTTACTGAAGTTATTTTTTGATACTTCTGTCTTCTTAGCGAAAGAAAAACTTCTTCACATCTTAGCTATAGCCGGCCATCATGTTCCTATTAAACTCAGGTAATTGTATCATCTCAAAGCTTAAGACTTCTTTCTTAGTTTTTTTGTTTCTTTCTCTAGAGTTTATGTGTCTTTATTCTTTCATTTGTAGAATTTATTGTCAACCTGAATGTTTATCTGTAAGAAAGGCTAATGAAAGAAAAAATAAGTAACTTGATCTGCCAAATTTTATTGCTAGCTAAGCAACTTAAAAAAAAAAAACCTTCTTTTTTCTTACCGTGATGTAGTGTAGAAGTCTTATCTCTTTATGCAATAAACTTTTATTCTTGCTTCTCTTAATTCTACAATCTTATGTGCTACGAAAATTCCCGCCAAACTAATATAATAATATGAGTATATTCTCTAGTGAAATTTCAAAAAGTGAATTAGATGTCAGATAATACACTATCGAGATATTTCACCATAATTTTGTTAGAATGTTATGGTCTGGTTCAATATTTTTTATCACGGCCAGGCCCAGTAGATCAAACTAACGAGGAAAAAGATGGTCGGATGGTTGATTGAAGTTTCATTTTTTAAAACTATCTCCAATAAACTTCTAGAAGTACTGCCTGAACACCCTTTTCATCAGTGACTGGAATATAGCAGGGGCGCTGCTAAGCCCAAACGACATCACCAAGAACTCATAATGCGCCTCGTGTGCCTTGACAGCTTTCTTGGAGATGTCTGTGATGGGGAAATCAGAGCTTGGAAAGTCTATCGGAGACGTGGCCGTCAATCTACGACCATGATTGAGTCGAGTTACTTCTGAGTCGTATTATGTATTTTTCTTTATTATTTTATGTTGTATTTGTTTTATTAGTGTTTTCGCTTTTACCCTTTACTTAAGGGAGGTCGTATGTAAGCTCAGAGGGCATCGTCTTCTTTTTTATTTTCTTGAGTCATTTGCACGAGGCTATATATTGCCCTATTGGTCTCTTTTCATGTCAAGGAATGAATGATGAAAAGTTTCCCTTGCTTGATTTTTTTGCGAGATCTTGAGAGTGTTTGAGAGAGAAATCCTTAGGAGAGGGAAATCGGAACACCCACCATCCTTGGAGACTGCTGGGTTCGTTGTTTCTCTTCGTTATCTCTTTGTCCTCCCTCTCTCATCTCCTAGATGCCGGCGAAGGCCTTCCCCAAACCCTTAGCCGTCGGCCACTTAACTTCCCACCACCATTCACCAATTAAACCCCCTCCACCACCCAAACCACCGACCAACCAAACCCCCACCATCACCCCACCAAAATTCCACATAAAGCCCACTAAGCTGCCGGCCCCATCTCCTTCCTCCTCCCTCCAAAATTGAAATCACCACTTGAATACATTCCATAAATGATTAGTTTTAATTTGGGAAGGTTTAATTTCAAATTTCAAAATAATTTGAATTTGAAAATTCTTTCCTAATTTAATAAATCTAATTTAGGAGGGTTCCTAAATTAAATCCTTTTGAATTTCAAATTCTATTTGGATTTAATTAAACCTTTCCTAATTCCTAAACCCAAATTAAGAAACTCTAAATCTCTCCCCTCAATCCCTCCTAACCCATGATGTCGCTGTCCCCATAAGTAAATCCCTTAGGATTTATTTCCAAATCTCCTAAGCCCTCTCTTGGAAACATTTTCTAATTCCTATCCACCTCCTTTGATCGAAATCTTTTAGGCCCCACTTGTTTAATTTCTTGCCAAAGGAGATTCTCTCCTTTTGGAATTAACTTCAAACCCCTCCCTCTCACCTTTGTCGCCGGCCCTTCTCTCCCTTCCCCCTTTCTTGATTATTTCAATCAAGGGATCTAGAAGGAAGTTGTTTGAATTAAATTTCCCTCTGCTTAAATCTCCCAAAATTTGAACCTAATTTCCCAAAACCTTTCTCCTTGGCCGACCACCTTTCCTTACCAACTTCTCTTACCTTCTCCTACTTAGATTGTTGAGAGAAACCTCTCTCTTTCAAGGGAAAACGGTAAGGGCAGCAAAGGGTCACCTCATTCAACACTTCAACGCAACGAGATTGATGCATGGCAGATCTTGATCTTTTTTACGGCCTTGCCTATGATGAGCAATGTTTCGTTCACAACACCGTCGACGAATACGTGGAGCGCATTCTAGATACTCTCATAGAAGCCATAGAGGAGCAACTTGGTGCTGTTCAGTGGTGGATTACTTCCAAACCGTGACAAAGGTTTTCCAATCTTCGTACTATCATATTTTCGTAGTTTAACTCTCTCTTGGTGATTTGATTTGATTCATGAAGGTCTTGTTCACCTGTCTCTGCCAAGCCTAATAATCGTTGGACTTGAGCTTAGCCTTCTATCCCTCTAATCTCATTGTTAGCGTAGGGATTTTGTTTGAAAGATACTTAATTTGCATGCTATTGTAATTATAGGTTATTTTATAATCCAAGCGTTTGGCATGTGACCTGGCCTAAGCGTAGTCACCTCTTTCACGTTTTCTCTTATTGTTTTGATTGCTAAAATTTTTAATCTTAATTGTTTTATTCAAGAAATCGTGCAAGTTCCTTTTGCATTCATCTAAAGCATTATAGTCCTGCATCAGTCTCCCTCTCTCATTCTGATCCGATGGTAACCAGACTTCAAATCCAGTTTGGAGAAAATCATAACCCCATTCAGTTCATCCAAGAGCTCATCAATCATAGGAATTGAGAACTTATCCAGACCCGTCTCTTTGTTCAACGCTCTATAGTCCTCACAAAATCGTCTGCTCCCATCCTTTTTTCTTGACCTGTTAGATTGGACTTGAGAAAAGGACTCACACTCGGCCAGATAATCCCATCCTATAGCATTTCCCGAATTAGTTTCTCAATCTCATCATTTTGAAATTGAGAGTATCGGTAGGGCCTAATGCTGATGGGTACACACCTTGCCTCAAGGCGATGGCGTGCTTCTGTTCCCTCAGTGGTGGCAATCCTTGAGGAGGCTGAAACAACTCCTGAAATTACTGAATCAACGGTTGTGTGGAGAGGGGTTTGCCTCCTCTCTCCACTCTAGCTCCCTCCAAACTGTGCAACTCCACCAAATATCCTTTACTCATCACCTGTATATTCCTCACCATGGTTTTAAGAGAAACCATGGATTTGGATAGCCATGCATCTCCCTTATAACCACATTCTTTCCATCTACCATCAGCTCCATCGTGAGTGCTCCCCAATTAACCTTGGTATCATCCAATATCTGCAGCCACTTCATCCCCAGAATGACATCTCTACTCCCTAACTCCATTGGAAAAAAATCTTCCCTCACCTGAATCTCCTCAATAGTCAGTAACACTCATCTACAGATCCCCTTACCTTTCTCCACCTTCCCCATACCCATCATCACCCCATAGTAATCGGTATCCACCAATTGCACTCCTAATTAGTCGACGACCTGAGTGGGAATGAATTTGTGGGTAGCCTAGGGGTGTAAACGAGTCGAGTCGAGTCGAATTTTGGCCTTTATCGAGCTCGGCTCGTTAGATAGAAAGCGAGCTCGAACTCGAGCTCGAGCTCGAGTCGAGCTCGACAGTCGACTGAGTCGAGCTCGAGCTCGAGTTGAGCTCGAACTCGAGCTTGTGTCACTGTTAACGAGCTCGAGCCGGCTCGCGAGCCGGCTCGCCAGCCATGGGCGGGAATTTTTAAATTTAGGCGGGAATTTTTAAATTTAGGCGGGAATTTAAAAAAAATTTAAAATTAGGCGGGATTTTTAAACTTTAAGCGGGATTTTTAAAACTTAAATAAAATTTTTATAAAAATATTAAATATTTCACTTTTAAATAAAATTTAGGTGATTATTATTATAATTTTTTAATATTTAAATTTAATAAATAAAATAAAATTATTTTAAAAAATATTAATATATAATCGAGCCAGCTCGCGAGCTCACGAGCCAAGCCGGCTCGAGCTCGAGCTCATTTACTAAACGAGCTCGAACTCGAGCTCGAGCTCGACTCGCGAGCCCATAAACGAGTCGAGCTCGAGCCGGCTCGCGAGCCGGCTCGGCTCACTTACACCCCTAGGGTAGCCCCACTATAAATCAACATCACCACCTCTCTGTCCTCTATCTCCCCATTCACTTTCATGGCATGATTCGTAGTGAATCCTATCACCGAGTTCAGGGAGACCTCAGCCAGATCTTCGTGTAGCTTCTTGTGGATATTTTTCTAACTCTCCCTCACCTCCCTCCTTAGTTTTCTCGTTATCACAGACGGTGAGAACCTGAAGTGTTTGGTCCCTAAACCTATGCCCTTGAGTGTATTTCTCATCACACCTGAAATACAATCCCTTTGCCCTCTTTTCGTCAGCCTTTTGAAATTGCCCCCACTTCCTCCTCCCAATGTCTTCTACTTGGTGGTCTCACGAAACCCTCCTGCTATCGGCCCCTTGGGTGCTAAATGAGTAGTTGTCTTTCGGTACATGCCTCCTGAACTACTGCTCCTGGATTCCCTTTCATGGTTCTTCTGATCATAGCTGTGAATGACGCAAAATAGCGCGCGCCATGGCGCAAGGCGCAGCGCGGCGCACCTACGATGCCATGTTCATGGCGAGGCGCATGTGTTTAAAATAGCGCGAGCTATTTGCGCCACATGTGAGCCATGACGCATTGCGCACGGCGCAAATTAGCGCGCCAAATTGTTTTTAAATTTTGGTATACTTATGAATATTTTTTATATTTAAAAATATATCTATATTTTAAGATAAACGACTATTCATTGCCCTAATTTCACGAAAGATTTTCTTTTTGCTGCATCCGCCGAACACATCCCGCAGTCCCTAAGTCGAGGTCGCTGAATGCCTGAATCTATCCCGAAGTCGAAGGTTTTCTATTTTTTGTTTGTTGCATTCGCTGCTTCCGCCGAATCCAGCCGAATCTGTCCCGAAGTTGAAGTCGTTGTTTCCGCCGAATCGTCCCGCAGAGCAATGCTTCTGCCAAATCCGCCCCCTCCTTCATCTGTTCCAATAAAAAAACTTTCCGCTAACTCTGATTTGGAACCTCTGTCTGTTCCGCACAGCTCTATTGTTTTGCACGGCTATTTCTTACATGAATTTACAACTTAACAGGTATGCTCGGTACCGTTAGGTACCTGCTCGATACCACTAAGTAAATGCTCGGTACCGCTATGTATATGCTGGATGCCGCTCGGCACCGCTAGTTACTTGCTCTGTACGGCTTGGTACAGCTCGGTACAACTTGGTACCAGCCAATGTTTAAAATTGCGTATTCGGGTATTGAGGCGTTTTTCATTCGTGAGGTGAGGCGTAAGTCTCAAGGCATTTTGAGGCGTAAGCCTCAAAATCAAAAGATTGCATAAACATAAAATGATAAATTTTTTATATACTAATAAGTGAATAATATAAAACATAAAAAAGCATAAGATATGAAGTGAAATCAATATATCCCAATAATAAGACAACCTGAAATATAGTTCAACTCAAAATTCTATCTTTTCCAAATCCCAATATTCTTTTCATTAACATATAAGTCCAATTTCCAAAAACAAGTAGCAATGAAAAATCACATAAGAACTCATAAGTCATCAATACTATCATCACTAAGGGGTTCTTCATTTGAATCATCATTATGATGAACTGCTCTCTCCCCTTCCTCCTCTCATATAGAGTCCAATGTCGGGCATTTACTTCAAGATTTATGTAAGTTTTAATATATATAGCGTGAGGCGTAAGCCTCATGCCAATGAGGCGAGGCGGACCTCAAGAGGCGCAACCCTCTTAAAAAAAAACTCGAGGCGTAAGCATCGAGGCGTTTTTTACTAGAATTGCGCAAGGGCGAGTCTCAAGCGAGCCTCATATTGCGCAATTTTAAACTATGGTACCAGCTCGGTACAGCTCGGTACAACTAGGTACCAGCTCGGTACAGCTCGGTACAATTAGGTACTAGCTCGGTACAACTTGGTACATGCTCGGTATTTTTAAGTACATACATGATACTGCTCGGTATCATTATGTAAATGCTCGGTACCGCTAGTTACATGCTTTGTACCACTCGGTTCAGTTCGGTACAACTAGGTACACGCTAGGTACATGATCGGTATTGCTAAGTACATGCATGATACCGCTCGGTACTGCTATGTAAATGCTCGGTACCACTCGGTACATGCTTGGTACTGTTAGTTACATGCTCTGTACCGCTCGTTACAAATAGGTACACGCTCGGTACCGCTCCCTAATTTCCGTACAAACGAACCCTGGTCGAACCCCGCCAGGGGGCAGCGCCCCCTTGGAACCCCCGGCAGCCCCCATATTATGTTTCTTGGACAATATTATGTTTCTTTTATGTAAATTTGTTTGCTTTTAGGTGATCATAAAATGTCAGATTCAGTTTAATCTTTAAAAAAAGATCCAGCATGAAAATATACTATACTAACAAATGAATCCGACAACAACAATGTGACATGCATTTTTTGTGGTAAAATAACAAAAGGAGGAATTACACGCCACAAACAACACCTCGTTGGGGGTTTTAGGAATGCAAGGCCTTGCTCTAACTGTCCCGAGCACGTGAAGTCTGAAATTAAGGCATCCATGTTGAAAAAAAAAAAAAGATTTAAAGGAACAATTTAATGACATATCAAATGTCAACCTTGCTGAAGAAGAATGAGAAGGCTTTAATGTGATGACAGATGATATTTTAGTTGCTAAACCATCCAAAATGTTGCGGACAAATAAATCTAACACATCTAGTCAAGGATCGACATCTACATCTATCTTCAAAACATCACGACCATAGCTGTCAATGGCGCAAAATAGTGCGCGCCATGGCGCATGGCGCGGCGCACCTACGACACCATGTTCATGGCGAGGCGCATGTGTTTAAAATAACGCGCGCTATTTGCGCCTCATGTGAGCCATGACGCATTGCGCACGGCGCAAAATAGCACGCCAAATTGTTTTTAAATTTTCTTATGCTTATATTTTTTTATTTTTAAAAATATATCTATATTTTAATATAAACGACTATTCATTGCCCTAATTTCACGAATGAGTTTTTGTTTGCTGCATCTGCCGAACACATCCCGCGGTCCCTAAGTCGAGGTCGCTGAATCTATTCCGAAGTCGAAGGTTTTCTATTTTGTATTTGCTGCATTCGCTACTTCCGCCGAATCCAGCCGAATCTGTCCCGGAGTTGAAGTCGTTGTTTCCGCCGAATCGTCCCGAAGAGCAGTGCTTCTGCCAAATCTGCCCCCTCCTTCGTCTGTTCCAATTAAAAATCTTACCAGCTGACTCTGATTTGTAACATCCGTCTGTTCCGCACAGCTCTGTTGTTTTGCACGGTTATTTCTTACAAGAATTTACAACTTAACAGGTATGCTCGGTACCACTAAGTAAATGCTCGGTACCACTATGTATATGCTGGATACCGCTCGGTACCGCTAGTTACTTGCTTTGTACTGCTCGGTACAGCTCAGTACAACTAGGTACCAGCTCGGTACAACTAGGTACACGCTCGGTACACACTCGGTATTGTTAAGTACATAGCGATACCGCTCGGTACCGCTATGTAAATGCTCGGTACCGCTCGGTACATGCTCGGTACCATTAGTTACATGGCTTGTAACACTCGGTACAGCTCGGTACAACTAGGTACACGCTCAGAACATGCTCGGTATTGCTAAGTACATGCATTATACCACTCGGTACAGCTCGGTACCGCTCATTACATGCTCTGTACCGCTCGGTACAACTAGGTACACGCTCGGTACAACTAGGTATACGCTCCCTAATTTCCATACAAACGAACTTCAAAATTCCTCTTACAAATAAATTTTGTTCCAAGCGTGTACCTAGCGGGTAGCACCCCCTTGGACCCCCAGCAGCCCCCATATTATGTTTCTTGGACAATATTATGTTTCTTTTATCTAAATTTGTTTGATTTTAGGTGATCATAAAATGTCAGAGTCAGTTCAATCTTTAAAAAAAGATCCAGCATGGAAATATGCTATATTAACAAATGAATCCGACAACAACATTGTGACATGCATTTTTTGTGGTAAAATAACAAAAGGAGGAATTACACGCCACAAACAACACCTTGTTGGGGGTTTTAGGAATGCAAGACCTTGCTCTAACTGTCCCGAGCACGTGAAGTTTGAAATTAAGGTATCCATGTTGAAAAAAAAAGATTTAAAGGAACAGTTTAATGACATATCAAATGTCAACCTTGCTGAAGAAGAAAAAGGAGAAGACTTTGATGTGATGACAGATGATATTTTAGTTGCTAAACCATCCAAAATGTTGCGGACAAATAAATCTAACACATCTAGTCAAGGATCGACATCTACATCTATCTTCAAAACATCACGACCTAAAGGTCCATTAGATACTTTCCTTACACCAAATCCTGAAGATGTAGTAAAGCATAAAAAAGGTCAGTTTAATAAAGAAATGGATGCAGCTAAAAAAAAAATGAGGGGAAGGGCTGTTCAAGTGTTCAGTAGATGGATATACGATGCTGGGATTCCATTTAATGCTGTGAACTATGATAGTTTCCCTGCTATGGTGGAGGCACTTGGGCAGTTTGGACCTGGAATGATACCTCCTAGTTATCATGAGGTGCGAGTTGTTTGAAGAAAGAGGTTGGACATACACATGAGCTATTGCGACGCCATCAAGAAGATTGTGTACGATATGGTTGTTCTCTAATGGCAGATGGGTGGACGTCAAGGAATGTGAAAAGTTTAATCAATTTTCTTGTTAATTGTCCAAGAGGTAGTGCATTCATAGAATCAATTGATGCTAGTTCTTTCTCCAAGAGTGCTGTGAAAATGTTTGAACTTTTTTGTAAGTATATCGAGGTTATTGGACCACATAATGTGATCCAAGTAGTCACTGATAATGCATCCGAAAATGTTTTGCAGGTTTGTCACAACTTTTATTTTAAAGTTATGTTATTTCATGAAGAATTTGTGTACATCTTAACTTAAATTATAATGACATAACCGGAATATTATTGATGGACAAATATCCTCACATTTTTTGGACTCCTTGTGCTGCTCACTGTTTGGATTTATTAATGGAGGATATTTTCAAAATTCAAAAGCTTAGGCGATGCTTTGAGAAAAAAGTGGCAGTACACAGTTTTATATATTCTAGGCCTCGCTTACTTGAGTTAATGAGAAGGTGCACAAATCAAAGAGCAATTGTCAAACCCGTAAAGACTCGTTTTGCAACAGCTTTCTTAACTTTACAACATTTTCATCAACAACAACTTAACTTGAATAAAATGTTTACTTGTGAGGAATTTATCTTGGGTCCTTATGCGAAAGAGGCTAAAGCAAAACAATCTCAACATACAATTTTACAGCAATTATTTTTGAACACTATAGTGTATGTCTTAAAAATAGCTGGTCCTTTATTAAAGGTTCTTAGATTGGTTGATGGAGAGAAGAAGCCCCCAATGACTTATATATACGAATCAATTGATAGAGCAAAAGAGGCAATTGCTGCAAGCTTCAATAACAGTGATAAGTATGATCAAATTTTTAAAATGATTGATAGAAGATGGGAAGTGCAATTACATCGGCCTCTACATGCAGCAGGAAATTTTTTAAATCATGAATATTTCTTCAATAACCCTGATATTGCCAAGGATAAGGAAATAACTGATGGTCTTTATCAATGTATTGAAAGATTATCTCAAGATGTAGCTGAAGAAGATAAAATCAGTAATGAATTAAGTTTATACATTAGGGGTGAAGGACTTTTTGGTATTCCTCCAGCTATAAGACAAATAACTACCCGATCTCTAGGTATCATTATTTACAAAAAAATTAAGACTGATTTGTTATATAATATTGGAAAAAAAAATTCATTTCTTCCAGCTGATTGGTGATTGGCATATGGACAAGGAGCTCCCAATTTACAAAGCTTTGCTATTAAAATCCTAAGTTTAACATGTAGTTCATCTGGATGCGAACGCAATTGGAGTATTTTTGAACATGTAAGTATTTTACAATGTATGTGTTCATAATATAGTAATGTAATAATATTTTAATTGCAGCTTCATAGCAAACGAAGAAGCAAATTGGATCATGGTCGCTTAAAGGATTTTGTTTATGTGAAATATAATAGAGCACTGATTCGGATACTCAATCATCGCGATGTCATTGATCCTATTTCTTTGACTGAGATAGATGATGCAAATGAATGGTTAACAGGAAAATTAGATGATGAGTCTGATGAAGAAAATGACTTTATTGCTGGAGAGGAAGATTTAACTTGGACAAGTGTTGCTAAAGCTACTGGTGTTTATGACAAAAGCTATAATATTCGGGAAAGATATAAAGGGAAAGAGAAAGAATCTTCAATTAGGCATGATGTTGTTATTGAGAATGATGATGAGGAGGGTGATGAAGAGGATTATGAAGTTGGAGACAATGTTGAAGAAGATAATGAAGCTTTTTAACATTTGCTGATGATGATGATTCCCAAGAAGAGTAGATAAATTCATATTTGATCTTTTAAAAAAAGATTGTAATATTTGAATTTCGAGATATTTGGATGTTACTTAGTCGAACTTATATATGTTATGGTTATCTTTTATTATTATGATAGCTTGTCTTTCATTTTTAATAATATTTCGTATTCATGCTTATTATTTTATATTTTTTATATAGCTTGCGTCATGTTCAAAATAGCGCGCGCCGCGCCGTACGCTATGCGCCATGGCTCCAATTGAAACTTTGCGCCATGGTGAGCCATTCGCCATTAACAGGTATGATCACGACCTAAAGGCCCATTAGATACTTTCCTTACACCAAATCCTGAAGTTGTAGTAAAGCATAGAAAATGTCAGTTTAACAAAGAAATGGATGCAGCTAAAAAAGAAATGAGGGGAAGGGTTGTTCAAGTGTTGAGTAGATGGATGTACGATGCTGGGATTCTATTTAATGCTGTGAACTATGATAGTTTCCCTGCAATGGTGGAGGCACTTGGGCAGTTTTGACCTGGAATGAAACCTCCTAGTTATCATGAGGTACGAGTTACTTTTTTGAAGAAAGGTTGGACATACACATGAGCTATTGCGACGCCATCAAGAAGATTGTGTACTATATGGTTGTTCTCTAATGGCAGATAGATGGACGTCGAGGAATGGGAAAAGCTTAATCAATTTTCTTGTTAATTGTCCAAGAGGTAATGCATTCATAGAATCAATTGATGCTAGTTCTTTCTCCAAGAATGTTGTGAAAATGTTTGAACTTTTTTGCAAGTACATCGAGGTTATTTGACCACATAATGTGATCCAAGTAGTCACTGATAATGCATCCAAAAATGTTCTTGCAGGTTTGTCACAACTTTTATTCTAAAGTTATGTTATTTCATGAAGAATTTGTATATATCTTAACTTAAATTATAATGACATAACAGAAAAATTATTGATGAACAAACATCCTCACATTTATTGGACTCTTTGTGCTGCTCAATATTTGGATTTATTAATGGTGGATATTTTCAAAATTCAAAAGCTAAGATGATGCTTTGAGAAAGTAGTGGCAGTACACAATTTTATATATTCTAGGCATCACTTACTTGAGTTAATGAGAAGGTGCGCAAATCAAAGAGCACTTGTCAAACCCGCAAAGACTCGCTTTGCAACAGCTTTCTTAACTTTACAACATTTTCATCAACAACAACTGAACTTGAAGAAAATGTTTACTTGTGAGGAATTTGTCTTGGGTCCTTATGCGAAAGAGGCTAAAGCAAAACAATCTCAACATACAATCTTACAGTAATCATTTTGGAACACTATAGTGTATGCCTTAAAAATAGCTGGTCCTTTATTAAAGATTCTTAGATTGGTTGATGGAGAGAAAAAACCCCCTATGACTTACATATATGAAGCAATTGATAGAGCAAAAGAGACAATTGCTGCAAGTTTCAATAACAGTGATAAGTATGATCAAATTTTTAAAATGATTGATAGAAGATGGGAAGTGCAATTACATCGGCCTCTACATGCAGCGGGATATTTTTTAAATCCTGAATATTTCTTTAATAAGGAAATAGCTGATGGTCTTTACCAATGTATTGGAAGATTATCTCAAGATGTAGCTGAAGAAGATAAAATCAGTAATGAATTAAGTTTATACATAAGGGGTGGACTTTTTGGTATTCCTCCAGCTGTAAGACAAATAACTACCCGATCTCCAGGTATCATTATTTACAAAAAAACTAAGTCTGATTTGTTATATAATATTGAAAAAAAAATTCATTTCTTCTAGCTGATTGGTGGTTGACATATGGACAAGGAGCTCCCAATTTACAAAGCTTTGCTATCAAAGTCTTAAGTTTAACATGTAGTTCATCTGGATGCGAACGCAATTGTAGTATTTTTGAACATGTAAGTATTTTATAATGTATGTGTTGATTTTTTATATATGTTCATAATATAGTAAATAGTAATGTAATAATATTTTAATTGCAGCTTCATAGCAAACGAAGAAGCAAATTCAATCATGGTCGCTTAAAGGATTTTGTTTATGTGAAATATAATAGAGCCCTGATTCGGAAATTCAATCATCGTGATGTCATTGATCCTATTTCTTTGACTGAGATAGATGATGCAAATGAATGGCTAACAGGAAAATTAGATGATGAGTCTGATGAAGAAAATGACTTTATTGCTGGAGAGGAAGATTTAACATAGACAAGTGTTGCTAAAGCTACTGGTGTTTATGACAAAAGCTATAATATTCGGGAAAGATATAAAGGGAAAGAGAAAGAATCTTCAATTAGGCATGATGTTGTTATTGAGAATGATGATGAGGAGGGTGATGAAGAGGATTATGAAGTTGGAGACAATGTTAAAGAAGATAATGAAGCTTTTTAACATTTGCTGATGATGATGATTCCCAAGAAGAGTAGATAAATTCATATTTGATCTTTTAAAAAAAGATTGTAATATTTGAATTTCGAGATATTTGGATGTTACTTAGTCGAACTTATATATGTTATGGTTATCTTTTATTATTATGATAGCTTGTCTTTCATTTTTAATAATATTTCGTATTCATGCTTATTATTTTATATTTTTTATATAGCTTGCGTCATGTTCAAAATAGCGCGCGCCGCGCCGTACGTTATGTGCCATGGCTCCAATTGAAACTTTGCGCCATGGTGAGCCATTCGCCATTAACAGGTATGATCACGACCTAAAGGCCCATTAGATACTTTCCTTACACCAAATCCTGAAGTTGTAGATGTTTTGAGACAAGAAAGATTATTGATTATCTTGAGAAAAAGTCTATAAAAACCTGAGGGTTTCTTCTTCCTTCTTGGAAAAGCTTGGGAGCTTGTTCCATTTCTCGCTTTTTCCTCTCTATTTCGTCCTGGGCTTCTAACCTCTTCTTCTCCACGCAAGTTCCACTCCATTTGTATCTTTCTTCTTGAGCTATTGGAAAGTGTTTGTTAGCTGATTTGGTGACATTTGCTGGAGGAGTTTTGTTGGACGTCAGACCTTGTTGTTGTGGTAGACCCTTGGTTTGCAAGCCCTTAAGCACTTATCTTATTTTACCTATTTTTCGTTGCATGTGAGGAAACGACTTGCCGATTGTTCTGAGGATAGTGTTTTTATTTTTAAATTTTGTTTCGTTTGTTCGGCTTTCGTTTGTCTTGATGTTTGTTTTGAATGTCAGCATTCTAGTTCGAATTGAGTTCTGTTATACTAGTCTTAGTGTTCTCCTCTTTTAGCTCTTTCTTTCTAATTTGCCTGCATCATTATGCAGAGCAATCTGAATTGATTTTTATCTCATGCATTTAAAATTTATTTATATTCAATTAATCTCACTTTTTAATGAATACGTCATTTAAATGTTCATATATGTTTTCATTCTTTGTTCATTGCTTGCATACTTTCTTATACAACATTCAAGTGCATGCTGGCAAGCTTAATTTGTTTGTTTATGGATTTAATTGCAAATAATTTGCTCTGCACTTAAAAGATGTGTTATTTTTGTTGCTCAGTTTGCGTTAGGCTTTTATAGGCATGTTGTTGAGTTTGCTATAAGTCTAGCTTTTAGTTATTTATTATTCATATATGAAAAAATAGTACATTTCAGGTATTCATTTCATTCTCATTTTGTAATTTTGCATATGTATCGTCTTTTTTATTTATTGTTAATATCCAAAAAATCTTTTTGACTTAGTTCTTTCTAAGTGGAAACTGACAAATTGATGAGAACTTGCAACCATACTATAAATTCTTTTGCAACCATACTATAAATTCTTAAGAGTCTATCTGATGACTTAATAATTTTTTTTTTGAAGAGATGCAAAATAACGAAGATGCCTCCGAGCCGGCCCCACCTTGTATGATCTCTCTAAACGATGCACTTCCCACACTGTATAAAACCTCCCCAAAGACTGCTCATTGGCATTCATTCTCCCTATTCATCTGTTCGGCTGGAAGCAAAGACGAGAGGGTCTAGGGTTCGCCTTTCATCTTCTCTTTTCATCGTTGCTGTTCGGTTTCGTTGATTCGCAGAGGCGGCGCGCGTCGCTTCTTCGGCTTCTTGTAGCTATTCGGCTCCATTGCTTCGCATATGGTACAGATTGCGCGAGTTGCTACCTCGGTTCCTATTGCTCTTCGCGGGAGGAATAGAGATTGCATGATTGCTTATTTGGCTCCCTTGTTGCCGTTTGACTTCACTCCTTCAATTCATAGAAGGTGTAGAAATTGCACGGGCCGCTCCTTCGGTTCCTTAGTGGCTGTCCGACTTTACTCCTTCGACTCTCTTTTTGTTATTCGGCTTTGTCGCTTAACAAAAGGTATAGATATTACGCATGAGTCGCTTCTTCGACTCCTTTGTTGAACTTCGGCTTCGATTCTTTGACGACTACCCGAGTCGATGCTACTCAAATTTTTTTATGTGTAAATTATAATATATAATATTATATATAAAAATATATATTATGATATATTCATATACTACAGTAACAACATCAAACCTTTGTCCCACTACGTGGGGTCAGCTACATGAATCCTTTATCGCCATGGTGTCCGATTAAAAGACATATTATGATATATTCATATCATGAATATATTATTTTATTTATATAATATTAGAAATATCATAAAAAAAGAAATAAAAAAAGAGCCCACGCGATTGATCTTAGATCTGGGCGGGATGAAATTTAATTCGAAGACCCCACACAATAGTGGGTTGGTTTTAATTCGAAGACCCTACGTCGTCGACCGTAGGTCCAGGTAGGTAGAAATTATGGCAAGTGCCGTTCTGATTTCTTCCTCGGTGGGAGATGACGCTGGGAGGTTATCAAAATTTCCTCAAAATTTTAGAGGGCAATTCAATTCGAAAGTTAAATAATTCATTTGGTTGATTAATATTTATAAAAAAATTAGTCAATTAAAATTAATCAAAATAATTGATTAATTTGGGAAATACATGAAGCTTTGAATGGATTCTAGACAAGGGAATAACTCGATATTAACATTATCTTCACTATTTATTGAGTTTATCCATTTCTACTTGAATTTATGACATACAAGAATGAAAATATGAATCAAACGGAAAGTACCTAAAAATGAACGTATTTTTATAATCTTTGATCAGGCTTATATCTTGCACTGGCAAAACTTAATGAATAGTGTACATCTTCTAGTAAGGGTAAATCTTTCTTCTCATCATTCTCCCAAATGTCACCCAACATAAAAGAGAACTTTTTGAACATCATTTTTTTATCCAAAAGACCATCTTAAAGTATTGCAAATGTCTCCAAATGAGACCTCTCTTAAAATAGATTTCAATATAAGTAGCATTGCATGGAAGATTTTGAAACTATTGTGAAATTTTAAATACTCAAAATAATTGATCAATTAAAATTAATTGATTAATTTTAAATTCAAGTGCTTTTGTAAGTACGTGAATTTTTTTTAAGAGTTATTTAAAATACGAGATTAATTTTAAAATATGAGAGTGATTTTGAAATCTGAAAGTTTTAAAATACGAGAATATTTTTGATGAAAATTTCAAAATATAATAATTTTATATTCTGAGAGTTTTGAAAATCCGAATGCTTTAAAGTGGAGATAAATACAATTAAGTAGAAAATTTGATTTTTGGTTAGTTGATTAATTAAATTAATTTTGAAAAAAAATGCATTAAAAGAAATATTGTTGCATTAATTGATATATATGTTAACCTGCCGTATAAAACAAAAAAAAAAAGAAAAAAATTTCATTTCGCGTACCTGCTCGACATCTGCACGACGATCGCACGTCGTCGCCGCTAAAATCCCGTAAATCTAGCGACCTGTCGTTTCTTCCCACGATCGCTCGCACGACTCATTCGAGTCGTTAAAAGCCCAAAGCGATGAAACTTTCGGCTTCTTCCACAATCCGATCGCTGGCTCTCTCGCACTCGATCTCTCCCGCTCTTACCTCTCTCGCCTTCTCCCCTCTCTATCGGATCGAAGGTTACGACATTTTGATCAGGCGAAAGAACAGAGCTCACCGACTGTGAGGTTACTCCCTCCCATTCGCACGCTTCTTCGGTCCTCCGTGGCTGTGCGACCTCCTCCTTCGACGACTTTCCCTTCCAGTTGGAGCGGAAGCTAGACATTTTAATCGGAAGCAAGCAGAGGAGCTCGCTAGCTGGGGCGGCAACTTTCTCCATTCCAGCGCGCTTCTTCGGCCCCTGGTAGCTGTCGGACTTCGCTTCTTCCACGACTTTCCCTTGCTCTCGGATCGGAAGTTAACTTTCTTCCTTTCGCTGCTTCTTCGGCTCATCCTTGGCTGTCCGACTTTGCTACCTTCGACGACTGTCCCTCCCATTGGATCGGAAGTTACGACTATTTTGATCGGAAGCAACGAACTGGAGCTCGCTTGCTGGGACGGTAACTTTCTCCCTTCCGGTCGCTTCTTCAGCTCCTTCTCTGTCGTTCGACTTTGCTTCCCCAACGAACCTCCTCCGACTTTCCCTTCCTCCTGGATCGAAAGTTACGACATTTGGATCCGCAGCAGCAACAGGGAGCACGCTTGCGGTGTAAGTAACTCTCTCCCTTTCGTGTTCTTCATTTGGCCGAACCAGAATGCCAAGGGGGATTAAGGGTTTTCATTAACCTTAATTATAATTAATTTAATTTAATTATGATTAATGTTAATTATAATCAAATCAGTTAATTATAATTATTTTCATTAAATTATTATTAATTATTACTAATTGATTATAATTAATTTAAGTTAATTAGTATTAACTAATTATGATTAACGAAAGTTAATTATAATTAATTATTATTGATTAATTTTATTAATTATAATTAATTATTATAGTTAATTTTAATTGATTGTAAATAATTATGGTTAAATATGATTATAATTATAATTAATTATAATTAATTAATATAATTATAATTAATGATAGTAATTAAAAAAGCATGCTTGCCCTTCCGCCTCGATTTACGAGCCTACACCGACAGTCGCCGACGACTCCTCGTCGGTCCCCAAGGTATACATTTCTAACTTAAACCCCGTTCTCGACGTTGCAGCGGACCGGAGAACCACCTATACGCGCTCTTGTAGCACGGTAGGAGGGAGCCCGGTGCGAAGCATACGACGAGGCGGGTAAGCCCTATACACGCTCTTGTAGCGTGGTGGGGACGGTTCTCGACCTCGACCTCGACACCGACACCGCCGACACTACCTCCACCGCCGGGTCTTCAAGGTATAAAATTTCTAACTCCAATCTCATTCTCGACGTTTGCAGCGGACCGGTGAACCACCTATACGCGCTCTTGTAGCACGGTAGGAGGGAGCCCGGTGCGAAGCATACGACGAGGTGGGAGAGCCCTATACACGCTCTTGTAGCGTGGTGGGGAGTTACTGCTGTTCTGGTACGTCACTGCTGTTCTGGTACGGGTACTGCTGAAGGCCCCATACACGCTCTTGTAGCGTGGTGGGATGAAATTTGTACGGCCGCGGTGTCTACGGACACCTACCATACACGCTCTAGTAGCGTGGTGGGAAGGCCCAGCTCCCCAATTTTCCCCCAAATGGGGGATATGCCGGGGTGCTGCCGAAATTTTCACTGAAATGTACAAAGACTTGAACAATTCGAAGACCTTCTTGGACAACAATATAGAAGACCTGTACTCGAACAATAATACACAGAACTTGAACTAAATGAGCAGAGGACTCATACTTGAACTAAAAGCATAGAACTGGGGCTCAAATGAACAACTATGGACTCAAATTTCTGGACTTTTGAACCTGATTGAACACAAGCAAAGGACCAGAACAAAATGATTTCTAAAGACCAAATTCAAATGAAATAAAATCAAGCTGAAGCCCAATTCAAATCATTTGAACATGAAATTGTACCTATAAAGACTTCAGGAGACTCTGAACAAGCACTTGAACTTGTTCTTGGAACTCGAACTGTGCAACATCAGGGAATCCGAATATAGAACTCAAACTCAAGCTCACTACTTGAACTCAAACTGGAACAAGATGTGGAGAGTAGGGAACTCAAATTGAACTCAAATTCAATCTACAATTTGAACATGAACTATCAATTTGAATATGTGCTTTGAGTTCATACTTGAACTCAGGCTATACGACATCAAGTGGGGACTTGTAAACTTGATGAATTCAAGTCTGAATGAAACTGAATTTAGATCAAAACACATGCAAAGATCAAAGTTTGGATCACACACGGGAAACTCAAACTACAAGACCTTGAATACAACGAACTCCTACAATAGTTCCTACGAGGTCAAATGCACCACACTTTCAAGGACAACGAGGGAGATTCAAGCATGAGTTGAACTTTGAACTCGGGTCCGATGGAATACATAGAATTGAGATTTTGGGTGAATGAACCAATCAGAGTCTAAATACATAATTCTCTAAATTAACAACAAGTTACAAGTAGGAGATGAAATCTCGATGCTCACAAAAGATGAATGCAACAAATTCCTACGACAATGCCTGCATGTGCCTGTTAATTGAGATGGCAATACTGGAAGACCAGCAATCAAAGACCTGCCCCTACATCAAAAGCAATCATCACCCACCTGAGATTGGTGATAGATGGGCATAATGTTGGCAACAATGGGTCTCCTACAAATACCTTCAGGAGCTCGTGGCGGACGCAACAGATCCTCGTAAATGGATACAACCAGCTTGTGGATAACAACAGTGAGTACCTCATAGGCACAACGAATCACTGTGGACACAAGTACGGATATTACCTACAACGACAGTCCCCTGCAAAGGGATTCTTGTGGATAACAACAGTGTATTGAAAGAACAACGAATCACTGTGGACACGAGTACAGATATCACCTACGACAATGGTGATCAAGATCTTCAAGTATGTCGGGTACAAAGGCAACCCGATGTACGAAAAAAGGACACCCCCTGGCAGAAGGGATGACATGTTTGAACAAATTAGAACCAAACTTCCTGATGTTCTAAACTCTCTTCTTAGTTCTATACTCAAGAAGAAAACAGCTCTAGTACCTACAAATCCGGAAATAACAAGTCTGCCACACTGAAGAGCCTAAAGGAAGTCCTCCCCAAATCAGCAGCCTTTGACTCCCGAATCCAGAAAATCCTTCCCCGGTGATTGAGAAAGGGGGAGGGGGTCAACATCAAGACCAAATCGCCACCGGATCTGCAACACTCCTACTAGCAGACAGAAGGCGTTAATAAGATCTGAAATAAATACCCCTGCACGTACACTATAAATTGTATATATATAGGTACACCAAAGAGGTATATAAAAATCACCCGCATGGGCTCCGACGAGCGTGTTATTGGTACACACGTGACGCTTAGGGATGCTGCGCGGGTTGACAAGTGAATTCAAGTTCGAATCCGATCATTCTATACGGATCAATAGAAGTCGACAATATTCGAACTACCTAACAAAATACACGGTTGTAGCGACCGGTGTATTTGTCTAAATACATTCTTTTTAGGCCTTCAAAGCCTAAAATCAAGAGAATTCACTAAACAAAAGGCACAAAGCCTACGAGAAACCCGATCCCCTATCGATAAGTTGATAGGGTCGACAAGGTTCAATCAAATGGAAATGACCCCTAAACACCCCGATGATGGCCGCGTTGATTGAAGATCTCAACCGGAGGGGTTCTCAAATATTTCAAATGTCTTCCAAATACCCAAAGTCCACACAAAATCCATACTCCAGAAATCCAAATCAATCCCAAATTCTAAGATATTTAAATTTGAAATAAATCCATCCACACTTAAAAGCAAAACCCATCCACTCTCCGCAACAGTCTGCCGGGGTGGACAAATTCAAATAAACTCTAGCTCACAAAGAGCCAAATGCCTAGTCGAAAATATCACTAGGATCCATTCTCAAACAATCTCCTGCCAGTAAGGACGTGGTACGTGTCCTCTAACCGGCGGTCTGCCGCCAAATGGCACCGCAGGATAAACGGTTACGACGACCCGGGGCCCTCTGAACCGAGTGGTTTCGCCGCCAAATGGCACCACGAAATACCGGTTATGGCCAGAGCCAATGCGCTCCTTATTGGCATCAAATCCTTGAGATATGAATCAATAGGATATGATCGATAGGGCACAAAGCCCTCTGTTAGCTAAGGTGGATTCAAATTTGTCCCCTTAGACAAACATCCAACCCCGGTCTACAAGGTCCCCTTGGACGAAGCAACCCATGGCTGCCGACAAGGATCCTTCTGTCAGGTTGGGTCGACTACCTCCTCTGACTAAGTAGACCAGGGACCACGATGGCCCGGGACGACGGAACCATGGGATCTTGATCGGGTCCATCATCCATTCCCCCACCATCCGCTTTAAGTGCTAGAGGGTGCAATTTCTATTTTAAATATCAAATCTTCCAAAATCTCCAAATTCTCAATTATTTCCAAAATTTTCAAACATTTCCAAATACCCAATTCTAAACTCAAAATCCAATATTCCAAACCTGTTGCTGCTACTATATGCCAGATAACACGTATCTCTATACGTATCTGATTGACGACTAGCCTTAATCGAAAGTTCTCTCTCGTGATTGAGAGGGGTAATTAACTATAGGGGCTTGCGCCTATAGGAAACCAGAACTCAGATCATAAAGTCCTCACAAAATGAGGGCGAAATCTCTGGGTAGTGTCTTATCTACAAACCCATCTGCCTTCCAAAATTTACCTCGGAACTTAGTTCGTTAAAACTCCCTCGCCGAAAAAGAAAAAGCGATGCGGAGGCCGGGGCCGAATTTTCGGAGCCCACAGATTTCTGGCGACTCCACTGGGGAATGGTTTCTCTTTCCATCTTTGGCTAGTCGTATAAATGTTATAGTAGCAGCCAAAATGCTATGCTCTATATGGTGAACATCAGGATGTGACATTTGGTTCTTATGTCCAAAGATCCATTACTGAAAGTTCCTGAAAATGAATCTTTTAAATAAGATCAATGGAAATTTGTCTAGCAGGATTTTTAATTCCATGCTAACTTTCCTCCTTCTACTATTGGTTCTGCGTTATTTCTTTGTTATGAAAGCGTGGGGTGATGTATCAATTCTGATCACTAACTCCTATCTTTCATTTTTGTAGAATGGAAATGCAGGACACCCCAATGACCGTCCAACTGGGACGAGGAGCTAGGATCCAGCTGGCAAACGCTGTGATTGAAACTGGAAATGCTGGAGCCACCATTCACTTTGGTGGGCTCGAATTCTCAGCAGCTACTGCAAGGGCTGCAGCCGTCCCTGTGTACGGCGTAAACTCTGAAGAACCTTCTGGAAGGTCCCGCTCTGAAAGGACTACTGTTAGAGGTGCTGCCCAAGGAAGAACATCTGTATTTGAAAGACTATCCCAGCCTGAGACCCTTACTGCAAAGAGGGTTGTTACTGGAAGAAATGTTTCTGTGGTGACTGCTAACACCACTAACCTGCCCAGAGAGCCTGTTGCACCTGGGAGGTATGAAACTGAAGCTTCCTCATCTGGAGGAAGGCTTACTAGAAGGCAAAGGAGGAAGAGAAATGCAGAGCTGCGAGCTCAGCAGTTACCTGTACCAGTCCATCCCTCCAATCTGCCAGCACCAGAATCAGAGATCAATATTCCCACTCAAAATAAGTTTTCTAACCTAAAGTGGGTAAAGAGAAATAGCTCATCTGGTGAGCTTAAGCAATCCTTCTGGGAGCGTCGACCTGAAGTTCCAGCCCCTCAGAAGATAAGAGAGCCCGAACGTCTGTCTGCCCGGGTACACCGTGTACTGAAGACAGTCAAGGAGAAGGGCTTAATGAAAAAGAAGTTTCAGAGGCCACTGATTGTTGAGGCCCGAAGAACTCCTCCAAGAGAGAGGCTATCGTCTGTTGTGATAGCCAAACAAAGAAATTACCAACGCCAAGTTCCGCGGGAAGCACATCGGGGCGTGACACTTGGACCACATGTCCAAGAATCCGTCGCCGAAAGGGCCCAGCGGAAAGGCAAACAAGTTTGGAGGCCGAAGCCTCAAAATGAAAAGGTCTTTGAAGAAAGAGATAAGTCAAGCGTGACATCCGGAGCTGTCTACCGGAGATCCGCCCCTACTAACAAAACTCGTCAGAAATGGGTCCAAAGGAAGGCCCATAGTGACGACAATTATATTGACGGTCGACATCCTGGAGAGTCTTCCAGGAGATCCCGTCATTCTCCTACTTCAGCCAAAGAGAAAGTTCATTTCGATCGTAGTCCGCAGATCGAAGAAGTAATCATTCCAAGTCAAGAGCCTGAAATTCAGTGGCGACGCCGCTCAGAAATTCAGGTACGAGAAGATGAAAAAGAATATGACGATGATGATACTATGGAGATCGAAATGGTTCGTATGGTCAGTCACGCCGATGTTGAAGAGGAAGATGATGGTGATGAAGAAGACCAACAATCACAGCCGCGCGTACGTGTTTATCGACGTCGCCACAGGGCTAGATCCATTGCTAGCCAAAGTGCTCGCTCCTCAGAAGAAGGAGATGAGGAAGAAGAAGAGGTTGGAGAAAATCCCTTCGCTGGCGAAGACATCACACTCGCTGAAATGAGAAATCAAATGAGGCGACAAATGCGGAAGAAAGATAAAGAAATCTCTCAGTTGAATGATAAAATGACTGAGATGATGACTCAGATGACGGCCATGATGAAGATGATGCAGAAGACCACTTCTGTGGGCCCTGCACCGGCTCAACCCATCAACCAATCTGCTAATCCTCAAAACCCTCAAGCGCCTCAAGCCTCAGGAGTGAAAGGTGTACTTGAAGGTGGCAAAGAAACTAATGATCCAACCCGCCAGCGCACTCCCCAAAATGTGGCGAATGCCTCTGAACCTGTAACTGCATCGCAGTTGGAAGGCATAATCAGTGAAAAGATCAAGGCCATTATAGCTGCTGAACAGGCAGAGAAGTTGGTAGGAAAAGGTCGCCCGTACCCAGCAGAGTACGATCAGGTGCCATATCCAAAGGGATATTCTGTACCGAAGTTCAATATCTTCGATGGCAATAAAAATCCCAGACAACACCTGGCGCAGTTCAAAGCAACCTGTGGGAACACAGGGGGTAATGATGCTCTGCTATTCAGGCAATTCGTAAGCAGCTTGAGTGGAACTGCTTTCGAATGGTATGCCGAGCTGCCAAATGATTCTCTGAAGACCTTTGCAGAATTAGAGGCCTTGTTCGTGAAAAGATTTGCCAGTGCAATAGAGAAGACTACCATTGCTGATCTTGCCCTTGATAAAAGGAGAAAGGATGAATCAGTGACGAGGTATATAACACGCTGGCGCAATCTCAGCATGAAGTGCGAGCAGCAATTAGAAGAAGAACATGCAGTTCAACTGTTGATGGGGAACATTGATGATAAAATGCAACCCTTCTTATGCATGGCTTCTATCACTACCTTCCAAGATCTATTGGATAGGGTGGCTAAGTTTGAAAAGTTAAACTTATCAAAATCTGAAAGCCTCCCTGATAAACCTAAAAAGGCTAAAGCTCCTGATGCTAAGAGAAATGATGTCTACTCTGCATTCCCTCCCAGACCTGATAAAGGTAAAAAGGTAGTATATAATGTGGATAAAGGAAAGCAGCCGATGCAATATGAAGAAAAATCAAAGCAAGCTTACAATCCAAACCCTCAACCAAAGTTGGTTCTTGGAGGAAATGACAAACCTCGAGTCTTTCCTGGTGGAGGAGAGCGCCAGAGGCAACCCACGGGAACTGGTGATAGAACGTTCCCTTCCCTCAAGGAGAAAATGAATAAAGAATATTCATTTAAAAGGGAGAGTGTCGCTAAACTATTTCGACAAGCACTCAAGAACGGTCTAGAATTGCCAGAATGCAAAAGACCTGAAGAGTCCAAACACAGTGGCGACCCAAACTACTGCCCATATCATCGGGTAGTTAGCCATCCAATTGAAGATTGTTATGTCTTCAAAGATTGGTTAGAAAAGATGTACAAGAGGGGAGAACTGACATTGTCAGATAATGTGTTGGTTCGTCCCAGAAAAGAATCCACCCGGGTAGTCACGTCCTCTTCCGTACTCCCGCTTAAAGAAAAAATGAAAGAACCTATTCAAGGTGAACAATGGGAAACGGTGGTTTCCAAGAAGACAACAAAGATGTTGAAACAGCTTGAAGGAGTTCCTGGTGTCAAGTGGAAGTCCCCTACTGAGCCAGTACTGAATTTAAAATGGTTGCCTATGTCACAAGCATCCACTTCTAAACAGCAACCTGGCCAAGCTAGCTCATCCAAATCTGATAAAGCAAAGCCAAAGTCTTCTAGGAAGAAAGCCAAGTTGAAGAAGCCTGTGGTAAAGAAAACTGCAACTCAAAAGGCTATTGATAGTTTGGGTGAATATTACCAGACTGTCAGGAGGCCTATTAAGCTTGGTGATTTTATGAAAGAGCCTAAAATAGATGAAAAGGAAGAAGAAGCTGAAGATGAATCTCTTCCTACGGAGACATGCCGAGTCATCTCAACAACATTAAAAATATCAGAAAGGGAGAAATACGCTAAAGAAGCGGCCCCTGAATTTTGTCTGATGGTGTCATCAATGGAATTCAGTTCAGAAGATCTATGTTTTCCAGATGATGAAGATTCAGACCCAAGTATAGAATCGCAAATGAAACAAGTGAAGTTGGGAGACGATTCCGAGTCTACAGATGAATCTGCAGACACAACAATGGCTGACTCTGAAGATAATGCTTCATCAAACAAATCTGAATCAGATGAGGTGGCCCAAGTACAGTTGAGGAGTGGCAAGATATTGCCGCCTCCACTAAAGAAGGGATTCCTAACAAAGATAAAGGAAAAGAGATAATTGTCAATGAAGATATTATCCTAAATGACTCCAAGAAGAAAGAGACTTCATCTAAGGGGATAGATTATAATATCTTATCCCACTTGAGGAAGATCCCAGCACAACTCAGCATATATGATGCCCTCTTGATGTCTAAAGACCTTAGAGAAACTTTGATCCAAGCTCTCAAGGACCCCGAAAGATATGAGGCATATTTCGCTGAGCGTAATCTAACTGAAGTCTTGCAAGCTCGAAATGAGCCCCTCATCACCTTTGCTAATGATGATATGATGCTTGGAACGGCAGATCACAACCGCCCTCTGTATGTTACGGCAGAGAGCGACGGTATGATGATCAGTCGAATTTTGATTGATCCCGGATCTTCCGTAAATCTTATGAGCCTTAAGGCACTGAGATCCCTCTGCCTCGATGTGGAACATCTTGGGCAAGACAAGTTGATGGTACATGGTTTTAACGAGAAAGGGCAGAAAACTCTTGGTTCGTTCATGCTTCCTCTTGTGTTTGGGGAACTCCATACGGAAGCTAAATTTCATGTGATTGATGCGGACACCTCATTTAAGGCGCTATTGGGTCGACCTTGGCTGCATGAATACGGCGTTGTCCCTTCAACATTACACCAGTGCATGAAGTATCTCAGAGAAGGAGAAGAATTCAGGATCTCTGGCGATATTCAGCCCTTTGCAGTACATGAAGTAACAGTTTATGAAGATGCTAAGTACTTCATGCCGAAGAAGCAAAAGTCGTCAAGTTCTCTTGAGGCTAGAGCATCAAATTCTAAGGCTGCAAAGAAACCCAAACAAGAAGATGAGAAGAAGCGTGTGGGGAGAAAGAAGGCAGCGCCGACTCTTCCTAAAACATCAATCATTCCTAAAGAAAAGAAGAATGTACCTCACCTGGGGAGTGATACAGATGAAGATGATATCACCCCTGCCAAATCTAGAAAAGTATGCCAGTCCACGGATGAATGGAGTAGGCAGGTTGAATTTTCAAATGATGATTATGACTACGACTCAATCTACATGAACTCAGTGCAGAGTGTGTTCTCTAGAAGAATAGACAGTCTGTTAATTTCAGACAGCGTACTCGTAGTCACACGTGTTCCCTTGCAACATTTCAAGGAAATCATTTCGCGCGAAGTTCATAAAATTGAAGAACTCTCCACTCTTTATCTGCCTCCTCGTAAAAAAGGGACTGTGCCAAAGAATGTGCTATATTCTACGGGAGTTCATGAAGAAAAGAATCATGACTGGGATTGCATGCTCCCCGACTCCGAGGAATTATTTCCTACGAGGCTACCCAAATTCAATACTAAAAATATTCAAAGAATGCTACGAAAGCAAATCAATATTCCTACTACCAAACGACAGCTCCGTACAAGCTTAGGCCTCTGGTATGGGAGAAGTCCGCGTCCATTACGACGAAAGGATATAGATGCATATAAAGGCATCGGGTTCATCAAACGAAAATTCCTCCAGAAAGGGACTTGTCAAGCAATCACATGCGGAGAAATCAAATCTGATGATGATTATGATGAAATATGCGAAGCTGATGATTATGATGATCAACCCGTAGAAGCTGAGCCTGCACCAGAAGAACTGGAAGATGGTGGACAAGCTGCTACGATGGACGAGCTCAAAGAAGTCAATTTGGGAACTGAGGAGGACCCTCGCCCAACCTTTATTAGCTCTCTTTTGCCAGAAGATCAAGTAGAAGAAGTGAAGAAGCTCCTCTGTGAATTCAGGGACTGCTTTGCCTGGACATATGCTGAGATGCCTGGCTTATCCCCTGATGTGGCAGTTCACAAATTGGCCATCAAGCCTGATGCAGCACCCGTCAAGCAAGCTCCAAGGAGAATGAGATTGGAGATTGAAGAGCAGGTGATTGCAGAAACGAAGAAGCTCATAGAAGCAGGCTTCATTCGAGAAGAAAAATATGCCGACTGGATTGCCAATATCGTCCCTGTAAAGAAGAAGAATGGTCAGATTCGTATCTGCATCGACTTCAGGGACCTCAATAAGGCATGCCCGAAAGATGACTTTCCGCTCCCAGTATCAGAACTTCTAGTTGACAACACTTCCAACTATGATATGTTCTCATTTATGGACGGATCGTCAGGCTACAATCAGATTAAAATGGCGCATGAAGATGAAAGACATACATCATTCAGAACGCCTATAGGCATATTCTGCTACACAGTTATGCCATTCGGCCTGAAGAACGCTGGTGCCACCTACCAGCGGGCGATGACTCGTATATTTGATGATTTGATTCATCAGAAGGTCGAATGCTATGTAGATGACTTGGTCATTAAAAGCATAGGCCGAAAAGACCACATTGATGATTTGAGAATTGTGTTCGAAAGGATCAGAAAGTACGATCTGAAGATGAACCCTCTCAAGTGTGCATTTGGGGTATCCTCAGGGAAATTTCTGGGATATGTTGTTCGACATCGAGGAATCGAAGTCGACCCCAACAAGATCAAGGCGATCGTGGAGATGCCACCTCCAAAGAACCTTCGTCAACTCCGCTCCTTACAAGGACAACTGGCTTTCATTCGGAGATTTATATCAAATTTATCGGGTAGGTGCCAGCCATTTTCAAAGCTAATGAAGAAAGATGTCCGTTTCAAATGGGACGCAGAGTGCCAAGAAGCATTTGACAGCATCAAAAGATATCTGTTGAATCCTCCTATTCTCGCGGCGCCAACCCCGGGAAAGCCTCTTATACTGTATACGGCAGCACTAGAAGAGTCCCTCGGAGCATTATTGGCCCAGCATAATGAAGAAGGCAAGGAGAATGCACTCTACTACATCAGTCGAAGGTTGATAGGAGCAGAAATCCGCTACTCTCCAATTGAGAAGCATTGCTTGGCTCTGATTTTCGCAGTACAGAAGCTCCGCCATTATATGCTATCTCACAAAATCACCTTGATATCAAAGATCGATCCGCTGAAGTTCTTGATGACAAGACCAGCGTTGACAGGTCGTTTGGCAAGGTGGGCAGTGATACTGCTGCAGTTTGATATCACATATGTCCCTCAAAAGGCAGTGAAAGGGCAGGTGTTGGCAGATTTTCTCGCTGCACATCCTATCCCTGCAGATTCTCCGCTCAACGACGATCTACCTGACGAGCAGATCATGAATGTTGAAGAAGATGAGATGCTACGAGTATGGGAAATGTACTTTGACGGTGCATCGTCAATCAAGCGTGCTCGGCCTCCAAATCTCGAAAAGGCTCAAGCCGGAATTGGAATCATTTTCGTAGCACCCGAGGGAGGCATAATGAGATTTTCGTTCAGTTTGACTGAACCTCGGACAAACAATGAGGCTGAATATGAAGCCCTAATAGCAGGATTGGAGATTGCAATCGATGTCCGAATTCAAAATCTCCAAATCTTCGGTGATTCTCAACTTGTTGTAAATCAAGTGCTGGGAGTTTACAAAATCACCAAGTTCGAGTTGGCCTGTTATCATCGGCGAGTTCTTGATCTTATGAAGCAAATTCCAGTTGTTAAATTAACTCAAGTTCCCCGAGGCCAAAATGGCAAAGCTGATTCTCTTGCTAAATTGGCTAAAGAAATGACGAATATGGACGACGAATGGCCTATAATAATTATGGTGCACAATCGTCGGATCCTAGAGCCAGCATTATTACAATTCCCGCAGGCAGAGGGAATACCAAATTCAAGCCAGCAGGATATAACTCCAGTTGATCCTCAACCTCCCCAACCAGTTGATCTCGAAGATCAACTTGAAGAACATCAAGTTCCTAAGAAAAGGCGCAAGGCCAGTCAAGCTTCAGAATCATGGTGGCATTGTCTAGATGTCGAGGAAGAAGATGACTGGAGACTGTCTTTCATTGATTACTTCAAAGAAAATAAATTGCCAACAGACAAATCACTAGCTGCTCAAATCAAGAAGAGAGCGCTACGATATGCATTTGTCAACAACACATTGTATCGGCGTGCTTTCGATCAAATGTGGCTAAGATGCTTAGGGACTCGAGAAGCTGATAAAGTTGTGGCAAAAGTTCACGAAGGACTTTGTGGAGCACACCAATCAGGTCCCAAGATGGCAATCAAAATTAAAAGAATGGGCTACTATTGGCCGACCATGGTCAGAGATTGTATCAATCATGCTAAGAGGTGCCATGAGTGCCAGATCCACGGTGATGTTATACATCAACCGCCAAATCCGCTGCACCCTACAATAGCATCCTGGCCATTTGAATGTTGGGGTACTGATATTATTGGGCCGATAGATCCGCCGTCATCAGCAGGACACCGCTTCATCTTGGCAGCAACCGACTACTTCTCAAAGTGGGCAGAAGCAGTTCCATTTAAAGAAGTTACGTCCGAGCATGTGATCAACTTCTTTACCCATAATGTCGTCTACAGATTTGGTGTGCCACGCCGCATAATCTCAGACAACGGAACTGCTTTCAAGAGTACAAAAATCTATAAGTTCGTTGATCGGCATAAAATTGATTGGCGGTACTCTTCCATTTACTATCCAAGAGCAAATGGCTTAGCTGAAGCCTTCAACAAAACACTGGTGAAATTGCTAAAGAAGATTCTCTCAAAGAACAAAAGAGAGTGGCATACGAAGATGACAGAAGCGCTATGGGCGTATCGTACAACTTACAAAACGCCAACCAAAGCCACTCCTTACTCTCTAGTATTTGGAGTTGAGGCCGTACTGCCACTAGAAGTTGAACTTCCATCTCTTCGAGTTGCTGTCCAGAATGAGCTGACTCAAGAACAAAATGCTCGTCTAAGAATGGAGGAGCTCGATGCACTCGATGAAATCAGGTTACAAGCTCAGCAGAACCTGGAGATCTACCGAGCAAGAATGACAAAGTCCTTTGATCGAATGGTTCGTCCTCGATCATTTCAAGAAGGGGAATTGGTCCTGGTGCAGAGAAGACCAATCATCCCACACAGAAAAATCGGTGGCAAGTTCGTATCCAACTGGGAAGGACCTTTCGTCATCGAGAAAGTATTTCAAGGAGGAGCTTATCAACTCATTGATCTGAATGGTAAGAGGCCCATGCCGCCGATCAATGGTCGTTACCTGAAGAAATACTACGCATAAAATGCTATGTTTAGTGTATTATGCTTTCATGTCTGTTTATTAGCATATATATTCCATGTTTTGAAACTCTCTTATGTTATGAGAATACATTTCAAAATCCTCCTGTTAGGCTGGGGGCATTTTAAATATTTATTCGGGTCGACATCGCGCTGCGTGCCGAGATCCCCAAATAAATATTTAAAATTTCAAGATTCCAATTCTATTTCATTCTAAATTGTCCCTGCAAGACAGGGGGCATTTTAAATATTTATTCGGGTCGACATCGCGCTGCGTGCCGAGATCCCCAAATAAATATTTAAAATTTCAAGATTCCAATTCTATTTCATTCTAAATTGTCCCTGCAAGACAGGGGGCATTTTAAATATTTATTCGGGTCGACATCGCGCTGCGTGCCGAGATTCCCGAATAAATATTTAAAATTATCAATTCAAATGATACTTTGTGCTAAAGAATACAAAGACTTCTTTTTCAAAGTATATGCAAATGATCTTTCAAAAGTTAGAGACACATTCTCCAACAAACCAAGACTCAAGGGTCAAGAAAGAGACTTTTGAAACTACACACTCATACAAAATTGAGCCGGAAAAGCTTGAAGTCTTTCAACAGCCTGAAGCTTAAGGTTCGAATGGGTGTAAAAGGTCGGATCCAACACGCCCAAATATGGCCGGATCGCTGGCAGCTCCGTCTACTCAACAAGCCATAAGAACGGCCGTAGTAGCGGAACCCCCACTTCGTCAACCCGCCAGTAAAGACTGTAGGAAGAACGAAGGCCAATTTGACTCGACAAGTCCAAGTGATCGTAGTCTGCAAAGTTCTCCAAAATGACCGGAGAATCAAAGTTCTAAAGGAAGATGAGTCTCGAGCAGCTACTGAATGTTCGTAGGCTCCAAAATCCAAAACCATGAAGGATGACTCCAAATCTGCCAACTTCAGCAAAATCAGCATTGGGAAGCGCAATTCCCAAAGCTCAAGTCTGAAGATTGAATGGGTGTAAAAGGTCGGATCCAATAAGCCCAAATATGGCCGGATCGCTGGCAGCTCCCATCTACTCAACAAGCCATAAGAAAGGCCGCAGTAGAGGAACCCCCATCTCAGCGACTAGAGGACGAAGAGCTGTCAAATCCCAGCTCTCCCGATCTGATAAACTCAAGTGATTCAGATTAGAGTCTTCTCAAGTGGTTAAGGATCAAGATACTACCTACATTCGGTACTATCAACTGAATCTAAAACCTGCAAATCCTTCAACAAATCCGTCAAGCACAAAGCAAGGATAGAAGGAATTTTTCTTCAACAAGTCCGTCAAAGCACAAAGCAAAGGACAGAAGAAAACTATCCTAATGTTCACACAAAGCCTTAGGCTGAACTAAGTGGATTCGTCATCAACAAGTCCGCTATGCACAAAGCTCTGGACCGATGATTTTTCACCATCGACCTAATACAAGCCTAAGGGTTTAGGTCATTGGCATCTACTCCTTCAATAAGCCCGCCGAAGCTAGAAGCACAGGGCAGAAGGAAAACAAAAATTCTGACAAGTCAGCAAAGACAAATCAGACAACCCTTCGCCAAGTCCACAGCACAAAAGCACAGGACAGAAGAATCAAAATCTCGGGCCTCTAGCAAAAAGCTGCAGAATGAGCACCCTAGATGATATCTACAAATGTCCCTAAAGACTGGGGGCATTTTAAATATTTATTTGGATTGACATCGTGCTATATGCCGAGATCCCCAAATAAATATTTAAAATTTCGACAAGATATCAACCATCTATGGATACATCTAGAAGCGCTATGGAGAAAGAAGATTAGTGTGACATACAAATAAAATCTTGGAGATCCACTAAAAGAGAGTAGTGTGACATCCAAACAACTTTTGGAGATCCACTAAACGAAAATTCCAGTGTGACATCCAAGCAGAATTCTTGGAGATCCACTAAATAAAAATTTTAGTGAGACATCTAGAACAAGATATCTAGAGATCCACATGGTCAATCGGCATGCAACAAACGTGGCCCGCTCCAGACGCCTACCACATTTGTTGGGGGGCATTTGTTAACCTGCCGTATAAAACAAAAAAAAAAAGAAAAAAATTTCATTTCGCGTACCTGCTCGACATCTGCACGACGATCGCACGTCGTCGCCGCTAAAATCCCGTAAATCTAGCGACCTGTCGTTTCTTCCCACGATCGCTCGCACGACTCATTCGAGTCGTTAAAAGCCCAAAGCGATGAAACTTTCGGCTTCTTCCACAATCCGATCGCTGGCTCTCTCGCACTCGATCTCTCCCGCTCTTACCTCTCTCGCCTTCTCCCCTCTCTATCGGATCGAAGGTTACGACATTTTGATCAGGCGAAAGAACAGAGCTCACCGACTGTGAGGTTACTCCCTCCCATTCGCACGCTTCTTCGGTCCTCCGTGGCTGTGCGACCTCCTCCTTCGACGACTTTCCCTTCCAGTTGGAGCGGAAGCTAGACATTTTAATCGGAAGCAAGCAGAGGAGCTCGCTAGCTGGGGCGGCAACTTTCTCCATTCCAGCGCGCTTCTTCGGCCCCTGGTAGCTGTCGGACTTCGCTTCTTCCACGACTTTCCCTTGCTCTCGGATCGGAAGTTAACTTTCTTCCTTTCGCTGCTTCTTCGGCTCATCCTTGGCTGTCCGACTTTGCTACCTTCGACGACTGTCCCTCCCATTGGATCGGAAGTTACGACTATTTTGATCGGAAGCAACGAACTGGAGCTCGCTTGCTGGGACGGTAACTTTCTCCCTTCCGGTCGCTTCTTCAGCTCCTTCTCTGTCGTTCGACTTTGCTTCCCCAACGAACCTCCTCCGACTTTCCCTTCCTCCTGGATCGAAAGTTACGACATTTGGATCCGCAGCAGCAACAGGGAGCACGCTTGCGGTGTAAGTAACTCTCTCCCTTTCGTGTTCTTCATTTGGCCGAACCAGAATGCCAAGGGGGATTAAGGGTTTTCATTAACCTTAATTATAATTAATTTAATTTAATTATGATTAATGTTAATTATAATCAAATCAGTTAATTATAATTATTTTCATTAAATTATTATTAATTATTACTAATTGATTATAATTAATTTAAGTTAATTAGTATTAACTAATTATGATTAACGAAAGTTAATTATAATTAATTATTATTGATTAATTTTATTAATTATAATTAATTATTATAGTTAATTTTAATTGATTGTAAATAATTATGGTTAAATATGATTATAATTATAATTAATTATAATTAATTAATATAATTATAATTAATGATAGTAATTAAAAAAGCATGCTTGCCCTTCCGCCTCGATTTACGAGCCTACACCGACAGTCGCCGACGACTCCTCGTCGGTCCCCAAGGTATACATTTCTAACTTAAACCCCGTTCTCGACGTTGCAGCGGACCGGAGAACCACCTATACGCGCTCTTGTAGCACGGTAGGAGGGAGCCCGGTGCGAAGCATACGACGAGGTGGGAGAGCCCTATACACGCTCTTGTAGCGTGGTGGGGAGTTACTGCTGTTCTGGTACGTCACTGCTGTTCTGGTACGGGTACTGCTGAAGGCCCCATACACGCTCTTGTAGCGTGGTGGGATGAAATTTGTACGGCCGCGGTGTCTACGGACACCTACCATACACGCTCTAGTAGCGTGGTGGGAAGGCCCAGCTCCCCAATTTTCCCCCAAATGGGGGATATGCCGGGGTGCTGCCGAAATTTTCACTGAAATGTACAAAGACTTGAACAATTCGAAGACCTTCTTGGACAACAATATAGAAGACCTGTACTCGAACAATAATACACAGAACTTGAACTAAATGAGCAGAGGACTCATACTTGAACTAAAAGCATAGAACTGGGGCTCAAATGAACAACTATGGACTCAAATTTCTGGACTTTTGAACCTGATTGAACACAAGCAAAGGACCAGAACAAAATGATTTCTAAAGACCAAATTCAAATGAAATAAAATCAAGCTGAAGCCCAATTCAAATCATTTGAACATGAAATTGTACCTATAAAGACTTCAGGAGACTCTGAACAAGCACTTGAACTTGTTCTTGGAACTCGAACTGTGCAACATCAGGGAATCCGAATATAGAACTCAAACTCAAGCTCACTACTTGAACTCAAACTGGAACAAGATGTGGAGAGTAGGGAACTCAAATTGAACTCAAATTCAATCTACAATTTGAACATGAACTATCAATTTGAATATGTGCTTTGAGTTCATACTTGAACTCAGGCTATACGACATCAAGTGGGGACTTGTAAACTTGATGAATTCAAGTCTGAATGAAACTGAATTTAGATCAAAACACATGCAAAGATCAAAGTTTGGATCACACACGGGAAACTCAAACTACAAGACCTTGAATACAACGAACTCCTACAATAGTTCCTACGAGGTCAAATGCACCACACTTTCAAGGACAACGAGGGAGATTCAAGCATGAGTTGAACTTTGAACTCGGGTCCGATGGAATACATAGAATTGAGATTTTGGGTGAATGAACCAATCAGAGTCTAAATACATAATTCTCTAAATTAACAACAAGTTACAAGTAGGAGATGAAATCTCGATGCTCACAAAAGATGAATGCAACAAATTCCTACGACAATGCCTGCATGTGCCTGTTAATTGAGATGGCAATACTGGAAGACCAGCAATCAAAGACCTGCCCCTACATCAAAAGCAATCATCACCCACCTGAGATTGGTGATAGATGGGCATAATGTTGGCAACAATGGGTCTCCTACAAATACCTTCAGGAGCTCGTGGCGGACGCAACAGATCCTCGTAAATGGATACAACCAGCTTGTGGATAACAACAGTGAGTACCTCATAGGCACAACGAATCACTGTGGACACAAGTACGGATATTACCTACAACGACAGTCCCCTGCAAAGGGATTCTTGTGGATAACAACAGTGTATTGAAAGAACAACGAATCACTGTGGACACGAGTACAGATATCACCTACGACAATGGTGATCAAGATCTTCAAGTATGTCGGGTACAAAGGCAACCCGATGTACGAAAAAAGGACACCCCCTGGCAGAAGGGATGACATGTTTGAACAAATTAGAACCAAACTTCCTGATGTTCTAAACTCTCTTCTTAGTTCTATACTCAAGAAGAAAACAGCTCTAGTACCTACAAATCCGGAAATAACAAGTCTGCCACACTGAAGAGCCTAAAGGAAGTCCTCCCCAAATCAGCAGCCTTTGACTCCCGAATCCAGAAAATCCTTCCCCGGTGATTGAGAAAGGGGGAGGGGGTCAACATCAAGACCAAATCGCCACCGGATCTGCAACACTCCTACTAGCAGACAGAAGGCGTTAATAAGATCTGAAATAAATACCCCTGCACGTACACTATAAATTGTATATATATAGGTACACCAAAGAGGTATATAAAAATCACCCGCATGGGCTCCGACGAGCGTGTTATTGGTACACACGTGACGCTTAGGGATGCTGCGCGGGTTGACAAGTGAATTCAAGTTCGAATCCGATCATTCTATACGGATCAATAGAAGTCGACAATATTCGAACTACCTAACAAAATACACGGTTGTAGCGACCGGTGTATTTGTCTAAATACATTCTTTTTAGGCCTTCAAAGCCTAAAATCAAGAGAATTCACTAAACAAAAGGCACAAAGCCTACGAGAAACCCGATCCCCTATCGATAAGTTGATAGGGTCGACAAGGTTCAATCAAATGGAAATGACCCCTAAACACCCCGATGATGGCCGCGTTGATTGAAGATCTCAACCGGAGGGGTTCTCAAATATTTCAAATGTCTTCCAAATACCCAAAGTCCACACAAAATCCATACTCCAGAAATCCAAATCAATCCCAAATTCTAAGATATTTAAATTTGAAATAAATCCATCCACACTTAAAAGCAAAACCCATCCACTCTCCGCAACAGTCTGCCGGGGTGGACAAATTCAAATAAACTCTAGCTCACAAAGAGCCAAATGCCTAGTCGAAAATATCACTAGGATCCATTCTCAAACAATCTCCTGCCAGTAAGGACGTGGTACGTGTCCTCTAACCGGCGGTCTGCCGCCAAATGGCACCGCAGGATAAACGGTTACGACGACCCGGGGCCCTCTGAACCGAGTGGTTTCGCCGCCAAATGGCACCACGAAATACCGGTTATGGCCAGAGCCAATGCGCTCCTTATTGGCATCAAATCCTTGAGATATGAATCAATAGGATATGATCGATAGGGCACAAAGCCCTCTGTTAGCTAAGGTGGATTCAAATTTGTCCCCTTAGACAAACATCCAACCCCGGTCTACAAGGTCCCCTTGGACGAAGCAACCCATGGCTGCCGACAAGGATCCTTCTGTCAGGTTGGGTCGACTACCTCCTCTGACTAAGTAGACCAGGGACCACGATGGCCCGGGACGACGGAACCATGGGATCTTGATCGGGTCCATCATCCATTCCCCCACCATCCGCTTTAAGTGCTAGAGGGTGCAATTTCTATTTTAAATATCAAATCTTCCAAAATCTCCAAATTCTCAATTATTTCCAAAATTTTCAAACATTTCCAAATACCCAATTCTAAACTCAAAATCCAATATTCCAAACCTGTTGCTGCTACTATATGCCAGATAACACGTATCTCTATACGTATCTGATTGACGACTAGCCTTAATCGAAAGTTCTCTCTCGTGATTGAGAGGGGTAATTAACTATAGGGGCTTGCGCCTATAGGAAACCAGAACTCAGATCATAAAGTCCTCACAAAATGAGGGCGAAATCTCTGGGTAGTGTCTTATCTACAAACCCATCTGCCTTCCAAAATTTACCTCGGAACTTAGTTCGTTAAAACTCCCTCGCCGAAAAAGAAAAAGCGATGCGGAGGCCGGGGCCGAATTTTCGGAGCCCACAATATACAAGTAAACCCAACTCTCAATACAATCTTTCACAAACCCTGAAACTCTCCAAACAAACAATACTCCAACACCTGCTAGAGTTCTTGGTGGGCTCCAACTATGTATGTCAATTTCTGGCACGAACCGAAAACCCGACCCGAACCTGACCCAAAAAATCCGGGTTCGAGTCAACCCGTGAAATAAACGGGCCGGGTTCGGGTGTAATTTCTTGACCTGTCTAAATTTTAATACTTATATTATTTCGACTTTCGAGCGAGAGGCAGTTGTTCTGCTGTTCGCCTGTTCGAGAATTCGAGTCTTCGCCTTTGGTCTTCAGCCCTCTTCTGTCTTATTCCTATTTAGGGTTTGCACTCCTCATCTCCTCGCTCTCTTTTTGTCTTCAGGAGCACTGAATCAGTGGAGTTCTGTTGCTATCTTATGCTATCGAGCATTGACCTCTCGAATACTCCTTGTTTTGTCGTTCGTGACAGTCGGTAATATCTTCAATAACTCTTGACCTCTTGTTATTTTGGACTGTCGGTGGGATGTTCAGACGTTGTTTTTTATTTCTATTTAGTTTTTTTATGGAAGATTTGTTATTTTTTATTGTAACAAATTTTGAGTTTTGACTATCGCCTATCGGTGTTTGAGGCTTTGAGCGTTACTGATTTGGTGAGTCTGTGATTTCTGAAATCTATAGATGGAGGGTTAGCTAATTAGTGAGACTAAGAGCTTAAGGTGGGTTGAAATGTTGATTAGGTTTCTTTGTGAACTTGGGATCAGGAAGTTGAAATCTTTTATGTTATGGTTATGATGAAAATAAGTTCAAAACATCACTGAGCTTCTTATTGCTATCTTTTATGCTGGATATTTTTGAGTATGGAATTAGTGATTGCCGGCTTGCTGTTGTCGAGTGCTGATTGCCTGACCGCCTGATATCAAGCTTAAATTAACTTTGTCCAATTGACTCCAACATTGTTGGTTGTTGTTGACTTGTTGTTAAACACTTCATTTCAGCTATTGTTATTATTATTAGATGCAACACACATTTAGATGCAATCAATTTATAAATTGGTATAAGTGATTTTTATGGCATGAGTAGATACTATTAAATTGAATTGATTAAAGTCATATTACCAATTTGTAACTTTGGAGGGCACAATTTTTGGAGTTGTTGCAGCTGATGTTTCTTTGCTAGGTTCACCTTGAGCCTTTGGCCTTTGGTAGTTTGGTTGCTAGCAAGTAGCAATCAATGAATTATTTATTTTATTTGTTTTTCCTTTCTTTTGCAACATTGCTGATTCTTTATAGGTGAATGATGAGCAATTGATGATTATGCATTTATGCATGGAGCCATAGGCACGGGACTGAAAGAGTGCAAGGGAAGTAGGGAACAATTAAGCTTTATACTTGTTTTAGACTTTCAGTTGTTTAGTTAAGTTGTCTTTGACTATTTGTTAATTGTAATATCTTTTTTTAACTTGTAATTTGTAAGTTGTAACTTGCAAGAAATTGTGAATACAACTTTAATTTTATTGTTTCTTTTATTTTCAATGGTTTTCTTAAATAAAAAAGAAAAAAATTAAAAAAAATTTCTGGGGTGTTGGCGGGTCGGTTCGACCAACCCGGGTTGGGTTCAGCCCGGGTCGGGTTCGAGTTCTGATTTCGAACCCATTTTGTTAAACGGGTCTGGTTTGCGTCGACCTGTTTATGCCCGGGTCAAGTCGGGTTCGACCCAAACCCGACCCGTGAACCAGTATTGACACCCCTAGCTCCAACCACTATAACTATATCCCTTGTGGCTACAAGCTCCTGCAACTATCTACGAGCTCTCTGAACTGCTACAAGTATCAAATACCTGCAAACGAAACAAGTAAATGTTACTATATCTCAAATAAAAAAAATCATCAAATAAAAAAAATATGGAGAATAGTAAATCTAGTTACTAGTAAAACAAAAGTACTGGATAGCTAAGAAAAACTAGGTACTAACAAAACTAGTAGAGCAATGGTACTAAAAAACTAGTAAAATAACAGTACAAAAAAATGAGCAGAGTAGTGGACTACTTTGGTAAGAAAAAACTACGAGCACAGAACAACTAAAACACTAACCTATTATCAAAACCCTGAAGTGTCAAAATCACAAACTCAAATAAGTACAGAACAAAATTCTAAACATTGTACAAGCAACTACTGGCTATCCAAACAATCAAATTCAAAACTTATGGACAACCTTGTTTATAAAAATTTGGTTGTAAGACTTACTACCTGGCAGCTTTTCAAAGGAAAGATGTAAGCCTGACCTTAAAAGAAAGTTTTAGGTGAAATTGACCTAACCCATAACCCCCAATTAAATCTCCGACCACCTCTAATAGAAGTCGTAAGCCCAACCTCCGAAGGAAATGTTTAAGTGATAATACAACCCTGGACCCCTCACTCGGGCAGCTTAGTTTATAGGGATTGGTTGTAAGACCCACAGCTTGGGCCACTTAGTTTATAAAATTAGGTTGTAAGACCAATCGTTAGGCAATTTCTAAGAAAGTACTAAGACCTACCCAACTGAAACCTTCGGTCTACTCTTAGTAGAGGCCGTAAGTCCTTACCCAAATCTAATAACATGGATATCTCTTGTTGAAAAATTAAGGCAAAAACCTCAAGAGAGAATTTCATCTTTAAATAATGCTTTGAAATACAATAATTATGACACTAATTCCTATGTTGAAAGCATGTGGAATTTCTATCTTAGGATCTCCTACCCAAATAATTAAAGCCTACGAGCATTCTAGCCTATAGGTTTAGGTTGTAAGACCCACCACCGTGCTACTTCTAAGTCGTAAGTCCCATGCGTTAGGGAAACTTTTTAAAATAAAGTACATCGACCTTAACAATCATATAAATAACCATACAACTTTTTACGGGAAGTCATAAGACCTAACCCAAATCTAACTAAAAACTAAATTTAAACTTGCGGACATCTTAGTCTGTAGGATTAGGTTGTAAGACCCGCTATTGGATAACTTCTAAGTGAAGTCGTAAGACCCACATTTTAGGAAAATTGTTAAATAAATATCAATGATCCCAAACCCCAAACAATCTAATTCAAACCAATGGCCATCTTAGTTTAAAAGATTAGGTTGTAAAACCTACTTTTCAGGCTATTTCTTAAGGGAAATCACAAGTCCTACCCAAATAATTAAAACCTCAGTGTAGCCTTTCTATATAGTTAGGTTGTAATACTAATCTTTGCGCAACTCACAAATAGAGTAGTAAGCCCCATCCTAAATTAATTACTTGGGTTACTTTCTACGAAAGTTGTAAATCCCAATCTCAATCTAAATACCTGGGCTACTTCCTAAATAAGCTATAGGACCCGCTCTAATCAAAACTCCGGGGTTATTTCTAAATGAAGTCATAAATCCCCAAACTAAATTAATTTCCTGGTGTTCTAATAGATGTAAATCCCAAAACACCCAATAAAATTTAAACCCATATCCAACCACTTCAATTTACTCGGGATTCTTGAGAGGAGGCAACCCATGACTGCCAATAAGATATCCTGGACACTACGGTCAGTGATTGTTAGTGTTGCTAGATTGAAATCTACGGTATACTCGGGACGACGGAACCATGGGATCTTTATTGGGTTTACGTTCATTTTTCCCAGTATTGAGACTAAAATTACCTAAAATTTATTCATTCTTAATCGAGAGTTCTTTCTTACGTAGTAAGATGGATAATTAACTATGAGTGCTTGAGCTAATAGGAAGTAAGGACCCCAGATCTTTAAACCTTGACATTGCCCTCAGGGGAAATCTGGTTAATTACAATCTGATTTAAAATAAATAGAATCTTATAGCTGCAAAGCAGGATTCATGCATTCGTGCCATTTTTTTTGAGCCAACACTATCTATTCTTTGGTGTGATCATCAAAATAAATTGCTGCATCTTTTTTTTTGTTTTCAATTGTCAATTTGAAAGTTCACTTTCCTTGAATGTGAGCTTAGAATTGGTAATATGTAACAGTTGATTTGTTTTCGGAATATTAATATGAAAGAAAGTTTAAGTTTTAAATAAATTTGATTGTGCTGGGCTATTTCTTCTTAAAAGGTAACTTTAACTAGAAACAAGTTAATAAAAGTAGGAATGCTTCTTTCTGATTTTTCGGTGTACAAATAAGAGCTGTAAATGTGCCTGATGAGATTTCCTGCGGAAGTCTTTATCAAATTTCATGTTACTTACCTTTTAACTTATTTTCTCCTATTATCTGCGGCAGTTTTGCTTATGTTTTAGTATTTCCTACTTACACAGTGATGTTTATCCATTCCTGGAGAAAATATGCTTGTTAGGCACGCGTGTTGAATCCAAGTTTGCTGTTCAGGCAATTTCATCATTAATTGATTCTTCGGATGATCATATATTCTCAAGTTTATGCCAGGTATCAGTCAATAATTACAATTTCTCAAGATTTAGCAGAAGTCTTAACTTTTTCTTAGTTTATTAATTTTGGATGAAAACCCTTATGTATGCTAGTTTTTTATCTTTTGATTTGTTTAGGTTATAACAATTTTTGCTTTCATCCTTTTGAATTTTTTCTTGGTCCTCTGCGTGTGCCTATTTAAGTTAACATGTCTTTGCATGAATATGCGTATATAGAATTATTTCCATCCTTCATTCCCTAATGTTTAATATATTGCTGTTGATATCCAATAATTCTGCCATTTATTGAAAACCAATAGAGTTATATATTTCTTCCTGAGGCAGGATATCAAGAAAAGGCATACTTGACTTGCGAGATAGGTGAAACAGTTAATGTGTTTGCTTTATTCATCTTTTTTTTTTAAAATTTAAATTGCATTGTTAGTTTGCTGCCTGATCAATTAGGCTATTATATAGGTGTGTATGATCATTATTTTCAAAATGAGTGAATTTTTTCTCACGGGCCTGATCTTTTCCTACTCCTTTTGCTAATGTTGATTAACATTCTGTTGCTTTGCATAAAAAATCACTTGTGTATGGTTGACACAATTTTCATGTCGACCAACTCGGATTGAATCGAATCAGGCCTGATTAAGTTCGATGAACTAAATTAAATCCAAATCAAACCTAAAGCGGGTTTAATTGAACCCAAATTAAATTAAATCAATCGAAATTGAGCTCAATCAGGTGAAATCTGTCTTAGATGAGTCCAATTTAAATTCAAATTAAGTCCAATTGAAGCCAAATAAGCTCACAATCTAGAAAATATAAATCAATGACTGTAACTTCCCCCAAGTTTTGAATTGTAGGTGTTGCTGTCTAACCACGAGATCTCCTCGATTTGAAGCAGATACAACTGATACTGCTTGGATCAAGGGTCATAGTCTTTGTTTTGTGTTTATTGGGAAGGAGATGAGAGAAAGGGCCGAGTAAGGTGCTTCTTGCGTGCATCTAAGTTAGAGAGCGACCAATTGTTTTCAATGCTCTTCTTTTTGCTGTTGCAAAATCGATAGGGCAGGAGATTTGGAAGAGGTATTGCATGCAGATTTCTTGTATGCGTAATTGGGATGCAGCGGAGAGCGTGCGTTTGTCTCGTGCGTACCTAGGGATGGGACGGGAGAGGAAGGAGGCATTTGGGCTCTGGTTACGTGCGGATAGAGTGTTTCAATCGAGCCTTACCACAAGCCTTGGAGTCGGACCAAGCGATTGGTAGCTTTCTCGTGCGCGACTGGAGGGTCTGACCTTGCACCTTCTTTTGTCTGAAGTCGATTTGAGTTGTCACGATCCGGCCAGGTGAGCTCGCATAGACAAGGCGGGAACGGATGTCAGACGTAAATGATAGAACAGAACATTTCAGTAGCATTAAAACATGACTTAATATGAATCTTAAACCCTTCAAGAGATAATAAACGCTCTAAGCAACTTCCAAATTTGAACTAAAAGTTTCATATAAAGTCACAAATGTACAAAGGTGGCTAAAATATTTCTTGCATACCAATTTCAATCCAAAATCATCCTACAATTACAAAAAAAAAAAAAAAACACAAGAGGAACCTGTCATCCAGTCCTCTACGGCTATACGTAAACCAAGGTCATTCAGCTATTCCTAACACCAAGGTCTTATGAAAACAATGTCCGAACACGAGGGAATGAGCTAACGCTCAGTAAAATGACAATTACATCTAAAATTTCTTGTGCAATGTAGAGGAAAACAATATGCAAGGTGTCATATGCTTAACATGATGTCTATGGTAAGTGTTAGTTGTTTAACATGATGCTTATTGACTCATATGTTCATATACTTAGCTTATTCATATATTATACATTCGTACCAGAGTACTCATTTTGTACAGATCAGGTTCAATCTCATATTTGGCCATTTATCATCATTTTGCCCCGAAGAGCCGTATTGTCTCGAAGAGCCATATTGTGCAAGTGCACAATATTTGTTATTCCGTATCAACATACACAAACTTGCATTTTTAATCTCATATCATAAGATGATGCAACGATATAAAAAATGTACATATGCGGACTTTTATTTAAGTATGAAAAGGAAATAAAAAGGAACTTAAACATATGAAGAGTTGTCTACTTAGCATGCAAAGTACTTTGTACAAAAAATTTATATTTAATATGTCAAGTATAAGATGATATAGTGATATAACATGAAAAACATGAACATAAAGTGACATAATGCAAAGTAAACTTAAGAAAAACATGAACCTTAGAATGTAATGTCACTTACCTCGATATGAAATTGTTTATACTTGTAACGAATCTTCTTAAACCAACACCTCTCCTATAAGTAACATGTAGAAGAAAAAAAACACCTTGATTACTAACATATATCATACATTTCATATTGCTCTAACTAATCATAACACATTTCCTATTACTCTAATTCTATTACTCGTAACTTATATCACATTTCTATTGAAGTAATATTTTCATATTAATTTATTATTTTGGGATTTAATGAAATTCCATATTTTAAGAACCCAAAATTTTCATCTTTTCTTAGAATTACAATTTAAATCACTTTCCTTAACATATATCATTATTAAAATTAATTATTTTTGAATTAAAATAATGTAGAAACTAGGAAAAATTATTTTCTTTTCCAAATTCTCATTTTCTCTTAATTAGAGACTTCCCAAGTCTCCTAGGAACAATATTGGTTAACATTTTAAGCTTAAAATCACAAAATTATGAAAAAACTTAATTTTGTAACTCCAAAAACCTTTAGGGAAAAAACAATTTATTGCTTAATCATGTTTCTAAACCCTTCCTAACAATATTCCTAAACAAAATTAAATTTTATATGAAACCCTAATTTTGGAAACTAAAATTTTCCTTAAGCAAAATTCATTTTTATGATTTAGAAGCCTGCTCACATACATTCCCTATCACTCTTCTATGAAAGCCCATCATTTAAGCAAACCCTAAATTTTTAAATCTAATGAAATCTAAGGAAAACTTGAATTTCTTCGCAAAAGAAACATACTCTCTTCTTTCTACACACTTTTCCTTAACAAACTTTATAAATTTCAGAAACCCTAAATTTCTAATTATGAAAAATCTTGGAGAAAAAACATGATTTCTAGGTTGTGAGCTTACCTTTCCTCTTCCCTAAGCTTTCTCCTTAACTTTCCTCCAAAGGCACGTCGGAAACCACCGTCGGCTGCCGGATTCGCCAAATTCCCGCCGCCTTCTTCCCCTTCTCTCTCGTGTGGCCGAACAAAACAAGCGAAGGGATTGAATGGTGTGGTCCCTAGGTAGATGGAAGCTTAAGGGAAAGTGTGTAAATGCCAAATGACGCATGCTCCCCTTCTCCAAATATTTTTTAAGGCTTCATGATGGTAAAATTGAAAAAAGGCTAAAAATTTACGTAAACGAACTTTGACGATTTTTTATTTTTCAAATCGTGTGAAATTAGGTATGTGTTCTTTATACTATTTTGATCGAAATTTTACTTAGAATTCTATAAAAAAAATTTTGCGTCGAATTCCGACGACTTTGAAGATTAGCTTAATTTCGTCGCGGTGCATCAAAATACGTGCGACGTATCCGATCAGAAGTTTTTGGGTTTTACATGGGCAATGGACTGAGCAGGGGATTTCTTCTCCTGTTGAAGAGCTACTACGATTACTTCTATCTTCATTCTTATAGGAGGTCTAGAGGTCCACTCAACGCCCTTCTTCCTCTTCGTTCATTAATTTTAGTAAAAGGAGGTAGCAGATGCAACATGTAGGAGAATTCAAACAATGAGCTTCTTCTCTTTCAATCATCTTTATCTCTTCTAGATAAAGGTGGTGCGGCTATAAACATTGGACTCTTGCTTCGGCAAGGTAAAAATCTCAAGACATAGGAAACATAGGTCTATTGGCCTTGTGGATGTGTGTATGACGTTCCCAATTAGAAACCCTGCTTTAAATTTTTCTGAAGGACAAAATAATCCATATATTTGCTTTCCACTATATGAACTCATGAAAATTTAGTAATTTTTCACGGGTTGCTCTCACGTGAGAGCTCGTAGGGGACGCTGGGCTTTGGTGTTCATGCGTCTGGTCGTTGGGCTTTTGTGTTTAACAACCCTCAAATGCATAAATAACATTCAAATTGAAATTTAAACCTTCCCGGTCAATCAAATCTTAGAGTCAACGTTGTATTTGATCACAACTTGAGTGATGACGCATATGTTTCACATTATATAACACGCTTCACTTCATTAGTAAGTCACAAATTATGACAAAATTCACATAAAGATATAGGAGGCTTACATTGTTTAATAGTGATTTTTCCTAATTTTGATAAATATTATATAATGTGTTTCAATTAGTTAACAAAACTTACAAGCAAGTAGTAGGGTCTTTCAAGAATATTCGTGTTTGTATTTCAAATCTCATGATGATTAAATTGATTGAAATTACTTCTGATTTATAACTATCACCAAGGGCTTGGTTCGGATGATTATCTAAATTCATGCTCCTAAATGGGTATTGACATAGTCAAAGGGATCATACATTATTCTTTAAACACTCAGACTCAGGGGAGTCACAATATTATTAGCATATGTTGATGATATCAGACTGTGAAATGTATGTACTTAAATCTATTTTTTTTTAATGCCACCAGGTTATGTGTTTTTTTTTTGTTCGGTTGGATGATGTGTGTTATATCTTTCAAAGTTGTGATTCTGGAAAAAAGAGTTTGATGATTTGGGCTTGTAGAGTAGAGGCTCGGAAATGCACCAATTAAATAGATATATAAGATCAATTTTGTGAGGATTGTCGATGAAAATTAATGGAGAAAATTAAAAAGGATGGAAGTTGCCCAACAAGATTTTAGAAAGGCATCTTATGGAACACTTAAACAAAATGAATGGAGAATGAGTGTTCAATAAACCAATTTGAATATTTAGGATGTAGAATAATATTATGACGTTTCCTTGTTTTTGCTTGTGAATTTTGTGCAGAAACTTGTACGATCTCTGCAATGTGGTCAGAATATTCCAACAATCCTGCAGTCTTTGAGTTTTGTTGCATGCCATTCCTTCAGAATATACAAGCTACATGAAAAAGAAGTTACCGACTTCATTTTTAAGAATATTTTTGTCGCTTCAGAGGTGAATTTATGAAGCCCTTCATAATCTTGATTGATCGATAATGGAAAAAATGGTTATTCCCAACTTTTTGTTTTTACTTTTCAAATGTATTTTGCAGGTGTATTGTGCAGTTGAGGAATCTTTCCTGAAATTGGATTGCAGCTGCAGCAGTTATTGCAAGCTGAAGGTGAGTGGCACTCCAGCCCCTCAATGCATTGGATTGAAGCAATGATTTATCATTTGTTTGTTATATGCTGGTTGCATTTTTTGTCAGCCATAGCAAAAAATTTCATGGGTTCATTGTCATGTTCAGCTTCTGTTTCTCTGTATTCCTTATGTTCTTTTGTTGAACTTGTATGTTTTTCCGTTGAAAACTCTCCCTCGTTGAGAGCATGATAAAGTATATTGAAGGAGAATAATGCCTGATAAGATTTTCATATGCTACATATTAATGGGAGAGAGGTAAATACATGCCTTATCCTTGCATACTTACCTAAGAAGTATGAAGATCTTGTATGCATTTTCCTTCTGTTCATTAATAGTGTTCTCATATACTCATTAGTATCGCTATAATATTTAGAGCTTTTATTATGCGCATGTGTAGGATGTTTTTTTGGGGAAGCGGGGTGGTGTGGTGTTTCTCATAGGTTTAAGGTGAAGTGATTTAAACTGGTACTTGCGGAGTAGAAAAATTAGAGTGATGAGAGATGTGGTTTATATATATATATATATATATATATATATATATATATATATATATATATATATATATATATATATATATATATATATATATATATATATATGTGTGTGTGTGTGTGTGTGTGTCTTTATGTATATTTGAACAATTACTTGTATAAATTTACTTATTCACTTTTGTATTGATATTCATTCTTGTAAGTTAATTAATTGCTTAGAATATAATGTTTTTAGGCTTTTGATCAGTTTATATCATTGATTGTCACCTGGTTTGTTGGCTTTAACAACAATTGATAAAGTTTCGACAATTCAACATAGCAATTATTAATGGCCTCTGTATCTGAAGGTCGAATTTTATAGTGCCAACTTTCGGATATCAATAGTCGAGAAGCATTTTTCTCTATATTGAGGCTCATTTTGTTATAACTTTTGCATCTTATTATGCAGGTCATGATAACCTGCCAACCTATCTCACATGACAATACCTTTTGTTGCTTCTTTTAATTTAATATCGTTAACATCTATATTTAAAATTACTTAGCATTCATATTCTCCTATTATTAATCAATATATTTAAGTTGTGTCAACAATAAACATAGCATGTAAAAGTCAACATCTATTTACTCAAGTAAACTTTATATTCTATTAAATAGTTTAATGAATTGAGTTGATTACAGATATCTTGAACTTATTTAATATGCGATAATATAAAAATGCTTTAGGCTTGTTAATAACATTAAGCCATGCTCAGCTTAAAGAAATATCTATATCTCCACATAATAGAAATTTTACTCTATTAACAAACATTAGCCCAAGAATAATTTTACTCTTTATATTAGAAATTGAGTATCTCACATTAACAATAGAATCAATCATCTTTGGGACTAATTTATTTATTATATGTCATTGAAGCCTTACCATTCACAGACAACCTAAAAGCAATGATTTTCTTAATACATTATAAATTCCTAAATCAATAATTCAATTTTTACAAAATAATTTCAAATCATATTTATGCATCAAAAGGATTTTTCCTCATTTAAGTCTTTAAGCCTATCAGTTGAAATCTATAGTTGATTTTGTCTTGATCCGACTGTTGATCTTTGTATAAAGAACCAAAAGGGAAGAAGGTAGAAAACATGCATAAGTACATAGTACCCGTTGGATCCACATATCCCCTCGAAAACCTCCGCAAAACTAGCAAGAAATTACGCTGAAATACTGTGTACGCGGAGCCAAATAAGTCTTTTCTCGCAAATCCCACGCAGAGCATCAAACGCTGCTCTTCGACGCCTTCAAAATGACGGCCAAACGAAGCCTTATGTTCGCTCTTCTCCTGTTGAAACCACGCACAAGCTTCCTTCCTCCCTACCCACTGCCAAGCTCAAACCGTGACAACCTCAGCTCTCCTGTCATCTTTCCTTCGACTTCCTCTCCTGAACCCAATCCCACGACCATATCTTCCTCTCTGACTGCCGAGCTCAAACAGAACCCGACGGGAGCTCCGTCCCTTACCCATCCTCACGACCTCTTCAATCCAGAGATAGAGAGAGAGAGAGAGAGAGAGAGAGAGAGAGAGAGAGAGAGAGAGAGAGCTTACCTACCTTTTCTTCCTTTGCCTTGACGAAGCTGCCCCCATCCGTCACCTTCCTCTCGCCAACCGTCGAAACCCTACAGCAGCCGACGTCCCTTCCTCCATACCCGCAGAGATCCCATCACTCTACCTCACCAAAGCCTCACTCAACCGAAAACTACCACCTGTGATCGAGCCTCCATCTGACTTCATCCCTATCTTTCTCGACCCGACCCCAATAGTCGAGATCTTCAGGGACTCCAGGCAACCGACGCAAGCCTTCCTCACCCTATATTGAACCCTGCCCTAGCTCGAAGGCCATACTCCCATTGTCGAACTCTAGCTGAAGCCCCTGCCCGATTCCTCTTTACTGTAAAAGGGTAAAAGCCTATTATTATTATTATTATTATTATTATTATTATTATTATTTTTACTACTATTATTATAAGTATACTTATAATCATAGTTATAGTATTGTGATTATTATTGTGTTTTATTTTATTTTACTTTATGTTATTATTTGTAACTAATTATTACTTTAATTATTTTAATTATTATGATTATTATCATTGCTATTATTATAACAAAAAAAAGAATGAAAAGCTTTCAAAAAAAGAAAGGAAGGGGAATTAGATTTTATGTATTTTTGTGCAATTTTTTATCTCCGCCGTCGTCGCCATCCTGCAAAGGTATAAAAATTCTTAACTCAAAATCCTTCTCTTGTGGCTTGCGAAGGGCCGGCAAACCTCCTACGTGCTCACATAGCTTAGTAGAGAGGGAAGCCGGCGCGACTCTTGCGACGACCTAAAAAATCCTTCCTCAATGCTAGCGATGAGCCGACAAACCCCCTACGCGCTCACGTAGCGTAGTAGGGAGGGAAACCAGTGCGGCTCTTGCGACGAGGTGGGTAATCCCCGAAGTGCTCATGTAGCATGAGGGGGATAAAAAAATATAATAAGTACCTCCAAACGCTCATGTAGTGTAGAGGGGGAAAATAAAATTGTGCTCTTTTAATCACGAACTCAAAAACCTTTAAACACTCATGTAGCGGGCGGGGATGAAAAATATATATACAACCGCGGTGTCATTTGACACCTACCTGAAGCGCTCAAGTAGCGACGAGAGGAAGGTTGCCTCTTGGTTTTTCCCCTAAACGGGGAGACGTCGGGAGGATGCCGAATTTTTCAATGGTCGACAAGGGACTTGGACTTCAATTCAGACAAATGAAAAGAGCTTTAATTCCATATGAACATTAATTGTATTTGTCAATATTGAGCTCAAATTTGGATAAGCTACAAGGGAACTTAAATGAACGACAGTGGACCTAAAATTAAATTAACTTGAACTCAAACAAATGCAAGATAGCTCGAACTCATATTGAACTTAATTGAACAACTGGGGACTCGCGAACGGAAGAGGCTCATATTGAGCCTGAACTTTATTTGAACATGTTTTGGACTTGAACTTGTGTTTTGAACTCAAAATGATGAATGAACCCAAACCCATCTTGAACTTGATTAAAGAAATTTGGGACTAAATTTAATTGAACTCAATAGAACACAAGGAACTTGACTTGAACAATTTGAGCAAGGACTTGAGCTTGCTTGTTGAACACTTGGACTTGATTTGGACAAAATGACATTAACTTGAACTTGGACTTAAATTCAAAAGAGCAAATACATAGAACTTTGAACTTGGAATTGAGCTTAACAAGATTATTTGGGACTTGAACTTGCAAATATTTGACTCAAATCTGAGCAAACTCAATGTGACTACATGGGATGTAGAACTTGAACTTGATGTAGGAAACATGAAGGCCTTGAACTTCTACTCAAAGTCATTCTAGAACTTGAAATCAAAATTGAGCCTACTTTGAACCTGTTTATGAGTTGAGTAGCATGGAACTTATTACATACAACGGACAATAAATTGAAGAAGATAACTTGAGCATTAAATGAACAACAATAATCCAAATGTCATCATTGGTTGATAAGAATGTGTAATCTAAATCAAGGTTTTAAAAGGCGAAATCAGGAATCGAGGTGTTTTTTCTAGGCGAGGCGAGGCGTAAGCCTCGAGGCGGATCGAGGCGTAATCCTCAAAACGATTAAAATAAATTAATTTAAAATTATAATTATTGACAAAAAATAACAAAATATTATGTCAACTATGAATTTGAAGATTTGTTTTAAGATAATATTACTGGAATACATGATTTAAAATAAACTCACTTAAAAATAAAGCATCCTGTTAGTATCAAGACCCAAAGCAGGCTCATCATCACTTTGATGGTCTTTAGAAGAATCTTTATAATTAATGTCAAAGTCATCCTCCAACTCTTCTTCATCTATAATATTTTTTCTTTTATCTCCTATATTAGTTAATATTTCGTTAGCTTTAAAATGAAATAATAGTAACATATAAAATAATTCATTATATTTCAGAATACCTTTAAATTTTTTTGAAGCTTGAATCTCACTTTATTTCTTTTTTTTATATACTTGGGTAATTGCTTCATTGTCTTCTTCATGGACATGACTTTCTCCTTCTACTTCAACTTCAGATACATCAGCATTCTTAGGAGTAACACATTCATCATCAGATTGTAGCTCATCAACAAGGAAAATGTCAATTTCATTCTCAGTATTTCCTTGATTTTGCAATTTGAGATGTCTATCTTTCAGTTTTTGTGTTAAACATGATATAAACTAGTTTGTTCATTCGATCTGTCGCTAATCGATTTCTTCTTTTTGTATGAATTTGATTGAAGATACTCCAATTACGCTCGCATGTAGAAGCCGAACACGTTAGGCTAAGAACTTTAACTGCAAAAGCTTTCAATTCAGTAACATCATCTCCAAATTGAGCCCACCAACGTTCTACATGAAGACAGACATAGTATTTTATGAATATTAGTTGAAGTAGAAGACTTGAATATAAATATTAACATTAAAATTAAAAATACTCAAACTATAAACATACCAGGAGATCATGTTTTGTAGCATGCTTGTGCTGCACTAAATCTAAACATTCTCTTCTTCAAAAGAAAATCCTCAAGTTGATCATTCACTTTGACGTAGTCTTCTTCATAAATGAGTCTGTTCATACATGCATACAAACAAGTTTTCACCTCTTTGTCAACATGAAAATCCTTATCATAATGAAATTGGGGATTTAAATAGTACGCAGTAGCATGTAAGTGTTGGTGTAATTGTCGATCCCACTTTTCATCTATAATATCCCATATTTTTTTGTAGGCACTTTCTTGACCTCCCAAATTTTTACAATGTCTTCTTTAGCCCTATTCATTGCTTCATAAATAAATCTCAAAGCCGGGGTCCTTTTACCATCAACCATTCTAAACACCTTTATTAATGGTTCTGTTGTCTTCAAAGCATAATTTGTATTATACTGCGCCAAAATGAATCATCTTTCATAACAATCTTTTTAACTTGTTTTCGTTTTTGTTTTTTGGTCCATGAACTTTTATCCCACTTTTTAGAAGCAAACATTGCTTCCAGAGATTGTCTTAACTCCTTGAATCTCTGCAATGTTAAATATGCAACAACAAATCTTGTAACAGCAGGTCTAATAAATTTCTTATTAGTGAATTTTCTCATCAAGCTGAGTACCCAAGAATGGTTGTATATAAACTTACTAATGAATTTGGCCTTCAATATGACTGATTTATGTTGAGGCAACTGTCCCAACCTCTCAAGCATCAAGTCAATATAATGCCTCTTCTCCATTAACATTCTTCCTGCAGTTTTGTATATACTTGCATTATCAGTAATAACCTGTACTACTAAGGCATCTCCCACTTCCTCCACAACTTCATCTAACATTTCAAATAATAATTGTGCATCCTATACAAACCTTGAAGCATCTACTGATTTGAGAAAAACTGGTCCATATGAATTGTTGACCAAGAAATTAATAATACTTCTATGTTGAATATCTGACCAACCATCTGACATTATTGTCACTCCTGTCTCAATCAAAGTCTTCTTAACATTATCAACCATTTTTTAAGTTGTATTAACCTCCTCATTCAGCATCCAAGTCCTTAACTCATACATGCTTGGAAGATCCTCTTGCATAGCTTCCAACAGATCGTAACATATTGATCAGCGACGGACTCCTAACAACATTAAATGGAATCCCGTTTTCATAGATAAATCTGGCGATATCCAAACAAACTCTGTTCCTGAGTTCTTTTGTAGTTGTAGGACGTTGAATATCCTGAGTATTTATATTTTTCTTGTTATCAATATTTATCATAAATCTATCCATGGGCCCTCGACTGTCTCGGTTAGAAGAAACTAGATGGCTTCCAGTATTGGAACCTTCATGCTGTGATCCATAGTAAGATGAGTTTCCTATCATCTCTTCCATATTTCTTTGTGTGACCTCCTTTGTGGTGGCAAACTTCTTTAAATAATTTGTACATTCCTTTTTCACCTCATTAGGTACTTTTGCACATGGTCCCACATTGACATGAGTGCAGGCTAGATTATCCTTCAATCTCTTGACGCCACTAGTTATGCATTTCTCACAGAAATTACATTTCATGTAAACATATCCCTTCTTTGCACCTTCGCCTGACACTTCAACTTGAGTTACATATTTCCATGCAGGATCTTTCCTTCTTGTGCCACTAGTCATGCTAACAATAGGATATATTTTAACAATTATTTGTACTACCAATAATAAAACAACATGAATACAAAAATATACCAGTCTGTCGGGGGTCTAAGGGGGCGCTGCCCCCTGGCGGTGTTCGACCTGCTCGTAACAAAATTATATTATAAGAGTAATTTTGAAATTATGCTTGTATATGCTCAATACCGAGCGTAACTAGCGTGTACCGCTCGGTACCGAGCGTGTACCGCTCGATACCGAGCGTGTACCGCTCGGTACCGAGCGTGTACTTGCTCGGTACCGAGCATGTACCGCTAAGTATCGAGCATGTACTTGCTCGGTATCGAGCATGTACTTGCTTGGTACCATGCTCGATACCGAGCGGTACTCGCTCGGTACCGAGCATGTACCTAGTAGTACCGAGCATGTACGGAGTGGTACCGAGCATGTACTGAGCTTGTACCTGCTCGGTATCGAGCATGTACTGAGCGGACGAATGAAAGAAAGCTGAATCAGGAGTTATTCAAGTTTTCGTTACTGCACGTCAAAGTCAAGGCCACAACGCCACATACCTGCTCTTCCGACCTAACCGATGCTTGAGCGTTTCCTGCACTCACAACTTCGGCTTCGTCTCTTTCCGTCACGGCTTCGTCTTTTTCTGTCACAGCTTCGCCTCTAGTTCACCTTTCAATTCTCATAGGAAGCCCTAATCCTATACGCGAATACACGAACACGAATCGGCTGCGTCGTATTTACATATATATCGAAGAAAAACTTTTAAGGTGGTGCCTCATACTGCCTCGAGGCGTTACGCTCTAATGTGTACGCCTCGTGCGAAAAAATTGTAGGCTTCGCTGGATGGTTCGAGGCGAAGAAATTGTAGGCTTCGTAAAAGATATATCAATCTTTTCTACGTCCACCTAGGAGCACTAATGAAGAGATATAAATGGTATAAGACAATTCAACTTGTCCACGAATGATTATAGAAGACATTTCTACAATTAAGTACATGAAGAATGGTGTAAAAGACATCATGTCCGTAGCACATTCGAGGTACCTACTAATTGTTGTGGCAAAGACACTACAACATCTCCATGGTCGGCAATTGTCCAACATCAGTCAAATGCACCAGCCCTATATAAGAAAGGATAGATGATACATAGTGAAGTACAAATTTCCAAGGGGTTGTAGAGTACTCATTATACATACTACATGCTATTTGCAAGCATAAGCAAATGAGATACGACAAGTGCAAAATATCTACAAGTCGTTATAGAAGAGCCGTCGAACACCCGATGTGTCATCTGCATGGTAAATACAGAGAAGAACTGTAGTAGATACGAGCTCTTACAAGATGCCATAGAGGACCCACTATATATCACATATTATTTACAAACATCTACAAATGTTAGGTAGGAGATTTATTAGTGCACTACAATCTACCTGTAGAAAAGTAATAAGTAGTGCACGACAGTCTACCCGTATGCAATGAAAATTGATTAAAGTATAACGCTATGCCACCGGATATGCAACTTTTGTACAAATAGACAGAAAACGTTTACAAATATTTTCAAAATACCCCTGCACATGCACTGTAATATGTATGCATATAGGTACACTAAACGTTTTGTCTATGGGCACACACGTGATGTCTAAGGATGCTGCACAAATAATTAAATTTGAATCTGAACCTCCTATGCAGGTAAGTAGGAGTCGACAAAGTTCAATAAAAATTATAAAATGCCCCCAAACACCCGCATGGGCCTCGGCGAGCGTGTTGTGGGCACACACGTGACTTCTAGGGATGCAGCGCAGGTCAATAAGTGAATTTAAGTTCGAACCCGATCCTTTTATGTGAAGCAATGAAACCCGATCCATACACCCACATGGTTTAAACCATCAAACAAATATACGATTGTGGCGACCGATAAATTTGTCTTAATACGTTCATATTAGGTCTTCAAGTCCTATAATAATGAGAATTCTCTAGTGAAGGCATAAAGCATATGAAACCCGATCCTCTGTCAATTGCTCAATAGAGTCGACAGGGTTTAATCTACGAATGGAAATGACCTCAGATACCCTGATGATGGCCGCATTGAATATAAATCTCAACTGGAGGGGTCCATTCTAAATATTTCAGAATGCCACCCAAAATCCAAATTCAACGAAAATCCAAAAATTCCAAAATTTAAATATTTAAAATTTGAAAATCAACCATTTAAACACTTAAAGCAAAATTCATCCACCCTCCGCAACAGTTTGCCGAGGTGAACAAATTCGAATATAACTTCAGCCAACGATTAAAAAGGCGGAAGAGGCGTACGCACTGAGACGCGACTCAAGGCGAGGCGAAGCATTTGCGCGTTGAGGCTTACGCCTCGTTGGATTCGGCGGAGCGTGCGCTTATTTTGCACAGGGCGTAGGCTTCGGTTTGTAACGCCTCGAAGCGAAATGAGGCACCGCTTCGATTTGTCAGTATATAGACTGAGCGGTGAGAGTCGTATAAGAGACGAGTATTAGGGTAACATACCTGCTTCTGCTTCAGGTGAGAACTGAAAGGCGAACTCCGTCGGCTTCGACGACCACAGTTCGGTCGAGTTCGAACATATCTGAAGGCGATTGAAGGTAACGAATTATTTCTTCTCTTTCTTCCCGTAATCTTCCGGTCATTTGCTTCATGTCTCGCTTCTTCTTCTCTAGCTTCCTGTAATCGAAGGTTCTTTTTTCATGGCTAGGTAACGATCTTTCTTCTCGTTATTTGCTTCATATCTCGCTTCATCAGATTGTACATGCTCGGTACCGCTCAGTACATGCTCGGTACCGAGGAGTACATGCTCGGTACACGCTCGGTACTGAGCGGTACATGCTCGGTACTGAGCAGTACATGCTCGGTACACGCTCAGTATTGAGCAGTACATGCTCGGTACACGCTCAGTACTGAGCGGTACATGAGTACATGCTCGGTACACGCTCGGTACTGAGCGGTACATGCTCGGTACACACTCAGTACTGAGCTGTACATGATCGGTACACGCTCGGTACTGAGCGGTACATGAGTACACGCTCGGTACATGCTCGGTACCGAGTAGTACATGCTTGGTACACGCTCGGTACTGAGCGGTACATGAGTACAAGCTCGGTACATGCTCGGTACCGAGTAGTACATGCTCGGTACACGCTCGGTATTGAGCAGAATTTCAAAATTACTCTTATAATATAATTTTATTCGGGGGGCGCTGCCCCCGGAAACCCCCGCAGGGGGCAGCGCCCCCTTGGACCCCCGGCAGACTGGTATATTTTTGTATTCATGTTGTTTTATTATTAGTATTTGGTAGTACAAATAATTGTTGAAATATATCCTATTGTTAGCAAGACTAGTGGCACAAGAAGGAAAGATCCTGCATGAAAATATGGAACTCAAGTTGAAGTGTTAGGCGAAGGTGCAAAGAAGGGATATGTTTACATGAAATGTAATTTCTGTGAGAAGCGGATAACTGGTGGCGTCAAGAGATTGAAGGATCATCTAGCTTGCACTCATGTCAATGTGGGACCATGTGCAAAAGTTCCTGATGAGGTAAAGAAGGAATGTATAAATTGTTCGTAAGCAAAGTGCATGAAATTTTCCATTTAACTTAAGAGCTATTGACAAAAAAAATCTCAAATACTTAACATGAAAATTTCCATTTGTAGACGTCATAAATTATTTGTTTTCATTAATGTGTCGTCTTCTATAGATGAACTCCTCTCGTTCTGTCATTTTTAAAACTTTGGAATTTTATCTGAAAACATTTATTTAGTGGAATGAGTTTACAAAGTAAATTTCGTGGGTAATCATTATCAATTATAAAAAAAGGAAAAACATAAATATATTATCTTATACTTTTTTCTTAATACACAAAATTCATATATGTACATCTTTCATGCATTATAAACATTCAATCATAAATGTTACATTTCCTCATAACATTTCCTTTATCAGTTTTGACATTTACTGATGCAGGACTAAAATGTTTTTAAATGTATGCGATACAAAATTGCACGATTTCTTGAGTAAAGTAAGTAAGATTTAAACTGTTAGCAGTCAAAATGACAAAATAAAACAAGAGAGGGGTTCTTATGTTTAGACTAAGCTGCTTGCCAAACAATTGAAAAATCAAAACAAGTTAAAAATTCAACAATCATGCTAAGTAAATAACTTTCAACAAAAATCCAAAATTTAACAATAAGATTAGAAGCATGGAAAGTACACTCAATCCTATGTTTACTAGGTTTTGGGCAATGGCGAAAAAAAACCCTACGTTTACTAGCTTAGGCAAAGGTGAAGCTCGACTCCTTGTGAATCGCCATCACTTACAAGATTAGGGGATTATAAAGGTAATTGAAAAGGGGGAGAAGTTCACCTTAGTCCAAGTCCGGAAACAAGTAGTCCAGATGTTGAAGAAGTTCGGCGTTATTTCCTGGAAGGTTCAACTTAGAGAGAAAGAAGTTTCTCTAGTGTTGAACTCGCTAGCTGGTACTTCCCTTGAAGGCTCCTTTTGAAAGAGAGGAGTTTATCTCAGAAACCCCCAAGGCAGAAAGGAGTATAAGTGGCCGGCCATGGGGGAAAGAGATTAGGGAAGTTGGGTTCAGATTTTTGTGAAGGGATTTAATTCAAATCCTTCATTAGTTATTCCCCTTGATTGAAAAGAATTAATGAAGGGGAAGAGAGAGAGGGACGGCGGGTAAGAGAGAGGGAGGAAATTAATTTAATTCCAAATGGTGGAGATCCTCTTTTAGAAAGATTTTGAATAGATTGGGAGCATGGAGATTTCGGCCAAGAGGGAATAAAGAGAACTTGAATTATTTCCAAAGTGGTAGCTTGAGTTTTGGAAATAATTTCAAAAGGAATTTAATGGGGCCGGCGGCATAGGGGAATAGAGGGAGGAATTATGGGAGCTTTTAATGCCTTCTTGATTTAAGGAATCAAATTTGAGAAGAAAGATTTTATCCTAGCTTAATTCGAAATTCAAATATGAAGGGATTTAGAAGCTTTCCTAAAATAGGATTTATATTTTAGGAAATAATTTCAAATTCAAATAAATTTAAATTTTGTAATTATTTGTGTTCCCTAAAATATGAAGAGTTAATTTAGGAAAGGTGTAATAGAAATTAGTGAGGGAGGGGAAGGCAAAGGGGAGTTGCCGGCATTTGGAATGGGGTTCGGGTGAATGTGGATGTAAGGTGGCCGGTGGCTTAAGGAGATGGGATTAATGCCTAGGCCGGCGGCTAGTTGGCGTGAGATTAGGTGGCCGTTGGTGATGAGAGGTTTAGAAGGTGGAGATGAGATGATAAAAGGAAAGGGAAAAAGATAGAGTAATGAACCACGAAGCCGAACGTCTCTAAGGTTGGTGGGTGATCTGAATTCCCTCTCCTAGGGATCTCGCTCTCTCTCCAAGCACTCTCAAGATCTCCCAAGAACTCAAGCAATAACATAAAATAGCCTCGTACATAAGACTAAAAATAAGAAAGACGACAATGCCCTCCCTAAAGTAAGGGGTAAAAATGGGAAAACAACTACAATATAAATAATAAAAGACAAATACATGAAATGACTCAAAACTACATCGCCTCGATCGTGGACGTAGATCAACAACCATGCCTCTGATACACTGTCCATGCTCTGATGTCCCCATGATTTACTTTTTTTTTCATTACCATTTCCATATTTTTTTCCTTTATGCGTGCATTGATTCGTTGCTTCCCCAGCCAGTACTATACGGCGGTGAACTCTAAATTTTGCATGCATATCATTTTCCTTGTTATAATTATTACATATGTTTTATTTTCATACATATAGATATATAACTTTTACCTTTCCTTTTTGTTTTCCATTTGATCAGTATTTATATATTGGCATATGACAATTTTACACATACATATCTATAAATTTAATGCATTTCACTTTAATAAAACTTTTGAACATTTACAACATATGAAATTTATCAGAGGACTATAATATCATGAGATATGTATACCCTCAACATTTGTGATTTATATTAATAATCACATATTTAAAAGACTGTATGCATAAAACAAAAAATTGAAATAACATAAGTTACCCACTTTGATTCTTTCAAAACTTAGATCCTTGGTACAACCTAAGGAAAACACACAATCATGTAAATTTTTCTATATTTACCTTTCATAAATTTTGCATAAATATGTTTTTAATTATTTCTTATCTCAAACCTCAAATTTTCTTACTTGTTGAATCCTTGTTTAATCAAACTCCTACACTTGCTTTCTTTTCTTCTAAAATTCCTAAAATTAAGCAATACATATTTTATAAAAATATGCTTTAATAATAAATCTAAGAAAAAATAAACAATAGGAATTTTACTTACAATAAGGTGATTTTTCAAATCCCAAAATCTTTCTTCTTTCTATCCCAAAACTCTTTCCCCTCGCTTCCAAATCGCTTTATCTTCCTTTTTAGAAAAAAATGTCATTTACTTCAAGTAAAACAAAACATGAGAATTTATACAAAATTAGAAGGAAGAAATTCAATAACCTGTTCTTTTTCTCCTCGGTTGTTTCTCTCGTTTGATGAAAGTTCTCCCAATTTAGCACTTCCTTAGAGATAGGAATGAAAAGGGATGGTTAATTCATATCCTTGAAAGAAATCAGTTCCTAAAATTTGAAATGGAACTCACCTTGCTCTCGCATGAAGCCCTCGGTCGTCCGCCCCCCTCTGTTTCGCGAAAATGGATCAATACCGACTCCTGTTGGGGTCACGTCTTTAATTAGCAAGCTGGCCGGTTCGGTTGAACCGCCCAGCCAAAACTGGATATTACAGATTTGTTGATGGGCATGCCATTAGTGGGATTATAATCTAAAATATCAAAATTTCCTTTTATGCTTCTTCTCTCTTATTTTTTTCCTTTTTTATCTCTTCCTCTTCTTCTTCTCTTCTTGTTTTTATGATTTTCCTTCATTTCAGTTTTTTACATTTTTCCTTCTCTGTTTCAGCCTACCCAAAGCCCTCTTGTTTTTTTTTTTTTCTTTTAATAATTTTGCCTCTAGCTCTCTATTACAGGAAGAATGGGGGTAAGGATTGATAAGGCTAAGTAATCTTAAGCTATTAGATAAGGTTTATATAAGTAAACATACATATATGCATGTATATATATAATTTATCAACATTATAAAATCTTAAATTATCACAACAGTTTGTGTGTGCGTAATTGGAGAAAACAGTCTCCAATTGTTAGGTGAATAGTATTATTAAATGCTTCAAGTCAATCAATTTAATTGAGAAATTAATTATTGAATGCTAATATACTTGTATACTATTATATAATTTTTTATATGAAAAGAATTGAAATGAAATGTAGAATTTTATAAAAACTCTATTGATCATTTTAGGGATATGCAAAATGAGGTATAATTCTCTGGAGAAAATTTAAATATTCCTGTTTTTATATTTTGGTGTATTACACTGTCTCTTCGACCCATGATTAAGAAGAAATTCAAATATTTACCAGGTTGCTTTTGATCTCCGTCAAATAAAGCCTAATTGGTTTATTATGAGCATGACACCTTAGTCTTAATTTTTTTTTTTCACTTTCTATGTCATGTCTCGAGATGAAACCCCTCCTAATCGAACATAAGGTGTAACAAAGATAGGTAGAATTCAACTGATGGAAACAGCCATTAAGAACTATTCTTGAACTTTACTCACCAAAATTGAGTGATTAACTCAATCACCTAAACTACTCAGACATATAGTTATCATATAATTCATAACTTTTGAATTATGTGGTGGAATTCTAAAATATTTTATTTATTCGTCTACAGAGCTTCAAACAAATATTAGAGTTTATATTCATAACAATAAACTTAATCATATACATTACATGACGATGCTTCTTATCTTGCAATCATGATTAAGCATTTAAACATAGGGTAGTTGATTAAAAATCTGATTCTCACTCAGGTCCCTACATAAATCAACAATTCGAGGAATTATTGATAAGATATAAAGCTCAATAAAATAAATAAATCTAATATATAATTCAAATATTCAAGAAATTAAAACAGCATGATATGCTAATCATGAGATGGGCATAATATTTATTCTATAATCCTAGACTACTTTAGTGCATGACTTGTTTTAATTAATAATTAAATTATTGTTATTCAAGGAAACTTTAAAGGAAATGTTAAATGTCCGTGCATTATAGGTATTATGCTAGTCAAATATACTGGTTTCAGCGGAGTTCACTAATTCACCATAACATAAATTTACTTATTTTATTTATTTCTTAATATAGAATATTATTTCTTTGTATTATAATATACCATGCAGGGACGTCTAGGTTCATTGGCCGTCCTAAGAGAGCTGATTGTATTAAACCTACACCATATATCATAGGTCCAAAATCTTGCCCGAAAGTTACGTTATAAAGTTCAACAGAACACAGGTGTAATATCTCATTACTGCTGTTGAACTACTTAAGGAAACTTTTAGTTCATAAGGGCTCACCTATGATGCACCGACACTTCTCCTCAAAGAGGCGTGCAGTGTCCGACACCGTGTCCGACACGAGACTCCTCCGACACGTGTCGGACACGCCAAAAACGTGTCCGATTAAAAAATATTAAAAATAAATTGGACACACGTGTCCGACATTCATATCTTAAATATTTTATATTTTTTTAAAATATAATTTCTTATATTTGGCTAAATTTAAACTAAATTTCTTATTTCCTATCCACAACATCAAATCAATGTCTGCATTTAATACCCATTCATCGAATATTCTCATTTTCATTTATCTTTGGCAGTGAAGGTATTTTCATCTTTTTTTTTTTTTTTGCACAATTACAAATCTCTTTTGTTGAATTAGAGTTGAAAGCAGTGATATTCAATGATGATGATATTGAAGACAAAAAACAAACCTCTAAAGCTAATCCTAGTAGTTGAAGCTTGAATGATTGATGTTGTAGTAAGTGATTATTTGCTTATATTTTTGTGATTGTACTAGATATTTTATACTAAATATTTTATATTATAAGCTAGACAAGTTATCATGTCATTCATTTATTATTATTTGTCATTTTTAATATGATATTACATTAATATATATACAATATATAAAAAAATGTATTGCTGTGTCCGCGCCGTACCCGTGTCCTATATTTTCAAAAAAAGCCGTGTCCCGTGTCCGTGTCGTGTCGTGCCCATGTCGCCGTGGCCGTGTCCATACATCATAGGGGCTCACTTTTGTTGCCCCACCTATATAAGTTATTATAGACATATCATTGCCAACCAATACTATATTATGTAACCTTTCTTAATCTCTTTTTATTTCAATTATTGAACATTTAAATACATATATTTTTCATCATTAACATATTAATCAACTCCATTCATCAATATGGGCACTACTTTTTAAAATACACTTTTTTTATAACGGGCACTACTTTTTAAAATACATTTTTTTATAACTTGTTAATTGACTCCTAATATTTCAAGTAGGTGCATGCATATTTCAAAACTAATATAAAATCATTTCATCATGAATAATAGGATATAATTATGCACGTTGCAACATGAAAATAGGTTAGTGTCGATAACTTCTACCCTTATTATGACTTCATTTGGTGAATAAGACATGAAGCCTCTTTTAAATTCCAAAATGCTCTCAAGATTGTTTATCTTTATTATGTTTTGTCTCCCAAAATGCTCTCATCAGAATCAGGAGGATATAGTGAATTTTAATATTTATATGTTCACCAATTGGAGAAAGAACTTCCGAAGAAGAGGGTCAATATCCATTTTCTTTAAAAGAGGTGTAGAAGATGAAATTAAATGATTAGTGATGCAGGACTAAGTGATGCGATGATGATAATTAAAGACATTGCACACTTCGTTGTTGAAAACAATATTAGGAAGTAACTTTAAGCAATTAAAACGAAGAAGTAAAGCAAAAGTGGGGTGATATCAATTTAGGCCAAGCTATCGCATCAAGTTAGGATCTCAAACAATCAATAGTTCAAAACATAGCGTACGAAGGGGCTATCAACAAGATATTCCTAGATTAATAACGAGACAAGTCACTATGAGAAATTCCACTCATTCAACTCTCTAAGATTACAAGGCTTTAGCGGAGATCAATTAATAAGCTCTATACGAATCCATTAAGCCACGAAGTAGGGTAACTAAGAAACTAAGAGACTAGGGAAAGAGTTCACCAAGATCAAGTAGTATGCACATTTGGGGCTTCACATCAGCAATCTCTTGTGCTCACAAAGTCTAGACCCTAACCTGGGTTGACTAGGGAATGCTGGGCAGTGGTTAGAGCCTTCTGAATAGGAGTTGCGGTGCAGGGAAGCTTGCAGAAATTTTTGGACAGCAATCTGGTCTTTTTGGATCAGCAATTTGGCAAGGTAGTTGGGCTGGATTCTCAGGAAAAGAAATCTCGAACCTCTGAATGGCAAACAATATTGATCCTAGGGCATACATAAGACAAAGACCTCAAGTGAGGGTAGAAAGGGAAAGAACAATAACAAATCAAATACATACAATAGATCAAAATAAATAGGCACGATCGTAGCCATAGATCTCTCATGTCCTCATCATTCTCCCCGGGTGAGAGAAAACTCGACTCCATCGAGTGGGTGTCTTGATAACTCTTGTGCATCTGGGTAGATCCGCTGTAGCTCCTCGCGCTATGACCATGTATCCTCTGACTCTGGTTTACCTTTCCACCTAATCAAATACCTTCTTCGTTCACCCTCTTTTGTGGAAATAATATCATCATTTAGAATCATGTCAACATTTTCCGCTATAGGTATTTTGAAAACATTTGAGAGTGAAGGTAGGCTTGGGTTCTCACAAGGTGGGGTCATTCATGGCTCAATTTGGAGTGGATTTGGTGGGTTAAGCTCTGGACCCCATAGGCTACTAATTCTTCTATGTTAAAAGAAGGATTAATGTTGAAATCTGTAAGTAAATCCACCACATATGCATTGTCATTGATTTTATTGACTATTTTAAAGGGACCCGCACTTTTAGCATGCAACTTCTTAGTTGTTCCTTGTGGGAACTGTTCCGGACGAATCCACACAATCACTGAATCACCAACCTCAAAAGCTTTAAATCTTCATTTTAAATCAGCATGAAGTTTATAACTAATATTTCTTTATTCAAATCGACGTGCAATGTCTTTGTTTAGTTCATGCAAATGCGATGCAAATGATGATGCAGATTCAGAAATCCTATACCTAGAACACATGGGTATAAGGTCTAGTAACTGTTTAGGTTTGAACCCATAAACAATTTTAAAAGGACTCTAACTAATGGTACGGGTCACTGAATCAAGGTATAAGAGTCCAACTGTGAGGCGTTCGGGTATGGAGGCTCTATGGGCTAGATTTAGAACATATTAAATGCCTCTAATCGGGGTTAATGGATCGGGAAGATCATCAGGTAAGACCTCAATAAGTCTACTATACATGGGCTGACTCTCCTGAGGGATAGATTCGTAAGACTCAGTGGGAGCCTCACGAGTCACGATCAACTAATTTGTGTAAAGGTGTGCTCTGGGTTATGGCGGCTATCAGGTTCAGTCTCTTCTTAGCTTTAACGGGGTTGGATTCAGGAAGCGTAACCCGAGGCTGTGATGACAAAAGTTTTATCTTTTTGCCCTTATGTTCAAACACGCAGGTGTTTGAACGACCATAAATGTGGACATCATTGTCAAATAGCTAGGTACGGCCCAGAAAGAATTGTCCAACATTCATAATCAACACATCACACCAAAAATTCTCCTTTTAGCTAACGAAGGAGATGGGTATGAAGCTTCGTTCCTTTACCTCCAAGGCAGTGGTGTAGACCCAAGCTACCTTATAGGGGTTGGGTGGGGAATGATAGACAGGCGAAGCTTAGACACAATGTTGGAGGAGACAGCATTGATGCAGCTGCCACTATCCACTACGACCTTACAATTCTTATCCTTGATTTTGGTGTAGGTGTGAAAGATCGTAGTCCTACGCTAGTCGTCGGTGGTAACGGGTTGTGACAGTGCACATCTCACCACGCAGGTGGGAGAAGTGTCAATTTTCTGAATGTACTGGATGACAGCAGTGTCGTCATCCTCCTCAAAGAATTCACCATAGTCGTCCACTTGGTGAAATCTGATCGACTTCGGGCTCGAATTTCTCCTCAATGATCTCTTCAATAATCGTGACATTATAGGGACTAGAGCACTAAGAGGCAATATGCCCATGCCCCTGACATCTAAAACACTTGGTCCCGGGATTGGACCGAGGGGTATCCTGAGTGGGACGTTTACTTCTAACAGCAGGATGGGGAGTGAGGGGACCAGGCGATGGTCAGGCAGTGCTCCCTGGGGTCGGTTGGGCCATGGGGTGTGAGGGGTGGAACTACTAGAAGGTTTGTAGGAAGGCCTAGAGTGTTGATGTCGATTAGGGTGTTGGGAATGGGTCTCTTATAAATCAAGTATTAGGCTGTAGGCATTCTCCAGGGTAGTGATGTTCTGGGCAAACAACTCGTTGCGAAGATCCTCTCGCAACCCGGTACGAAACATCGACAAGATCTGCGCATGGGTGGTAGAGGTCTCCCATTTGCGGCAAATCAGGTAGTCATCGAAGGAGGCGATGTATTCCTTGACTAGTTTGTTGCCTTGGGTCAGCCTATTAAATCTATCCAATAACCTAGGGAAGTACGAGGGGGGCAAGTACTTCTTAAGTTCGCGCTTCATAGATGGCCAATCAATGATTGGGTAGTCGTTCCTGGCTTCCCTAAGGCTCTCTAAGTTCGCCCAAAACTGGCTTGCCCTACTCGTGAGTTTCATCTCAGCAAAACTAACCTTCCTAGCCTCGGAGATATTTTACTACTTAAAGAAATTGTTCATACCTTTGACCCAGTCCAGGAAGAGCGGGGGATCGAGTGTGCCATCTAAGGTAAGAGCATCGACTTTAATGTTTTTCATTAGGGCATGCCAAGGTCGTGGTGTCGGTTGTCCAAACTCCGAAGCTCGATGATTGGCACGATGTTGCCTCTCATCTTGATAGGTTTCATCTGCATACATAAACGGAGGTCTAGATGGGGTGTAAAGGGGTGGATATTCACTAGATTTTTCAAGCGTGTCAAAGCGTTCGGTGGTGTCCCTACGAAGTTTAGCTAGGTCCACTTGATTATGTTTGAGTTGTTGGCTAATATTGTTCATTTGGCCTACCAACAAGTCTAAAGTCCTGCTAAGTTCTTCCGTGTCCATAACTAGACACTAGGGGACACTAGGGGAGGAATCTAAAAGGAGGACAGCACCTAAAAGTGATGATAGACTCTCTAGAATGACGCAAAATGTTGCAGTAAATGTTTGGACAGCGCACTACAACAAGGTGTTAAATAATCTACGTATCTAGGGAAGTTATGCTATAGTGGGTAGCACCTAGATACTCAAGAAACAACCTTAAAACTCCCCAAATGGGTGCAGGAATTTTCTGGACAGCAAACACAACAAAGATCTAAAATGATTTAAATGATAATAAACTTGCAAAATTAAATAAGAGTGATATAAAAGCCTAGGATGATGTGTAGCATTAAAATTCTAAGCTAACAAATGCTCTGATACCAGATGATGCAGGACTAAGTGATGTGATGATGATAATTAAAGAAATTGCACACTTTGTTGTTGAAAACAATATTAGGAAGTAACTTTAAGCGATTAAAATGAAGAAGTAAAACAAAAGTGGTGATATCAATTTAGGCCAAGCTACACGCATCAAGTTAGGATCTCAAACAATCAATAGTTCAAAACATAGCATACGAAGGGGTTATCAACAAGATACTCCTAGATTAACAATGAGACAAGTCACTATGAGAAATTCCACTCATTCAACTCTCTAAGATTACTAGGTTTTAGAAGAGATCAATTAACAAGCTCTATACGAATCCATTAAGCCACAAAGTAGGGTAACTAAGAAAGTAAGAGACTAGGGAAAGAGTTCACCAAGATCAAGTAGAGATTTGGGGCTTCACATCAGCAATATCTTGAGTCTACAAAGTCTGGACAGCAACCTGGGTTGACTAGGGAATGCTGGGCAGTGGTTAGAGCCTTCCGGATAGGAGTTGCGGTGTAGGGAAGCCCGCAGAAATTTTTAAACAGCAATCTGGCCTTTATGGATCAGCAATTTGGCAAGGTAGTGGGGCTGGATTCTCAAGAAAAGGTGTCTCGAACCTCTGAATGGAAAACTTGGTTTCGGTGGGCGGCTGTCTGAAAAGAAAGAACGGCCAGCTGGACGAAAATCTGGTGTTTAAATTTCAGATTTGGTATGGGAAGAGAGGAAATATTTGAAGTTTGGAAATTCCTTATTTTGGGGAATTGATGGGACGGCATGCATGAAAAGGGAGAGGTGTTATTGAGGCCTAAATGGGAAAGGTAAGGAAAGGGGGGCAGCGTCTTGATGAGGTGGAGGGGAATGAGGAAAGTGGATTGAAAGGTTGCCATATTTAAGTCCACAAATTTAGGAGAAGGAAATAAATCAAATTCAATTTGAATTTGATTTTGGCTTGATTTAAGGAACCTTCCTAAAATAGATTTATAAATTAGGAAAGATTTCAAATTTCAAATGCATTGGGAAGTTGGAATTGATGCATTCCAAGTTGGGAATTTATGTAATTGGCAGGTATTGATGGGAGAACTTGAATTGTGGAGGGAAGGGAATTAGGGTTCGGATGGTTGGCGGATAGAGTTTGACTTGTTATGACCGGCGGCTATGGGGAGGGGCTTTGGGTAAGCGGGTTGGTGGTCATAGTGGGGGTAGGAGGGTGGTGGCTTGAGGTGGTGGTGGTGGGAGATGTGGCTCGCGGATTGGTGGGGTGACTATGAAATCCGGCGGCTAGGAGGTAAAGAGATTGAAAGAAAAGAATGATAAAACAAACCACGAACCCGGCCGTCACCATGGTTGGTGGGTGATCCGTTTTCCCTTTCGATGGATTTCTCCAAAGCTCTCTCCAAGAGCTCTCAACTCTCTCAAACACGCGAGTGCAAGAATTTTTTTTTTAATATTCATTCATTACCCTCTAAGGAGCAGTGGGAGGCTTTAAGTAGTTAAATAAAAAAAGGGAAATAATAAAGACACTATTGCCCCTAGGGCATGCATAATACAAAGCCCTCAAGTGAGGGTAGAAAGGGAAAAAGAACAATAACAAATCAAATACATAAAATATATCAAAATAAATAGGCACGATCGTAGCCGTAGATCTCTGATGTCCTCATCAATTAGCAAGGGAAGGCACAATATGTGCATTTTCCAAAGGATCAATTAGTCCTAGATTTTTAGTGCACACCTCAATTGATGAAGAAGCAATAATCGTTTAAGGAATTTGACCATTTGAATGTGCTTCTTGAGCTTTAGCATTTGAGATTGTTAGATTCAAATGAGTCTTGAAGTAATCCAGTAAATGTGTCAATCTTACAAAATGAAAGTAAGAAATGTCTTTAAATTCCACACCTCCTTTATGAAGTGGAGAGATATCACCCATTATCACTTTTTTAAGCTTTAAATTCTATTCTACATGAAATTTCATGAAGAATTAAAACCTAAAAGCTCTCCCAGATTTCTCCGAAACCTAATTATTTTTCTCAATAAAGAGAACTACCTTTACCCTTTTCTTTTTCCAAGTCCATTTCTCTTGCTACCTCTTTCTCTCTCTCTCGCTCCTCAAAATCAGGGCTAAAAGTTTTTTAGATTTTAATTCTACAGTGTTTCTTTCCTGTCACTAGTCTTCCGTACTTTTTGTGAAGATTGTGTTTGATAAAATTCTCACCATGTTTTCTTAATTGAAATACCATATTAAATATCCGGCCACTTGTTTTTAACCTAGTATAAGGTGAATAAATCTTATTCTTTTTTTTTTGAACTCCTGGTATCTAATGGCACTTGATGTTTGGTGAGATTCACATGAAGTGTTTTTCCCCCTTCATTCTTGCATATCGTAGAAGTGTTTTGGTAGGAATGTCAATTATTCCTAAATTTTCTTGGTTCTACATCCTTTTTTTTCCTTAAGTTCATCATCATTGCTAGTGTAATTTTTTTATTAAAACTAATAGTTTGATCACTGCATTGTTTCTTAAGATTTATGGCTTGAAGACGCTGTTCAAAAGTTTCTTATCAAACGAAGGCTCTGAATTAAGCCAGCATATTAAAGAAACTATGACCATCTTGGAAAACACAGTTCAAGGGGAAGGCATTATTTATTATAACATCTCAGGGTATGTTAATGCTTCTTAGTTTGGAATGACTTATTAGTTGTTCCTTTATTTATCTTGCATATCATCAATATACTGTTGTATTTTTTTTTTCTTGATTCCTTGTTCCACTTTTTTTCTTTCTGTTAATCATGTTATTTATTGGTGTCGAAGAACCTGATAGTTTTTCTCTCTTTTTATATAGGTCTATGCTTAGTTTAGCATTATATGAAATGGCCTCAAAAACCTCTAGGCTACATCTTCACTTGACAAAATAAAGGAAATTTGATTTTGTTTTTAATTGATGGTTAACATTAGCAAGATTTTGCACACTCAACAAAATTTTCTGAATATGATAAGAATACTTCCTTCATTCTTTACCAGGAATTGAAAGTTAGAGATCCTTACTCTTTGAGTGGCTGTTGGGACCCTAGCTTCAAGTATCAGTGTCCTTGTGTTGAGGATCGTCTTCAGATCAACATGTTAGTGACATGGATTCTTGTAACGTGAATGTTGATGGTGAGGGACCTCTCGTTAGTGGTAGTTTCAAGAATGTGGAGTGATCTAATAGGTTATTGGGCTATCTTAACTTAAGCAAGAATGGATTCAGCACGGAATTATCTTTGAGATTTTCTTTTTAGATTTAGGCAAGAGTGTTTGGCTGATATTAGTGAGAGTTTTTTTCTTCAAGACACTAGCTTTATGCGTCAATTGAGTGAGGCTGAACATTAAATGTGTAGGTCTCTCGCTTGATTGTACTCTTTATTTCCCGTTCGACTTACCTTTGTCTCTCTGTCTGGCGGAATTTTCTTGTTGGTTCAATTGAATCGAGGCTAGCTGGTTCGAGCTTTTATCTTTAAGACTGTCTTTTACTGTTTTTCTCAACTCCCATTGGTTGTTCTTCCTTTGACTGTTTTTTTTTTTTTTACTATTGTGTTCCCATACTTGTTTTGTGTTCATCTGTTAAGGGATCCAGGGATCAACTGGTAGTTGCGGTTGTATAGGATGCCCTTTATGGTGATGTTTTTTGTGTTTCTAACAGTTGGACTTTGATTCTCCTGATTAATTAATGAGTTTGATCAATTTCCCATGATTGCATACAGGAGAAAATTTGTGGATGAACTTTCTATTAGTACCTATTTCGTAAGGCTCACAATGAAGAGAGTTTTGAGGGATATTGTAGCCGTGTCGCTGGAAGAATTAAAATAATTCTGTAGTTTTTTTAGTCTGTTTTACTTCTAAATTCATCCGTTTTGTTGTTTTGTCTGTCATCTAGTTTTGGTTTTGAACCATTTGATTATTTCTATTGCTGTTGTGAGCTGGTCGTTATTAGACACTGCTCGTTCTGCATCTTCTTCAGGATCATTCTGGGTCTTGAAATACAATTAAAATTTCTTAGAAATTCGTAATTTATTATCAATTTGACTTCAATAATCAATGTAATGGCTCTTTCAATATGTTTCATATCCTAATTGTGTTATGATACCACTTTTGTCACGATCCGGCCCGGAGACTCGAATTAACGTGGCAGGAACAAGCAGTTAGACGATAAATACATTCTTTTCATAATTGTACATAACGGTAATGACTAGTATTCCTCAAACACTGAGGAGTCACTAACACTACTTGTACATTGAATATACTTTAATAATAAACACTTTTTACCTACTTTCATTTGGCGTCATTTTCTATAGAGTTTTTTCTCTCCTATTTCAGCCATTTCTATTTGTCAGGAGACTTTACCTGAATATGTTAATATTATAAAGTCAGTTTACTAAGTAAACCTAGTGGAAAATCATACATGTAACATAACAATTTTACCTGCACAATGCAACATATGCATGGGCTTTCTTTTATATATATATATATATATATATATATATATATATAAAATAACATATTCATTTATTTGTCGTTATCAAATGCCATATTCATTTCCTTTTTCATTTAGTACAAGTGCACCATATAAATGTACCATTAATCGTACAACCCTTTCCATTTCAATTTTCTTTTTAATTTAAAATGCACGGGTACGTTGCTTCCCCAGCCAGTACCATACATGAGTGAGCTTCTATTATTTTCATCCATATTTCTTTTTCCTTTTTCATTTATGCTTTTATTTACATATTATAAATTTGTTTCATGATTCTTTACATATATCTTTGCGGGTGTTTCAAATCGATATACAATCTTTCACACACACACATACACGCGCGCGCGCGCGCGCGCGCGCACACACACACACACACATATATATATATATATATATATATATATATATATATATATATATATATATATATATATATATATATCATAATAATCATATAAATCCTTACCATCAATTTTTCATTGTCACATATACATTTGAATCAACATTATTTTGCATGTAATAGCATTCAACTATACGTAAAACAGATATATAAACGATTACATTTTGAATTTAGATAAAATAATATAATAAAATTTTCATAAATATATGTAATTACTGACTTTAATTATTTTTTTTTGCTTTAATTCCTTTCAAATAATTATCCCCTTTGATAGCCTTTGTTAATGCAACCTAAAATTACACATCCAATTACATAACTATTGCCATTTTTAATTTTCATTAAAAATTTCCCAAATACAAACTTACCTCAAATCACTTATTATTTTATTAATTAAATAAATTCAAAATAATAAATTTGAATGTAAATAATAATTAGATTACTTACCTTTTTCTACGTTGCCAGAAAATGGAAGAACTTCAAATTCTACATTCTCCTTTTCTCTTCTTCATATTGTTTTTAACTTTTTTAATTTACGAAAATTAACCTACTCTTGAATTTACATCAATCGACGATAAATTTCTAAAATTTGAACATAAATAAATCTTAAATTAAATGTAATTATATTCCAAAATCTTGTTGACATTCTTCCAATTTCTTTCCTTTCCTTCTCAAATTTCTTCCTATACATTCAAGTTAAATGTCAACTGTTCCTTTTGTTTTAATCCTGGGATAAATGACAAAATAAAAAATAATAGAAATATACAGACTTAATTCCTTTCTCCTTCCTTTCCGCTCAATCCTCTCGACCGAACTTCTAACTTTTGTTTTTTGCCACGAGTGTGTGAAAAGAAGGTTACTTCTTTTAAGGATTCGCTACCTTTCACGTTCGATTGCAAGACTCCACTCGACAGAGCGATTCGAGCCATCCAGGAGGCTTCCCGCACGTACGCAAGATTTCTAATTAGGGTTAGCCTGTTCAACTGAATCGATGTAACCGGCCTTTACAAAGTAGGTGGGGATAAGATAGCGAAATAAATAGAGAAAATTTAGGCTAGGAAAATCTTAAATTATCATAATCGAGAATACAATTTAACCATTCTAAAAGAAATCTATTGTTATTTAAAGGTCTAGAGTTCTTCTCAATATTCCTTGTTACCCTGTATTTACAGGAATTTGAGGGCACAAGATAGGCTGAATGGGAGAGACAGGTGTGTGCTTTGGACTAATGCTTGTACATGACTACATGCTAGTGATAAGTCCTTCTAGGGATGCTTTAACATCGGCTCATTCCACACATTGAAATGGTAAATCATGCATAACTAAACATGCAGTAAATAAGCTACGAAATTTTTTATTATCAAACTTATTTTCAATCATGGAAATAGATGTGCTGGTGCTACTTTGAAGAATAAGTTGACCAATATCATGAGAGTTCCTTTTCTTACAGTTTTGCATGTGACGTCTCCTTTTTCCTATACCATTTTTACTATCACATAAGTATCTTGCCTCACATTTCTTACATTTGCAACGTTGTTTTTCATCCTTTGCAAGTGGCAATATTTCAGTATGTCCCCAGAAAGTAGAAGTCAACCTCCTTTTCTTTTTTTGAGCTTTTTCCTCATCTTTTAATGTGTTAGCATCGTTAAACTCATCCCTATCAAATTCCATTTCATTATCAGTAGGAACTTGCTCATGATGCTCAGAAGATTACTCGCAACAAGTGTATTAGAATCCTCCATCTAAACATAAAATTGTACATTTTCAAAAAATAAGATATGTCAACATCAAGCAAGAAATTTCATCTCAGTTACAAGAATGAATGAATGAGTTTAACCTATTGCAAATGAAAAAAATAAGAGGTATTGGTAATAGACTATGTGAATAAATTAAAATAAAAAGTTTTTATATATCAACATATTCATCTCTATAAATATTGCAAAATTTCATCCCATTCTCCATAACACTACATAATATTAGAGGCAATTTGACTTTCATAACTAAAAAAAATTGTATTATATACAAGCACATCTTTAATTTTTTTACTACATGACTCTAACATTTCATAATTTTCATTCATATCCCTTTGCACAAAATACACAATTTCATATCCCATTGCATAACTCCACATTTTTGCAACATAACAGTTTCTAACATTTTTTACTAGTGGTTGATGTCTCTGATTGCAGAAAGAAGACAAATTAATAGGCAAAAAATGCTATAAGTTGTTGCCTGTTAGTATAAATTAATAATCATAACAATAGCTAAACAACAACATTAGATAACAACAAGCCCTAATCCAGCTGTGCAACATAGCAGCAAGCAGCTCAGTCATGATAAGCATAACAATATCAACATTTCAATTTTCAACCCCAGTTGCTCTGTTCCTGTTCTCAAGTTCACAACAAAACCCTAATCAACTTTTCAATCTAACCTTAGTCATTATAAGCAAGCCCTAAGCCTCCATCTACAGATTTCAGAAATCAGAAACATTGGAAACACTGTCGCACCGAGTGTCAAAAAATCAAAATCCTTCTTTCAAAAATCCTAATCTACAACTACCCTAATCAGCTAATCTCCTATAGCCATTCATATTCAACTTCACTTTCGAATGCGAAAATGGCAAAATCCAAATTGCTAAAGTTGGGCAAAACAAAAGAACAAATCTTCCATAAAAAAATCTAAAATAGAAATCGGAAACACTGTCACACCGACAGTAAAAAACAACAAGAATTATAAAAGATGTTACCAACCGTCGTGGCCGAGAAAGAGGCTTATTCGAGGAGAAATTCAAAAGCCGGAGCAATCACGAGAGTCGAGAGGTCGAGAGAAGAAAATATCAAGAGAACTCCACTGCTCTAGTGCTCCTGAAGGCTCAAAGAGAGCGAGGAGTGGAAACCTTAAAACGGAATAACACCGACGAGGCGAAGAACCGAACAGTGAACGCAAACTCTCGAAGGTTATTTATATCCAAACAAAGGGGTCGCATGTTTGTCTGGTCGCTAGCAGGTTGATGGGTTGACTCAAATCTTACTTGAAATATAAACGGGTTCAAAAATTAGACCCGAATCAGATCTGTTTCTTTCACGGGATGACCCTAACCCAGATTTTTCTGGTCAGGTTCGAGTCGGGTTTTCGAGTTGTGTCTGAAATTGACATCTCTAATCACATAATTTAAAAACAAAAAAATGATGTGTTCTTACAACATTGATGTATGAGCCAAAGAATTTGTGGGATATTGCAATGAAACAAAACTTTCAAATGAAAGTAGTCTTATTGAAGATGATTATTAAATTTCAAGCATATATGTTATCAGATAGAAGTACTGCAGAGAAGTTAGCTTGCCAATTTTGTACTAGTTAAGAAGATATGATTATAACTTTAATATTGGTTTTGCTATGATTGTGATATAAATGGTTGGTTTGGTTTTGATTTACATATGTCATGTTGTTGCAATGATGTTTTTTGTATAATATGTATTTTATGTTGAACGTTGTGTTGGTTTTAATAAAATATGATTGAAAGAGTGTTTTTTTAACAATCTTGTTAAAGTTTTCTAATGGATTTGTGTTCTTTTGTGATTTTTTTTTATTTTGTCGGTGTTTCCAATAATTTAAACCTCAAAAATTTGTCAAAAAAATTTCCAATAGAATTTTAAGCGTTGGAAACCTTTTTCTTGAGCATTTTAATGTCAGATAATTATCCATTGGAATTTTGTTAAAAATTAAAACTTGTCGTGGAATTGTACACTTTTTCGGTGTAAATGTTACGACCCGACCCGGCTAGCCCGAATTAATAGAGCGGGAGCAGACAGTCGTACGGAAAACACTGTAACATAAAACATAACAATTCCATTTAAACTTTTATGATAAAACATCAACATCATCAATCACATAATAAGAAAGAGTCAATCTAAAAACTTCAACTGAAAGTTTATCCAATTTTTTTCTTCTCATACAATAACTAAAAACATAAACATGAACAATTATATAAACTTTCATAGACTTCACAGATACAAACCACTAACTCAAACTCATAACAAAAAACATAAAAAGCTTTCTTCCTGAGGTCGTCTAGGACGTATCTCATTATCATTACCTTCTAGATGGTTCTCCTGAAAAAATTTCCACAAGCAGGGGTGAGTTTACTCGCTCAGCATGTAATTTATGTCTTTTATAAAAATTTACATAAAACTATAATAAAACATTTTTTCATAATAATACATTAAAGGACAGTCAAACTTGCATAAATTCATAACATTATATATAAGAAATTTTTCATAAATTTTTCCTCAATCATAAACCTTTCATTTATCTTTTTCCTCGACATTAACTTTCATATTTTTGTAGAAATCATATAGAAACCATATTAAGCATAATGTCTATATATATTACCCGTCTCGGATGTGCCCATAAATTCTGTACTGATCAGGTACACATTATCATTTGGTCATTCCTTTACATTGGCTCTAATGAGCCTCCTTTACCATTTGACTCTTTCGAGTCCCTTTACCATTTGACTGTTTCGAAGAGTCCCTTTACCATTTGGGCATTCCGTATTAACGTGCACAGTCTTATATCATAATTTATGATTTATATTCAGTCAATCATATGCTTGAAAGAGAAACACTTGCGAAAAAAAATCATTCTTTTTAAAACATAAAAATCACGAATAATATGTAAATCTAGCAATGTATTACAATAAAGAAAATTATACTAGCATGCCATTGGAAAAAATGAAATTCATAAATCATTTAAACATTAAAACCTTAAACATTTGAAGTTTGCATAAAAAGGAAGGCAAAATAACACATGAAATTTTTATGATAAACATGAGAACCTTCCTTAACCCAAGCACGATACTTCCTCAAAATGTCACTTTTACATAGCTATTTCATCTTAACAATCACAACCTAAAATACTCACATAAAAAAGACGTGTCACAATTCAATCTTCCTTAAGGTTTAATCTAATTCCTAAGTCTAAACCCTTCGTTTTCCCCTTAATTATTCCTTACGACAATAAATAAAATTTTATATTATTTAACCTCAATTTTCGGTATTATTAAAATCCATAATTTTTTAAAATCATAAATCTTCAATTTCATCAATTTAATATGCAGAAATTATCCCTAAACCTATATTAATAATTATCTTAATTTTTTTCGTATTAAATTAATATGGAAAATTAAGAAAAATGAAATTTATTACAAAAATTCAAATTTTTGTTTTAAATACATTCCTAAGGCCCTTAGAAACATTTTTTGTAAAAGCACTTTAAGGAAATTAGATTTTAGGTAAAATCCCTAAATTTTAGTTTTTCAAAAATTTCTCCAAAAACTTCAATTCTATCGGTAAATCATTTCCCTAAATCCTTTCTATCGATTTCGTAAAGAAAATTTGGAAGAAAACAAAATTTTTGTGAAGCCCTAGAAATTTCGTCTCCAAATAACTTGAGATTGTGATGTAGACACACAAGAAGAAATTGACGCAATTGATAGAACTTAAAACAAAATTTATTAAAATAAAAGCAGACAACTAAAACTTAACAAACACAACAAGAAATACTAGGAGATTTTAAAGAAATAAAGAAAATTAAAAGGACGCTATCCTCAGACAACCGTCAGAGCGGTTTCCTCACATGCATCGAATTGTAGGTTAAATAAGAAAAGTGCATAAGACTAGCAAACCGATGGTCCACCACTGCAAGATTGTCCAAATGCTTCCAAATCAACCAAAACACGACACCCTAAAGTTGATTCACTGTTGAGAAGAAGAATACAGATGGAGTGGCACTTGCGGAGAGACGAAGAGGTTAGAAGCCCGAGAAGAAAGGGTGGAAAGAGCCCGCAGGATTTCCAGAGGGGATGAGAAAAGAAGGGTGGAAAGAGCCCGCAAGATTTCCAAATAAACCCGCAGGTTAATAGCAAATATGCTCACCAATATCAACTGCCTTCATTCTTAACATCTTCTCTTATTATAGGCAAACTAGAGGAATGCCAAAAGCCACCTTAGTTAATGTTCACAAGATCCCAAGCATAATATTTCATAGGATTTCCAAATGCCATTTCGGAAAACAGCCCAACATAAATCCAGTTACGGGATTCAAAGGGTAGTTCACAGAACCAAGGAACCAACATCACGGTAAGCAAGCAAGCCGCATGAAATCAAAGCAATACAGCCACGGGAAAAACACCGAAGCACGAAAAAACAGAGGCCGGCTGGACTCCCAAGAGGTAAAGCACAAAAATTAGTAACCCCATCATAAATTCTAATGCATCGAATTCAGACCCCATTAAATACAAGCCACGGATTTCCAAGAGAGAAGAAGAAGGGGAAGGGACAAGGCCACTCCAAAAGTAATTCTTCTTAATGAGGTACCTTTTGAGAATTAAAGAGCTACTAAACTCCAGCTTCAAGCAACTAAAAGAACAAGCTCAGCTCAATACCATATGCTCCAAAACAGCCAACCCGTGAACCATCACCAGCCAAGGACCAATCGAGCCAGCAAACCAAAGGTCTACCAAGTCCTATGCACAACCTACCATGATCATTGGATGCTTTCCCATCTTTGGATAGCTAAAAAGAAAATAAAATAAAATAGAAAACAAAATATACTATTGTTCAAATAAAATGAAAAGTACAAAAATTCTTGATAGCATCAGATTGAGAAGAGGAATCAAGTTTCTAAGACATACCTTTTTCTTCCCTTGACTTCCTCTTCAATTTCTACTAGTTTCTTCGCCGGAAAATTGTCTCCGAAACCTCCGTCGCCTCTATCGTCCCTACCGTCCGCCCTCTTAAGTTTTGGCCAAAACTTGCGAATGGAGAGGAAGGGGGGTTCGGTTTACTCATATTAGGAAGAATAAGGATTGCCAAAAGACCTATTTGCCCTTAAACAAATTTGGCTTAAGAAACAATTAGGGGTAGTTTTGGTATTTTTAGGCTTCTAAAATTTTTAACTCCATAAGTATACATAATTAACTATAGGTTTTGTATATCAAATTGATCAGAAAGTTGCATAGAATTTTATAAAATTACTTTCATCGAAACCGTTAACTTTGAATTTTTACTTAAGTCTCATCGTGACGCATCGAAATGCGTGTGACAACCTATGATCGTCGTTTTCGGTTTTTATAGTAAAATTCCTTTGGAGAAGGCAAAATGTTTTTGTGGTGATACCAATTTTTAGCATGCATTTTCAATTCCTATAACAAATTTTAGTTAACCAATCTTTTTTACTTTCAAAATCATTGATTAATTTTTTATTCGATTTTTCGTTCTTCTGATCATCATTTTGGATAACAATTATTTTATAAACATATATATTAGGAATGTTGTATGTTCCCTTGAGTTCGAATTTTTAATGAAGAGAGTATATTCTTCTTAACATTATTTGTACCTTATTCCATTCATTGCTTCGGTAGATCTCTTAAACAAAGCTCTATGAGAATGATTTAGATCATATATTGCATACTTTATTGCCATGATCAATCAATTAATGCATTCCCAAGGAGCTAAATCTATATGCTGCTTACCCTATATTATTCTACCTGTCATAAAGGACATTTATTCAACATAAATAACGAACTCATATTTGAGGCTTATGAGGATGCACATGATGTCTAGTGGTGAAAAGATCAATATTTTTATATTGTGTACTTATTAGGGAAATTTAAGTAACATGAAGGAGCAAAAAATAAAATGTGGTATTAGATTCATTTTTTAATCATATTTTAGCGTTATGACTCATGGAAATTTTGAATTACTATGAGCGGAAATCATCCTAATTAAGCAATGCATCATTTGGGAAATGACATATGAAGTTGTTTAATGATAGCGAATCAATAATAAACATTGCGCATAACCCAATATGTCACGATCCGGCCCGGATGCTCGATCTAACGAGGCGGGTACGAAAAGTCGGACGATAAAATTCATTAAACATAATACTACATCATTCATGATAAAGAGTTACTAAAAACACAAAATATATTTTACTTGTTGTCATTTGCACATCGTCTTCTGTAAACATGTTCTTCTCTTTCAGCCATTACTTCTTTAGGAACTTACCTGAAACATTTAAACTCATGGTTTGAGTTTACTAAGTAAACTCAATGGGTAATTCTCATGAGCACTGTCTAAATGTACTCAAAGGTACAATCATTTCCATTTCCTTTATCCATTTATGGTACCTTTTCCCTTTTTACGTGCACGGGTACATTGCTTCCCCAGCCAATACCATACGGGGGTGGACTCTTGTATACTTTGCATGCATAACCTTTTCCTTTTTGTTTCATTAGATACTATGTCATTTTCCTTTAACGTTTTTGTATTTGTATTCTTAGATATATGGATATGCATTTCAATTATTTTCCATTTCCTTTGCATATATTTTTCTTTCATATATATTGATAAATTTCCACATGCTTATAATATTTCATTCATTTCATTTATACAAATTCGATATTAATGCATGTATTAGAATTTACATTGTCTCATCTATAACTATCTTCAAATGGAATAACATGTATAAAATACAATCAATTGTATGAATATAATTTGAATTTTGAAATGAAAATAACTAGTGAAAATTTTCACAAGCATAATTGCCCACTTTATTCCTCCCAAAACTTCGATTCTTGGAGCAATCTCAACTTCAAGTTCCTACAACTTTCACAAATGTAACTTCCATAAAAACGTGCTTTTATAATAAAATTGAAATAAACTTGTATAATAGGAGAGTCACTTAGAAAGGAAAAATAGGATTTTTCTAAAAATCCCTAATTCCTTCTCTCCCAAAATTCTTCTCTTTGCTTCAATTCTCTTCCTTTACCTTTAAGAAATATATTGTTCGCTTTAAACGAAGTAAACGAAGGAATTTATACGAAAATCCGAAAGAAATTCAACAAACCTTTTTTCTTCTTTTTCCTTGGTCGTTTCCTACCCTTCGTTGCAAGTTCTCCCAAAATAACACTCTGATAACGATAAGAATGAAAAGGAATCACTATTTCTTACCCTTGAGGATAATCATTTGCTAAAATCGGTGTCACGACCTGTCCCGGATGCTCGATCTAACGAGGCGGGTACGAAAAGTCGGACGGTAGGACATTTCTAAAAGTGTAAATTTACTCATCATCAAAACTTTTAGAAAATACTCCACTAACACTATTTTACCTGTGTCATTTGCACCTCGCCTTCTGTACATGTTCTTCGCCCTTCTCTTAGGAACTTACCGCCTTATGGTTTGAGTTTACTAAGTAAACTCAGTGGGTAACTATTTAATAATCATTATTATTCTTTAATAGACATCATTTTATTTCTTTACATTAATTCATTCTTTTCAATAATTTACATCTCTAGATAATTTCCTTCAAAACGATTTAAAACATTTTATAGCTTTAATATTTCATTCATATTTCTTTTCTTTCTATTTGACAGGAACCGTCTCAAACCCTAACAACCTTTTCCATTTGTACCTTTTCCATTTCCATAGCCTTTTCCTTTTTCGACGAGTACGGCTCCCCAGCCAGTACTATAAGGGGGTTCCTGAATTATTCATATATATCCTTTTTCCTTTCTTTTACATTTATCACAACAATTTCATTCTATTTCATATTTCGTCTTTTCAATATCTCTTTAATACATATGCATTTGCTTTTCATTATTCAATTCATTCATTTCTTATTAGAATAATACTTAAATCAAAAATCTTTCAACCCTTCATATGTAGTAGTCTTTAAAATAAAACTTTGGAAATATTGTAATACAGACTATTTTATCGAAAATGCTAAAATTTGAATTTCGAACTTTGGCTTCAATATGGTCCAATCGCAACGATCTTACCACCAAATCTCCCAGGATCCTCTACCTTGCAAACAAGATTAGTTAATTCTTTCTAATCCACTTGATATTAACATTAAATTATCCAACATAGGCATTACAAAAGATTATATAAAATCCTCCTTCGTTCTTTCCCAAATTTCTTTCTCTCCGAAAACTCTCTTCCTCCTTGATTTCAATATAATGGAATTTAACTTTTTTGGGAAGAAAAATACCAAACTTCTTCCTTCTTTCTCTTCGGTCGTTCCTCTCGTTCGTTGCAATCAAAATAACTCTCTGATAACGATAAGAATGAAAAGGAATCCTATCCTAGAAGGAAATCACTTGCTAGGAGAAAGAAGAAACCTACCTCGCTCTCGCGTGAAGCACCGTCCGCCCCCTACTAATTCTCTGTTTCGCGGGATTTATAAGCGGTCCGACCGGTTCGGTTGAACCGGCCGGAAGAACCGGTTATTACAATCGGAGAAAAGAAAAACCTAACGTGAAACCCGCCCGCCCGCCCCTTCTCGCGGAAAAAAAAACTGTAGCGAAATAAAAGGAACGGGTATTCGGTTGAATCGGCCCCCAACCGGTTCATTTCACAATATGACATGATTATATGTGAAGCATATTGGAATTAACTTACGTTTTATCAAGAAAAGCCTAGAATAAGGCTTGCTCTACACGTTACTAATGGACTAAATGAAACAATGTTTCAAGAAATCATCTCCAAACTGATGTGATGGAACCAACAGATTAATGTCGAGGAATGAAATCAATAATTCTTGGATTCATGCATGAAGCTTTTGATTTAAATTATTCAGATATTAGTATATTTGTAGATATTTTTCTATTTTGGTGTTAACTAGTTTTCTTATTTTCTTCCTAGAGTTCTATAATATTGCCTTTTATCAAATGCTTTGAGGAATAACAAAAATTCCATGTTCTCCATAGAAGCATGTCACTTCTGTTCATCTTTTTAATAACATGCATTGTTGACTCAACTACTTGATTAAATAAACATATATTATGAGCAATGCTCGTCTAGTGCCATAATCATTTTTAATTTTTTTTTATTTAGGTTTGCCTTTTTTCTTTTGATGCAAATCTATTTTTCAGATGTAGTTTTATCGCAGAAGATGTTTCATAGCAGTTTGTTTGACGACCATTTCTTTTATTTATGCTGAAATCTTTTGCTAAAATACCCATTTATTTTCAGTGAAATTGACAAGGACTGCCTTAGATTAACTGCAGCAAAATTGCTTCTTCGGTTTGCTACACGATTTGATTCCTTCATTCCATCTAAGATCTTTCATTTAATCATTGCAAGGGCAAGGGTATGAATTTACTATACATTTTGTGTTAATGCATTATCGATTTAAAGAGCATTATTTTTTCATGTGAAAAATGCTCCTGCTGTATCGCATTGCTTTTCTACTGTAATTTTGTTCTGATGTCATTACTCTTCTTCAAAGTGTTTCTTTTTTTTAATGCAGTGATGCTTTACACCTGGAATTTATTTCATCATAGTCATATTATACTTGATTAATCAATCCAAAGTCGCCTGAGTATGGTCTGACTTGTATGTTGTCTGTTACCTCCATTACGATCTCCTCAAACTTTTGGAATGGTCATGTAGGTTAATCCACCCATGATCAAAATTTGTATCTCATTTGATAAACATGTTCTATATATTATAACCTGTTCATATGTACAACTTAATGCCTACTCAGAGTTGGCATGTAACACCCCATAACATCTCTTAACAAGCATGGAGTATTACTAACATAAACATCTCATCGTTTGATCAAACAATATTTTTGAACATTTGAAAATCTTTATAAAGCATCCATCTGTCCTCATTCATCCCTTCAAACAGAAGCAACTAATAACTTTAATTTCAACATGAGATACTTACAGAGCCACTACTAAAAAAAATCCAGAGTAATATATCACTAGTTACATACCTCAAGTTTAGACTTCCCAAACATAGATAAATACTAACATAATATAACATGTGGAATACTTGACAATTTAATCTGCTATGACCTTCTCTTTGTCTTTTCCTGTAACAACATCCAGTAAGAAAACACTGGTGAGCTATGAGACTCAGTAAGCTTTGTAAATTAATTAAAATTTAAAATAAAATCATTTGGAATAATCAGCATTGAAATCATTATAAATTCATAATTAACTTTAATCTTTACTTCTTCTGAATTCTACAATGAATATCAATTTTTATCTATAAAAGATTTGGCTACACTTCATAACATTATTCAATGGAGCCCAGATAAACCTGGCATTATCGTCATTGAATTACATAGAGGTCCTTTTTGCCTATTTAGGGGTCCCTTTTTCCCCTCCTGTAATACAGGTATATTATATGGGGTCCCTTTTGCCCCTGGGGTCCCTTTTGCACCACCTGTAATTACAGTTATATATCATTTGTAGCCAAACTTTACTTTTCAATTTATATTCACAAAGCTTTCAGTGTTCACAAGTCATACTTAGGTTGTTGCATTCTTTCATAATCATTGATATAGTCACCAGTGTATAATTAAAATATACATCATATGCAAGTAAATCGACATCTTTCCAAAATAGTATCAAATAAGAAAACATTTAGATTAGCATATTAAATCTTGTTTTACACTTGATTTCATGATGTATCTAGTTGTTCGTACCTGAAAACCTGAATTAAAAATCCTTTCTATACATTAAACAAATTTCATAACATTTTACTTTAATGCATTCCAATTCAACCTTCATGCCTATAATTGAAAGTTCTTAAATTTGAATATAAATACATTACTTACCTTGTTGTCGAGGTGTCTTCAATTCTCTACTTCGAAGTCGTCTACAATTATAAGTCACTTCGAAGCTTTCTCTTTGTATGAATTTATCTGAAGAAATCCTAATCTTACAATTGTATACCCTTAGAACTTTTATCATTTCTTTTTAAGAATATAAAAGACAATGATAATGCACCAAAAATGCTTACCTCTTATTTTCACTACAAATTTCTTATCATTCTTCCTTCACGGCTATCGATTCTTCATGCACAGTACTGATTTCCTCTACACATCACTTTATCAATCCTTCATAATTTTCCAACACTACATCAATTCTTTTCCATCTGCCTTCTGTTATTCGCCTCAACAGCCTGGCCTCACACGGCTGCTATTTAATTACTCTCAACTGATCCCAATTTCCCACTGTGCCCCTAATTCCTCTTGCCGAATTGCTACAGGTTCTCTGCTACCGAAGACTGCTACAGGAATTTCTAGTTAGTGTGCCGAAAATCCACAGCATTCCACTGTTCTGAATCTCGCACTGTGCCGTAACCTATAATTCCTCTCTATTTCACATACAACAACTCCTTTATCATTAATTGCCTTCTAAGCTTATCGTGAAAACCATTATAAGAGTGGCCCCACACCAATAACTGCTATCTCATCATACATCCAAAAGGAAACATCTCTTAAAAAATAACTGTTACGAATTAACTATAAGAAATTAATTTTACTTAATAATAATACTTCATTTATTTAACAATAATTATTTGTTAAATAATTTTTTAAGTGTTTTTTTTAAAATTCATTTAACTTTAAATGAATTGACTTTTTAACTTTTCATTACTGTAAAGTTGGATGTAACATGGCAAATGTAAGCAGATTGGTAAACTTACAACCCGCTGACCTCAATTTGAGCAGTTTATGCGCTGATTTACTTAGTTTCTCAAAATGTAACCTTATAACCTGATATTCCTACATAAAGAGTTGTTTAACTTTGAATGCCAACTTTTTCCAGTACATTAATTAAGTACCCATGTACTTCTATGAGGCTGCCAAAATAATAGATAGCAGACTCACGGAAGGATTTCAAAGCAGCTAAAAAATCAGGAGGTTTCAAGCTAACAAAACACTGAAATGCTGGTATAACTGATGCTCAATGAAATTTACTGCAATGATCAAAGGGCCAGTGTTGTATTTTTGTTTAGTGGGGTGGTTAGTCTAATTCAAAGTTGCTAAAGGAAACTTAAAATGGACAATAAGTGGCTTCTTTTTCTCATGCATATCCTCCTTCAAATTTGGTGCTTCGAGCTTCCCTAAAGATCCAAGTTTTATGTTGCATGAGTGCTAACAAATATAAAGAGTTTGCTTTCAAGCACTCTTTTCCTTTCATGTGTAATACTTTGGAGCCTCCTCAGTGCTCTAAATATTGCATCACATGAAACACCAAGACTTTAGGATCAAATCCTAAGTCACTCCCCTTTGTTGAGACAAAAAATCAACAAATATATACACCTCCATGTGTGACATTTTGGAGCCTGTCTAAGCTTCAAATCTTCTATTACATTAATCATTAAGGCTTTTGCAACAAATCCTAAATCCATCTTTCATTTGCTAATAACATAAAATTAGCAAATGAACTTTTCATCTATTTCATGCATGATACTTAGAGTATTCTCGAAGCTCCAAGTGATAGAGTGCATGAATCATTTGAAACATGGAACCAAATCCCAAGTTTTTCTATCCTCATTTGTTGGAACATAAAACTAACAAATATCTTCTCATGCAAGATGTTCTAAAGCTCCTCAAGCCTTTAAACATATCGCTACATGAGTCCTTTAATTATAGGACTCAAATCATGGATTTCTCCATTCACTTGGCCTAAATTGAGTGGATGGTAACTTCTCTTTGAACACAAAATGTCCAAAGAGTGCCTTCAATTAGCAAATAGCAACCTCTAAGTTGCATTCTAGTTATCAATCTCTAACAAGCCAAAAGTGTACAACATTTGAGCCTTATTTTGTTCTCCTAGATTCAAATTGAGGGGGTGGATACCTTTTCTTTTAAACACCAAATATTTAAGAACATTCATGAAATTTGTAAATTTCAAGTTACATCTCCATTCACTCAACCCTAACTAAGTGAATGATTTTTTCTCCTTGAACATCAAGTGTTCAAGGGACCTCCCTCTCGTTCTCCTAAGCTCAAATTTAGGAGAATGGTTATCTCTCTTCGAACACCAAATATTCAAGGACATCTATGAATGTGTAACTCATATGTTAGCCTAATTCCTACAATCAAAATTGTAGAAAATCTTTCCATTCAGTTAGCCTAAATTAAGTGAATGTGTCCCTTTCTTTGAGCATCAAATACTCAAGAAATTACTCCAACTTGCAACCCATAAGTTGCACTTCATTTCTCCCTTTCTACAACTCAAAGGTTGTAGGAAATCATTTCATTATCCTAAGACTAAAAATTAGGAGAATGTGCACCTCTCTTTGAACACCAAATGTTCAAAGAATGTTCATGAGCTTGCAACCCCCAAGTTGCACACCTCTTCCCTCATTTGCCTAACACAAATTTGGTACATGATTATGCATCATTGCACATATGGTTCAATGATTTACCCTCTCATATGAAACCCTTAAGTATTTTATTCCTTCATATCTTCTTAAAATTCAAAGGTTGTAGGAAGATCTACTCATTCCTCTAACCTAAATTAGGAGAGTGTGTATCCTTCTTTGAGCATTAAATGCACAAAGAACTTTCAAGAGTTTGCAATTCCTAAGTTTAATCTTCTCTCTTCCATCCCTCCAACCCAAATTGGATGAATGAATCTCTTCTCTTTGAACACCAAATGTTCAAGGGATTTCCTCAAGTTGCAACCTCTAAGTTGCATTTCTTCCATCATCTCTTATAAGCCAAAATTATGGGAGAATATTAAAATATTCCACTCTCCTAAACCCAAATTAGAAGAGTGTATCCTCTCTCTTTGAACACCTAATGTTCAAAGAGCGTTCAGAAGTTTGCAACACAAAGTTGCATCTTCTTTTCTCTTTCTACTACTAAAAAATTGTAGAGATTCCTCTCATCCCACTAACTCAAGTTAGATGGGTGAATATCCCTTTCTTTGAATACTAAATGTTCAAAGAAATTCTTCCACTTTGCTACCCTCAAGTTACATTTACCCCTCCTCTACAAATAAAAAATTGTAGAGAAGTTCCCTCTTTTTTACAAATCAAAAGTTGTATGAAACTCTCATTCATCCAACTCATATTGAGTAAATCAATCTTGTTCCAAATCAATCTATTTGTTGAACCAAAAGCAACAAGTGGTTTCATCCCAAACATAGAATTCAAAAGTCCCATCTCCAATCCATCCTTCCAACCCAAGTTGGAAGGGTGCAACCATCTATTTGACATCAAAATGTTCAATGACATTCATGAACTTGCAACCCATAAATTGAATATTCCTCAAACTCTCTGCCAACTTTCAAGTCATAGGAGACTTCCTCTCTCTTTATAATATAGAACGAGGGGGGGGGGGGGGGGGGGGGGGGGGTTAAAAAATTTCTCTAAGTGGATGTTCAATTGGGGAATTAATTAATTTAGAAGAGAGAGAAAGTGCTAGGGTCGACCAAAGAAGGGAAAGAATTGTCTAGGTTCGATGAATATAGGAAGAGGTATCTAGGTTCGATGAATGTAGGAAGAGGTGTATAGTTTCGATGTGTAGGAAGAGGTGTCTAGGTTTGATGAATGTAAGAAGAGGTGTCTAGATTCAATGAATGTAGGAATTTTGAATTGATTCCCAATCAATTTCATATTTTATCATTCCTTGATTGAGGGAAGACTTTTCAAAATTAAATTAGGAATGAGCATTTAAATCAAATTCTATTGGAATTTGAAATAGGTTGATTGGAATACTCTCCTAAAATAAGATAAACTAATTTAGGAAAGGATTTGAAATTTAAATTCACTTGAATTTAAATTCAAACCTTTTCCAAAATTAAAACAAATCCAAATAGGAAAGAAGGAAACTAGGATGAGAGTATCACGACCCGACCCGGTTAGCTCGCAAGTGCGAGGCGGGAACGGAGATCGGACAATAGGAATTAAAAACTTTCATATTTCATTATACAAAACATCTTCCAATTATAAGAAAGAGCCACTAAAATAAAACCAAGAGGGAAATTTTCTTTCTTTCTATTCATTCAACAACACATCTTCATAATAAATCAAAACATAAAGATTTCCAAAATATGAAAGATGTTCAAAAACATTTCCTTACATATCATCTCTAATCCTTTTATCTCAAAACATCAAAAATAAAAAGACAAAACCTACCGCCCGTCGTCTCTCTACAATGGTACGTTAGGGGATGTCTATCCGTCATTATCCTTTACCAGATCCTTCTAAAAAGTGATGTGAAACCAGGAATTGGATTTAGAAGTTTAATAAAATATTGTTCAAGTGGTGAGATTTCAAGCTTAATATTGTTCACAATTGAAACTTATCAGAGATCTTAGAATTCAACTACGCTTAGGCAAGAGCTTACACCTAAATTAGCAAGATCGGTAAAATAACGACGGTAATAAAAGTAAAGCAAATGAAAAGCCAACTAGAATCCCACAGTTAACAAAGCGATTGTCTCACCTTGAGGCTACACTCATTTACCTACTTCTAGGCTTGTTAGGAGAAGAATAACCACACAAGTGATGAAACCACTCCGAGGGCGATGGTGCCGTAAATCCGTAGGGAAGGAGAGGATGGCGCCGGACGTGGAGGTGGTGTGTAATGACGCCCTTCGATGATCCACGTGTAGACAGAAAAATGATCGTCGATGGACTCCACTAGAGCTGGTAGGATCCAGTCCAAATATTCTCAGACGGTGTCGTCGAAGTCAAAGCCGACGTCGAAGAAGGGAGATCTGAGGATGTTAACTCGTCCGCGGTTGTCGTACTCATACCCGAAATTCCACTCGGGTTCCTCCATGCATTCTTGAAGATACGAAGGGGTGGTCGCCGCAAGTAACTCTCCAATGAGAGGGAGAGGTGGGCGGCGATTTGTAGAGAGGATGGGGGGGGGGAGCCGGCTGTAGAGGTGGAGTGAGGGAGATTGGTTTAGAAGACAAAGAAAATAAAATTGAGATTAATTTCAGTTTTGGGCGTTTTGGAGGGGAAATTTGAATTCCAATGAGAGGGCAATTAATTCCTTAATGAGGAATTAATGGGGGGAAGGGAGAGAGGGGGCCGGTGGTGGGATAATGGGGAGAGGGGGGGAGATGAAACTATAATTATTTCAGTTTTCAATGTAATAGGAGGGAAAATTAATGTATCCTAATTTGAATTTCAAAATAGGATCAAGGGGTTAATGTGGTCATTAAAGAGAATTACATATGGGGGGGAGGCCGACGGCATAACTAGGGAGAGAGGGAATTGGGGAGTGAATAAAGGAGTTTCCAATGTGGTTTGGTGACGTGGCAAGGATTTTGAAAACTCCAAATTAATTTCATTAGAAATTTATTTGATCATGAAAACCTTCCTAATTTGGATTCCAATTTAGGAAACAATTCAAAATTTGAATCTCAAATTTCACATTGGAAATTGGTGGAGAGGGGGAACCGGTCGGGTGGGAAAGGGCTCTCGGCAAGGTGGGTTGCCGGCGGTTAGGAGGTTGGCCGGCGGTGGGGAAACTCTAGGGAGGCCGGCGGCAAGGGCTAGTGTGAGCTTTGTGTAGAATTTCTTGAGGGAGGAAAAGAAAGGAAAATGGAAGAGAGAAAATACTAGGGTAAACGATCACCTAGAGAACTCACTAAGAGATCTCGAAGAAGAACTCACCAAGAGATCTTTGTTGCACTCACAAAGAGAACATAAAAAAGAAATTTTATTCATCCAATAATAATCTCAAGTATAATGACAAAGCCTTTTATATAGGCTATTTAGAAATAAAATGCATAAAGACGATAATGCCCTTGGGCTACAATAAGCACTAATTCTCTCATAGGGGTACAAAAGGAAAAATAGGAAATATAAATGACATGAATAAAATAAAACATCAAAAATAATGGCTCTGAATCAAGGCCGTCGATCGGCGTCTCCGGCGATGGTACACGTGTCGAAATCTGATGTCCCCATCAAAAAGTGTCCCACAACATGGGTGAGTCATAACTCAGTAGATGTAAATGGCATTCAAATAAATTTAGGTACAAGGGAAGAAACTATAACATGCTTTTATGTCTAAATAAATGAATAATTAATGTGTTATAACATTTGTCTAAGGTGAAACATGTCTTTACATCAACCTTTAGGTTCTCATCCTTTGCATAATCTTTCAATTCTTCCTCTTTAAACATTCATGCTTCAAATAAAAGCCTCATATACAAATAACATAAAGATGCAATATTCATAATATCTTAATATATATAACACCCGTCTCGGAAGTATCATTTATATTGATCAGGGACATAAAAATTGGTCATTCTTTTACCATTTGGTTCAAAAGAACCTCATTTACCATTTGGCTCAAAAGAGACTCATTACCATTGCTCAAAAGAGCTCCTTTACCATTGATATTTTCGCGTCAACATGCACATGCACATAATTCTTACATATTCATAAAGTATATGTTTTCATATAGAAATACATATTTGCTATGCCCAAATGTATATTTGAATGTAAAGAGAAGGCATGTGTAGTACATGTAAAGGATGAAGCATGAGATTCAACATTGAGTTCTAGTATTGCATAAAAAAAAGAACCTTGCTAAAAGCCCTTACGACACTTTTAGTTCTAGTATCTTATATTTAAAAGATTTTCACTTCATCTACCTCACCACAATGTGATCCATCAAAAGTCCTTACGACCCTTTTCTCTTACGCAATCAAAATATACAAGAGACAAACATAAGTTATAAACATAAATTTTTTCCCTCTCAAACCTTTAAAAAGCCCGAGGTTATAAACATGTAACTATTTCATACACCAAGCTTTGATTTTCTATATAACCCCTCACCCAAATTACGATATTTCCATTATTATTTCCACTAGAATTAGGATTTCATCATAACTCTAGCTTTTGTAAATCCTCAAATAAATCTTTGCTCACCTTAAACATACAAACCTCATCTATCCCTTAAACTCAAGTTAACATACAACAATTTATTGGATTAATCTAATTTGAAATTTAGAAAAATAATAATTTATGTTAAAGCTAAAATACTTGCTTTAAAACCTCCCTAAACTCAAAAGTAATCAACACACATAAAGGATTTTTCATGTTTTTGAAAAACCCTAACTATTGGAGCATAAAAAATGTATCCTAAAAAGAATCTAGCTTCACAAAAAAACTCCCTAACATCATTTAGAAACTTTCCTACAAAGACATTTTGAAAGAAAATCAAAATCGGATAAAATGCTAAATTTTAAAATCCACTTTTTCATGAAATCAACTCATATTTGGGTTTAAAAACATCCCCTACCCTTCCCTATCTTTTATCTTAAAGAAAACTTGCATTTTACCAAAACCCTAGTTTTCTTCCCTTATAGAAAACTCAATGAAAAGAAGAGGAAACTTTTGCAAATAACTTACCTTAGCCTTCCTTACAAGTTCCCTTCAATCTCCCTCACAAACCACCACCGGAAACCGCCTCTGGGATCGACGGATTCGCCTCCTACCCGATGCGCCTCCTCCCTCTTTCTCCGCTCGGTTCGGTCCGCAAGGATGAAATGGGGACCGAAACATTTCGGTCCCCTAATAAGAATGGGATTCTCTCATTAAATGCATAATGACCTCAAAGCCCTTACTTAAATATCATCCCTATTCAAAAGTCATCAAGGGCAAAGCCGTCATAAAGAGATTTCCGAAAATTTTAACTCCCAAAATACTTAAAATCCAATATGGGTTATATACATCATTTCGCTCAGAATTTTGCGCACTATTTTATAGAATCTATTGCGTCGAATTCTGAAGGCTTTGAAAAATTTACTTAAAACTCGTTGCGACGCATTGAAAAGCGTGCGAGGTCTAAAATGACATTTTGCTGGTTTTACAGAGAGGGCTAAGGGAAGTGGCGGCTTGGTGGAGAAGGTGGCGATTTGGTGGGGTTTTAGGGTGGAGATGGGGAGGAGACTTGCGGTTAGAAGAAGGGGAGGGTGGTGGCCGATGGTTGACATGGAAAGGAGGTGGGTGGCTTGTGGTGGGGAAGATGATGGGAGGTAGAAGGCCGGCGGCTAGGGGAAAATTTAGCCGGCTGTTAAAGGAGGTGGGATTACACAAAGAAAATAAACTGCGAGTTTCAGACTCTTCTAAAGACGGACGGGTATAATGTTACCCTTCACCAAGGGACTTCAACCACGAGCCCGAACACATCTTGCGGTTGGTGGGTATTTCATTGCCCACACATAGGGACTTTCACTCTCCAAAAAACTCCCATCTCTCTCAAGAACATTGTGTAGAAATATATATATTTTTTATTAATTCATCATTATCTAATACAAGAGCAAGAGTTTCTATATATAGACCTTTAAAGAAACTAAAAGACAAATTTGATCTTTAGGCTTACATAAGGCTAGACCCTTTAGTTAGTGTAAAATGAAAAATGCATAATAAAATAAAAAAATACAATTAATAAACAAGATAAAAATGGAGGGATCTCGGCCGTCGATTTTTGCCTCTTCCTTTGATTAAAATCCACCTTCGGATGTTCGCATCATTCTCTCTGGGTGGAAAAGAGCTCGACTCCGTCGAGTTCGCATCCCGAATAACCATGCTCTAATACTAAACTGATGTAAAATGGGGGAGGGGGTTGGTTAAGAAATTTTCTTAATGGGATGTCCAATTGGGAAATTAATTAATTTAGGAGGGAGAAAAAGAAATGGGGGCCAGCCAAAGGAGGGGACAGAAGTGTCTAGGTTCAATGAATATAGGAAGAGGTGTATAGGTTCGATGAATGTAGGAAGAGATGTCTACGTTCGATGAATGTATGAAGAGGTCTCTAGGTTCAATGAATGTAAGAATTTTGAATTAATTTGAATCAATTTCAGATTTAATCATTTCTTGATTGAGGGAAGACTTTTCAAAATTAAAATAAATAATTTAGAAAAGAATTTGAAATTTCAAATTTGTTTGAATTTAAATTCAAAAACTTACCAAAATTAAAATGACTTAATTTAGGAAAAAATAAATTTAGGAGGGAAAAGGGTGGGGCTAAAACCGGTGGCTAGGAGTGGGTAGGGTTTAAGTTTGGTGGCAGTTTTTGGAGGGAAATTCAATTTCAGAATTTTGAATTTGAAATAGGAGGGAATCAAATTCAAAATGCTGAGATTAATTTAACCATAGAGGTTAGAGTAATTGTTGCGATTGGAGGCTTAATTAGTAGAGCATTAATGGGCCTCTTAATTAGGTAATTTAAAGCTTGCCAAGTGGGGAATCTTAAATTAGGTAGAAGCATTTAAATCAAATCCTATTAGAATTTGAAATAGGTTTGATTGGAATATTTTCTTAAAATAAGATAACTAATTTAGAAAAGGATTTGAAATTTAAATTCAGAAGTTTTCCCAAATTAAAACAAATTCAAGTTTGAAAAAAGGAAACTAGGATGAGAGGGATAAGGGAAGTGGCGGCTTGGTGGAGAAGGTGGCGGTTTGGTGGGGTTTTAGAGTGGAGATGGGGAGGAGGCCAGCAGTTGGAAGAAGGGGAGGGTGGTGGCCGATGGTTGAAAAGGAAAGGAGGTGGGTGGCCGGTGGTGGGGAAGAGGATGGGAGGTAGAAAGCCGGCGGGTATGGGATGATTTAGCCGACGGTTAAAGGAGGAGGAGGTGAGTGATTAGAGAAGAAAATAAACTGCGAGTCTTAAAGACCTCTTCATTGAACCTAGACATCTCTTCATGTAAAATGTGAAGAGGTCTCTTTCAAGGACTAACAGGTATTACGTTGCCCTTCACCAAGGGGCTTCAACCACGAGCCCGGACACATCCTGCGGCTGTTGGGTATTTCATTGCCCTCACATAGGGGCTTTCACTCTCCATAGAACTCCCATCGCTCTCAAGAACAAAGAGTAGAAATAATTTTTTTTTAATTCATCATTGTCTAATAAAAGAGCAAGTGCCTTTATATATAAGCCTTAAATGAAACTAAAAGATAAATTTTTCCCTTGGGCTTACATAAGACAAGACCCTTAATTAAGGGTAAAAATGAAAAATGCATAATTAAATAAAAAATACAATTAATAAACTAAGATACAAATGGAGGGATCGTGGCCATCGATCTTTGTCTCTTCTTTTGGTTAACGTCCACCGTCGGAATGTCCTTTAACCTCAAAAGCTAAAGGGGGTTCTCCAACATTTAGCTTAAAGCTATATGTTGGACACCATTTTCCTTAGATCTAAAGTTTAAGTAAAACATCTTTAGTGTGATATACCACACAAGTCTCACATACTTAAATGCACAGCCCTTTAGGCATATCGGGATTATGATTTTTCTTTTTCAGTGCATGTGTTATGCTGTGGTGTGATTGCCTATTAGATTATCTGCATTGTGGGCACTTGCCCTTAAGTGATTAGTATAGAAATATGCATGTTTTTCTTGCATGTGGCCATGTCTAAAGGCGGGGCATTATAAATCATAAATAATAAAATTCTTGCATGACATGTACCGCTTAAAACTCCCCAATAATGTGGCCAATAAGGTAGAAGTAGGTGCTTAACATTTCAAGTGTTGCGCAAATTTTTGATGTGAGATATTAGATTAACTGCTTCCTAACTCTGTTTTGCAGTTTTGAATCTTTTACAATTTTCATATGTATTTGATAGAAGTAGGAATTGTATTAGTCTTGTAAGGGTTTGGATTAAAAGAAGGAAGTAGACTAGAAGGATGTACCTGCCTTTTTTTAGGTTTCTTTTCTTATTTGTTTGGGAGTGGCTTAGACTTTTGAATGCGATAGGCTCTTAGGATAAAATAAAGTTTTCTACTCATTAAAATATAAACAATCGAAAAAATAAAATTAGACTTCATGATTTTCTAACAAAAGAAAAATTGCATTGCTCCCTTTCGAGGGGCCAAGTTTTTTAAAATTTAAAAAAATCATGCATAGCCAAAAAAATGTGTCACATATAAAAAAGCCCTTAAGGACTAGATAAAAAAATCTACTTTCTTTGTGAGTCAGCAAATGCATACCCTGCATAACTAGGCATTTTAGGATTAAAGCCAAGTCATAAGCTCTACTTCTTAAACAAAAAGTACCTTCTACTCTTCATATACATTGAGACTAAAATCATGATTTTAAAAATGACTAGGTGGGTTTAGTTGGTAGCCCTTTCCAGGCAGGGCAATAAGTCCATGAGTCGGGGAGGGTGTGCCTCATGTGAGGCCTAGTTTGTAAGTCCTTTTGCATTCCGTTAGACTTAGGTTCGAGGCACTATCTCTCGGAATTCCTCACCTTAATTTTAGGGTCCGAGGCAATGGTTGATTTCAATCACCATACAAGTCCTCATCTTTCGGATAGTTCCTCCAACACGTGTTATTGGAATATAATCGATCCCCGACCTTCTAATCAAAATGATAAACTTAAATAAAATTAGAGTTAAAAAAAATGTAGAGCCCAATATATGATAGTTTGAGCTCCTCTGATATTTTTTAGAATCAGGTGCTCCTACTTCACCTCCTTTGGCTCTCATTTCAAAATCTAATCTCAAGTTGATCCCTTCCTCCTTTAATTTCCTAAATGCCAAAACCTTTTAAAATAGATTTTCATGAATTTCAAAAATCAAAATTTAACCAATATCTAAATGACTTCCAAAAGCAAGAAAATAATTAGTTTAATCAAAAGTCTTCTCAAACACTATAGCTTGAGATGTAATTAATCATAGGGGCTTGCCCCTATGAAACGTTTGTACCCCAGAATAAAATAAATCCAGTAAACCAAACATTGAATGGGGAAATCTCTGTTAAAATTGTAAATTTAATAATTGAGTCCATAAGAAAATGATATTTTTACCCTTCGGGATAATATATCATCCCTCTTATGCCGTACTCGATCATAAAGTTTGCTATCCGTTTGAGAACAACAAAAAATTTTCCAACAAAAGTCCTCTTGAAGTTAGAATTAAATAAAGAAGAGAATAAAATAGGAAATTAAATTGTCATTATTAGAGGCAACATATAATGGAATGATGTACGTCACAACTCCTTTAAGTCATCTTCATTAATTGATCTCAAACACTTAATCATCACATCAGTGACATTATTCACTTCGTTTCTTTTTCTTAAAATAAGCTAATACATCAAATAATCTTAGGAAAATAAATTTTTACCTAATGCAACAATAAATGGAGTCGACATGGCTATATAATTCTTCAAATAATGCTATTAGGAAAACCCATAGACATCATTTGGATAAGCTCTAACTTAAGTTTGACGTTGTCATCCTATTTTTTTTTTAAATTAGGATTTGTTTGGAATGGTTGTAGAGTTTTGTAAAAGTGGTTGTAAAGTATTTTGGGGGAATTATTTTTTATTATCATCCATCCTGATACATCTATCAGAATCAAGTGAGTTGTAAATAGTATATCTAAACTATCTCAACACATCAAGTTTTTTAAAACATAAGATTCTATTTGTCTATCCTGGATCAAGTGAGGCGACATAGCTATTTTTTTAATTTCATAGCAGACAGATATTTAAATTGCATCGAATAAAATAAAAAGCTTACTAAACTTTTAAATAACATTTACATACCCAAAAGTTTCTATGTACATCTTCATATTCTGACTTTTATGTACATATAAAATATATATACATATAAAAGTGTCATCAATCTCCTGCCTAGTGCCCTACAAGCTCCTTTCTTTTTCCTGTAGTATAACCATTTTAAATAAGCTAGAGCTTAATAAAATACGCAAACATAGTTTAAGAAATAAGAAAAATTTTTGCAGTTAATTGAAAATAATTAGGGGGTTTACCTATGTAGAAGTGAGAGAATGTAGGGTAACTTAAGTTCGGCTTCCCTAAGACTTATCTCATCAGGTCTTTCACTTTTACTTGTGTTAACCTATCACCCATTTATAACTTATCTCATTTAGCATTTTTATTTACCTTTTTCATAACAATCATAAAAAATGCTATTGCAATAAATGTTTGATGAACTTGATGAACCAGTTACTAAAGACAATGAAATTGAAAATAATGCCATCACAATTATACAAAAATATGTGGTCACAATTATATAATGTTTATTTTTTTCTATATCATAGTTTGGACTTTGGATATCACATTTAATTCCTCTTATATGGAGTGTAATTTTAGTAGTAATTGACCTAGTGAGGGGATTTTTGACTTTGGGCGATCAAGTCATTAATAAGAGTACACGTTTTAGATATCGTAGATCTATTGTTCAGAGTGATGGTGAAATGGATGGGGATATTATCAGTAGAATTCAAGTTGGATGGTTGAAGTGGAGGAGTGCATCAGGCTTGTTATGTGATAGAAATGTACCCCTCAAACTTAAGGGAAAATTCTATAAGATGGTAGTGAGGCCTGCAATGCTTTATGGTGCCGAATGTTGGCCATTAAAAGAGAAGCATAATACTAAGTTAAGTGTGGCAGAGATGATGCTCAGGTGGATGAGTGGCTTTACCCTTAGAGATTGGATACCAAAATGAGCATATACATGAAAAGGTTGGAATAGCTCCAGTAGAAGATAAGATTAGAGAGTGTCGCCTTAGATGGTTTGGTCACATAAAAAGGCGGCCTTCCGATGACCCGGTTAGGAGGGTAGAGGTATTAGATTTGACTTGTGTTAAGAAAGGTAGGGGTAGACCTAAAAAGACTTGGTTAGAAAATATTAGGAATGACCTTTCTTTATTAGATTTAAACAAGAATTTGACTTTTAATTGGACACAATGGAGAAAAAGGATTCATGTAGCCGACCCCACGTAGTGGGATAAAGGCTTGATGTTGTTGTTGTTGTTGTTGTATAGTACCTCGACCTCCTTTCCTCTTATATACAACTTTAAAAAGTTTCTCCTCATTCAACCAAAGTTTCCTCTCTTCTTCTAGACTTCCTTTCCTCACTTCCCCTCCTGAATTCACCATTTAGCCACATCTAAATTCAGCCAGCAGCCTCTTTTCCTCTCTATCCTTGCTGATTTAAGATTTTCTTCCCCTTCTTTACTGATTTAGCAAACAGATTTAGCATTTAACAAAATTTAAGCAACAACTCACTAATTTCAACAAGCACTGTAGCCTTTACCTCTTTCACTTGAGAAATTATTCTGTGTGGAATCCGATCACAACGATGTGTTCGGTTGCTTACGTGGAAAGGGTTAAACAGTCAATTGACTTGCGTAAACCTCGTAAACCCGACCCGTCTTCCAGCCCGACCCGGGAGATTTAGGTTGGCGCTTCTTTTTTTCAAAATTTAAGGCGCACGCGAATCACCGCAATATATAATGCTTAGAGCCAAAATTTTCGCAGAGAAGCCAAAAATTTCGCAGAGAAAATGCCGATGAAGATGGAGATTGATCTGGAGGAGGATGTTGGTTTTTATGAGCAGACAATATTTTCGCAGGTCTCGGAGGAAGCCGATAACCTGGAGAATGCCAACGTCCAGAAAACAAGCGCACATGAAGCAGAACACGTAGAACCAGTAGGACTGGACGAAAAGTTCAGCATATCGGTAAAGTTCGCCTCCTTCCAAGTTTTCTTTGTGTATTTATTGTGTTTAACAAAGACGGTTTTTTTATCAACAATGTGCATAATGTAAAATTGTAATTGATTTAAAAATAATACTCGATGTTCTCTTCTTCTAAAGTATTATTGATATAGGCTACAATAAGGATTTTGTAGTACGATTTTCTTATTTCAAAGTTTTGTTGCGTATTATTTGCGTCTGTATTGCGTATCTGTTTGATATACATTGAATATATTCTGCGTATTAAATTGGTATACATTGCGTATACATTGCGCATATGTTGGGTTTTTATTGCGTATTGTGTTGCTTAATTGCTGCTTATCTTTTGCGTATCGGTTGCGTATTGATTGTGTATTTTACCATTCACTTAATGCGTATTTCTCAGGATGTTTATGTTAATGTGAAAGAGGGATACGAGGCTTATCGTTCTTATGGATATAATCTTCGTTTTAGTGTTCGTAGGGATCATCACAGTTACTGGCCAAATTCCATAAATTTAAAATCCAAGAACTTTGTTTGTTCAAAAGCTGGTTTCAAGAAGTTGCCTGATCTTAATATCCAAAGGAAATATCGAAGATCAGATACTCGAACTGGTTGTCCAGCTATGGTTAGATTTATAGTTGATGAAGCTGGATATTGGAAGGTGAAAAAATTTATTGAAAATCACAATCATGATTTGCCTAGGGCCAGAAGACCGACATCTTCTTAGATCATGCAGGAATATGTGTGATGAAAAAACTTCTGTTCTTAAAGCAATGACAGATGCTGGGATAAAAACAATTGATCTATTTTCCTTCCTTGCTGATGAAGTTGGAGGTGTCGAAAATATTGGATTCACAAGGAGGGATGCGTACAACTTTATTCAAAAAATAAAAAGATCTAAGATTGAACTTGGGGACAATAATACTTTGATTGAGTTATTTAAAGAACGACAACTTAATGATAATATGTTCTCTTGGGATGTCCAGAATGATGAATTTGATAGATTGTTAATTTTTTTTTGGGTTGATGGGATTGGTAAGATAGATTATGACTGCTTTGGTGATGTGGTAATTTTTGATACAAGTTATAGGCTGAATAAGTATAATTTGGTATGTGCACCATTTGTCGGGGTTAACAATCATTGGCAAAACATTTTGCTTGGGGTGGCCTTCTTGTCTGAGAGATAATTGAATCATTTACGTGGGTGTTTACAACTTTTGTTCGAATGATGGGTGATAAACAGCCAAAAAAAATATATACAGATCAAGACCAGGCAATGGCTAGGGCCATAGAAGTTGCACTACCTCAAAGTCGTCATAGATTGTGCCAATGGCATATCCGTAAGAAGGCTCCATCAAAAGGATCGTGCTACAATACCAACAACAAAGTCAAAGGCCTCTTCAATAAGTGTTTGAGCAGATGTGACTCTGAGGAGGAGTTTGAAAATGCATGGGCTGAATTGATCATACAAGGGAACCTCCAAGATCATGTTTGGTTGCAGGATCTTTATAGGATAAGGAATAAGTGGTCAACAGCCTTCAATAAGGATTGTTTTAGCATGGACATTCTATCCACACAATGTAGCGAGTCTACTAATAATGTGTGTCATGGCATTTCTAAGCCCACAAGTTCTATAACTGATTGCTTTTTGGGTTTAGAGAAGGTGATGAGGAATTGGCGCCGGAATGAACAGGATAAGGATTATAGATGCATCCAATCTGAAATAGAACCTGTAATAAAAAACTGCTCAATATTAAAGCAAGCTGCTCAATTTTATTCAAAGAAAATATATTCATTTTTTGAACAAGAATTTTTACAAGGTGTTGGTGTAATGAGTGTAGAGCTTGAGTCTAGTGATTCTTCAAAATTTTTTGTCTATTACACAGAGAAAAATGATCACTCTAAACCATGGGTTGTTGATTTTGATGCACAGAATGGTAACATTCAATGCTCCTGCAGAAAGTTTGAAACGATAGGTTTATTGTGTTCTCACTGCATAATAGTTTTGAGGCAAATGGCTATTGAGAAAATCCCCAAGAAGTACTTACTGTTGCGATGGTCAGCACGAGCTCGACAAGATATATATTCTGGTCTAAATTTGAAAGAAAATTATCAGAATAGCTCTGAAACTAGTAGTGGATTCATATTCAGAAATTATATCAGCAGGTTTGCATATGAAATGAGCACACGAGCGCAACTGAATGAGGGTGGCGAAGAATTCCTATTGGCTGCGATGAAGGATACATCTGAAAAACTCGATTTGGTTGTTTTAGGGAAGAGAAAGACATACAATTCTACACAAGGTGGCAGTGTACAACTGAAAGACCTTCTAAAGCGTAGGCCTAAAGGCATATCCAATGCTAGGCTGAAAAGCCACTGGGAAAAGAAGACAAAGAGTATGATTTTTTATTTTCTGAATAATTTTATTTATTGCCTATTTTGACATATTGTTATTAATTTTTTTAACAGGAAAACCACCAATGAAGAAATACACAACAAAAATTGAGACTCCTTCAAGCATGCCCGAATGCTTAACTGAGGATTTCATAAATTTTGTACACTCCAAGCAACCATCAGATCAGCAATGTAATTTCACAAGCATGCCCGAATGCTTCACTGAGGACTTCATAAATGCTGTACATTCCAGTCAGGCATCTCCAGCTAAGCAGTACAATTTCACAAGAATGCCCGAATGGTTAACGGAGGATTTCATATCACAAGCATGCCCGTCTAGTTAGGCATTAGTACAGCAGTTCACCAGCATGCCTGAGTGCATGACAGACGATTTCATAGCCGGGGAACCGTCCAGGCAACCATCAGTAAAGCGAGCAAAGCATTCTAATTTCACAAGCATACCCAAATGCTTCACTCAGGAACACATAACAGGTGTACGTTCCAAAAAGCCATCTGCAACATACCTGAAGTTGATGATGGATATCATTAAATCAGAAAAATCTATGTTATAAGAATATTTGTATGATGGATATTTATTTGTAAGAATATTTGTTTTACCTGTTAATTTTAATTTGCATATGGACTGCGTATATAGCGCGTATACAGCCATTTATTTCATTTGGTTGTGGTAGGTTGAAGTAACATTAATGGTATTCATTATTGCTTTGAATGAATTTATTGCTCACTATTATTGGTTTGACTAATTTTCTCTATAAAAAAAGTTTACCAATAGGAATCACAGCCGCAACCTTCAAGGCAAAGGGATTGCCATGAAGAATCGGCATTCCAAATATACATTTAACATTGTTATAAAAAAATCAAATAATAATTGAAATTCTGTCTTTTACGTATTTTATGCGTATGATCTGCGTCCTTAACGCGTATAGTTTGCGTAAATAGTGCGTACTATACCCACACCCATGTAAACATTCCTGGGTGTACACAAACACCAAGTTTATCATAGGCGTATAGAGTGCGTACCTTGAATACCTCATTAAAAATTTCTTAATCGATTTAAATGAGGGTTCAATTGTGAGAAACATTATATTACAAGGAAAAAATATATTACAAGGAAAAAATATCAGTTATGTACATAAATACCAGTTATGTACATAAATTTAAAATATGAAAAGTTCATTTCATTGAAGCACAAAACAATCCGTATGCAAATTCTGCTCTATATTTTGGCATTTTTTCTTGCCAATCCATTCTCTCTTTCCAGTTGGAGTTGTTTTGTCGAACAATATTCTCCATGTATTTGCAAACGAACATACCACAATCTGTATTGTTGGTCTGAGTTGGCGCCTTTTTCATTGTCTTGAAACTCCATTTAGTGATATTTTGACGAAAGACTTTTTTGTGCAATCCTTATTTAAGCTTGCAATCTAAACAATATATGGAATAGAATTAAGTCACTTAAAAATAATCACGAAATTTGTAAACAATTAAAGATTAGAATCAAACTCACTATCTTCACAGCAATACTTCTATGCATAGGGTTGGGTATGGTGTCGTAAAATTCTCACCTTTTCTGCTTTATGTAACCAGCTAGAATGGTCCGGTGCTCTCCGTGAATAATTGGATTAATTATAATACTGCTTGACTGAACAAAATTGTAGTCTACGTGCTTGAGGAACAATACTGATTTTACATCCTTAACCTTGTAATGCTGCAAAAAATTAAATATAAGAATTAAATAGTTCAAATAAAAAATTATATATAAAATAAACTAGTATACTAACCCAATACATTGGTGAGATGTATAGATATTTTTGATACTTATCTGGTGAAATTTTAGATTTCTCATTTAATAAAATGGCAAAAGCATCAACATGGTCATTGTCCAGGTAACTGTCAGATAATATTTCGTCGATCATGCATCTTGAAATCATCACGTTCCCAGATTCAAATACACGCATGCTACTGAAATATTTAAACAAAAAATACGCATAAGGTACGCATAGAAAACACATTAAATACGCAATCCGTACACACAGAGTACGCAATCCATACGCAAGTAATACGCATACCATACGCGCATTATACTAAAATAAAATACCTGTCAAGATATTTCTTTATGTTTTCCCGAAAAAGAAGTTCATTCGCTGGACTCAACATTTCCACGCCTCTGTAATTAAATGTGGGACTTGCAGGGTAACCCTTTATTACAACATCATCAACATTGATTATTTCTTTAGTTTGTGGAACTTTATGGGGAACTTTTTGGAAAGGAACAATTTCTTTCGAAGGTTTTTGTTGGGGGGGAGCTTCTTTGGACTGTTCTTCTTTGGGGGGAGCTTCTTTGGGAGCTTTTTTGGACTGTTCTTCTGGGGGAAGAGCTTCTTTGGGAGGTTCTTTGGATTGTTCTTCTTGGGGGGGAGGTTCTTTGGATTGTTCTTCTTGGGGGGGGGGGAGCTTTTTTGGACTGTTCTTCTTGGGGTGGGGGGGAGCTTCTTTGACATATTCTTCTTCGGGGGGATCTTCTTTGGTAGCTTCTTTGGACTGTTCTTGTTGTTGGGGAACTTCTTTAATAGGTTATTCTTGCGGGGGAACTTCTTTGGTAGTTACTTCTTGGGCAGTTTCTTCAGGAATGTGGTGTACCCTTTTCTGCTTCTTGTTTTTTTTTTGGCTTGATTTTCTCTTTAATTTTTTCTTTTTGCTAACCCTTTCAGCAGCCTGGGTCATCTCAACATCATTGATTTTTTTTTGGGGCGTCGGTCTTGGTGTGTTCAGATGATATCTGAATATTATTGGGGGATGGAATTGTATGGGGAATGAATGATGAGGAGGAAGTAACATTCACGTCAATATGATGATTTCTTGTAGGAGAAAGAAGAAAGAGAAAAATAAATTGAAAAAAATTTCAATAACGATCTTGTACCAAAATTGATATCATTCAGTGTATATAAGGATTTATAACAATCGGTTCATAAACTTTAGAAGAACTAATTTTTTTAATATTGAATCAAAGTTTAGTTACCCGCCTTAACCTTGGAAACTTTGATATTTGGCCCTTTTCCTTCTTAGATTGTCTCATTTAAGTTGATGCCTATAGATCACATTCACATCAACTACTTGTATACATATATTTTTTTTCTATAGTTTTATCACATTGTTTAATAGAATTTCTCTTTTATTTTTATTCAAATACCTAATCTTAATTAATGTGTGCCAACTTTTTATTTTATATTTAACTTGTTATTTTAATTAAAAACTCTATAGCTTTTATTTCCAAGGTACATAACAGTGTCCTTTCCTTCATTCTCCTCTCTTAAATTGTAATCAATTAATTTATATTCTTATTCAAGTTCAAGTTACTATGAGTCATTCTTCAATAATTCATATATCATTACAATTATATTATTAAATCCCCAGTTATATATGTATATGTGTGTGTATTCTTTGTTCTCTACTTCAACAAAACAAGAATTGCGGGTTTGCGTTTTCTTTTTTTTTTTGTTGGGTTTGGTTTTCTTGATTTTTCTTGCTTAATAATAGTACCATTTGTTTTGTATTCTTGGGCATGAGGAGAGGCATTGACACATGTAATGGGTTATGTTTAGCTGTAAATATAATAGAGATAACTAGTAGGGAATGAGGTTGAAGCGATCATGTGATGTTTATTAGAGACAGAACAATGACAACTAGCTGAAATCGCAGAATGAAAGGCTTGTTAATTTTATGTAATGTGTTTTATTTCCTTAACATTTCTTTGGAATTTTTATCATAATTTATGTTTAACGTTTCAATCTACCAAACATGAAAATGATTTATTATTTCTACCCTTTTCTACGTTAGCATTTCTTCATCAAAAAAAATATTCTCTTTATTCAACTTTTGCTTGTTTCAGGATCCTTCATATATAGTACGGAAGACATTTTTACACAAAGTATATCAACTTTTGAAAGAAAATAAGATCCCATTAAGATATGCTTGTACTTTTACATTGGCTTCTACTGATTTCGTTGGTGATGTTCGGGTGAATGTAAGCTCTATTTCCTTTACTATATATTACTGAAAAACATTTTTGAGGTTATGTGACTGACTGCTTTTTTTGTTATTTATTTCAGTCGATAAAATATCTTGCAGAGGTTATTGACAGGTGCCGTAGAGATTCCTTTAATCAGAACTCTTCTTCTCAAGATGATAGGAGACAAATTGTAAACACTCCTGAATATGTTGTCGTCTTCTTAATCCATATTCTTGCTCATGATCAAGGCTTTCCTTCAGAAAGATTGGAAGACAGAGACTTTTATCCTGAGTTTTGCAGGTACTACTCTTGTATTTGGAAGCTTATTCGTTAAGGGATAATGTAAAACCGGTTTAATAGCTGATGCAACCAAAAAGCTCCCAAAACAAGTACCCTTGGTCACAAAAAGAGACAAAATAAAAACTAAACCAAGTCTCCACAACAAATTGGAGACCACAACATATACTAAATACTTCTTTTATCTCATTAAAACATAACGTACAACTTTAAATAGAAAGACAACATATTTGTAAAACAAAACATTACTTTGATAACTTCAAATGGCACTTACAAACTTATATAATAAAAGTCCTAAACTTGCTTGCAATCATTGAGAAGAAAGATACAAATGGTGTCGAACTTGCGGAGAGAAGAAAGAGGAAAGAAACTGAGACGAAGGAGAGGACAAGCTCGCAGGCTTTCCCAAGGGGAAGAAGAAGAATTGGAACAAGCCCTCGAGCTTTTCCAAGAGAACCCGTAAGTTTTGGCTCCAAAAATCACTCACATAACTCTCTTTTTTTAAAGCATCAAAACATGTAATATATATAGGAGAAAAGGGGCACCCAAACAGCCCAAATTACTTTCATTTAAACTAGTTAAAAAGGGGAAAACAGAAGGCTAGCAATCAGTCCAGAAATAGCACCCGAAGAGCCACAAAGGAAACCGAAAAAAAAAAACAGCCAAGGGGGAAGGAACGGACGGCCAAGGGAACCGGGACAGGCGGCCAGGGGAACCGGGACAGGCAGCCAGGGGAACTAGGACAGGCAACCAAGGGGAAAGGAACGGGCACCACAGGAATTGGAATAGGCAACCAAAAGGGGAGGAACCAACCACGGGAAGGGGGAGCTAAGGAGGAAACCGAAGAGTCAAGGGAAGGGGGAAAGACAGCCATGGAAAGGGGTGCCAAGTGGGAAACCAAAGGGCCATTAGAGAGGGGGGAATTGAACCTAATTAATCTCCAATTTATGAGCTTAAAAGGTACTCTACTTGATATTAATGAGCTAATTTGAGTAGATGATCTAGAAGCTCACAAAAATTTCAAGACAAATAATTTTGCGCCCACCCCCCTCTCCCCGCTGTTTTGCCTTCATCAGATTCTTCCCCGATTGAAAGTGCTCATCTCCTGATGATGCTTGAGAATGTTCCGAAGGCATCGCATTTAGCTCTTCAATTAAATCCGCTTACTTTCTTTGGATATCTTCTCTTTCTTTCTTAAACTGATTATGTAGAAGACGTTTTATCTTCTCGTAATTTTCGTACACAGCTGCAATTTTATTCTAAGTTTGTATAACTCATTTTTGTAGTAGATCTGTTGAACTTACTTCTGACAGAATCCATCTGTTGATTGGAATTGGGACTTCAAGATCATCTGGCTGATTTTCTTCCACAATTGGTTCAATATTTTTGTTTTTTCCATTTTTCTAAACACTTAAAGAAAAGATACGAAAAACCTAGGAATATACTAACCTAGGCTTTTATACCAAATTGATGCAACCAAAAAGCTCCCAAAACAAGTAGGAGACTCTTGGTCACAAAATAAAAATAACAATACCACTTATAACATACAAATAACACCTTAAACATTACAATGACATTTACAAACTTATATAATAAAAGTCTTAAACTTGCTTGCAATCATTGAGAAGAAAGATACATATGGCGTCGAACTTTCGGAGAGAAGAAAGTGGTAAGAAGCTGAGACGAATGAGAGGACAAGCTCGCAAGCTTTTCTAAGAGAAGAGAGGAATGGAACAAGCTCGCAAGCTTTTCCATGAAGATCCCTCACCTGCATGTTGAATGGAAGACACTCTGCTGCCTTTATACGTAGCGTCTAGGCACCGTAAACGTGGGATTGACATTAGACCCACCTACCAAAATTAATTAATATTATGAAATGCCTTCTGCGCCCCCAAAGTTGTCTTTGAAAATATATAAGAGATAAATATTGCTTATTTTTCTTGTTCACAAAGGTAGAAATAGCAATTTATAGAATATACAAGGCACCCTCGAACTATAATAGACATACAAAAAGTAATTACTTTTTGTCACAACCGGCCACACGAGCAACAAAAGAAAATAGGAAAACAATATTTGCTTAATTAATTTACAATAAAACTTTGGAATTGTAGGACATAAATCCTTTCACATTAGGAATCTAAGGATGGAATGTAGCTTCCTCAACATTCTGCACCATTACTTTATCTGAAAAACAATGTATATTTTTTCACGGTCAAAATTGTTGCTACTAAAGCAAAAGCATCACAGAGGCAAGAGACTAGCTTTAATTCGAAGGAGTAATACTATTGGGTCTTGTATCTATGAGAAACCTCGAATTAGATCCTTAATTCATCTAATTAAGAATTTAATCTTTCTTCCTAAAAATTAATTCAGAATCTGTCGAATATTAATATCGCAAGGTGGGTATTTTTATGGCCAACAATTTACTGCATAGCAAGCAGCATTCTATATGGGACATTTTAATAACTTTGAATTAAGGCATCAAACGAAGGAATCTTTTATGCCATTGACGAAGCTTGGGGTATTTAAACACCCAGATTAGAAAAAAAAAAAGGTAGAGTTAAATTTATAGATTCTGTTTATCTTCGGATTATGCATTCCTTAAAGATTATGAATATGAAATATTTGAACGTGGTTGCGAAGAACAGAAGTTTTCTGAATCTATATGAAAGTTGAGTCCATTCTCATAGTACTGATGGAAAAAAAAGAATGCAGTTGAATAACAGTTTCTAGCTTATAATTTTGCTCTACTGTACTAGTTCTTTTGGAAACCATACAGATTGCTTTATTATTATTATTATTATTATAATTCTGATGATCTCTTTCATTTTACATTTATTCAAAATGCCTGCTGAGATATTTTCTTTTTAATTGTTATATTAGTGTTTTGTTTTCTCTTTATTTCATTGGCAGTCCACTTGTAATTCTTTTGCGGGCATTAGTTGATTTAGAATATTTCAATGGAGATAGAAGTGATATGCTATTAAATTTGTTAGCAATTCTGCGTGCTATTAAGAAAGCTGATGATGCCAATGATGCTCACATTACTCCGGTATGTAGCATTTCCTTCTTATGAAACATCCTTATTTGATTCTTTGCTAATAATGTTTACATGAGCTTCTATCTGCAGAAATTACATGTTCTTTCTGATATTGCTATGCTTATTCTGAAATTACTGGGTAAAGGTTTAAAGCCTACTTCCAAGTTACAACGTATGATTTTGCTCCCATCATCATTCTACAAAGTTCGTCAAGATTCTAGTAAGGCGAGCTTTTGAATTTATCTAGTGCCTCCTTTTTTTGGTGTTTTAATATTACTTTTCATTATCTTCCTTGATATACTAATCCAAACTCCCTCTCTCTCTTACTCTGATATTCTATTTGCAAATGCAGGTCTATGATCTTAATCAAAGCTTCTTCGATGAAAGTTTTGCTAAGAGAATTCTTGATGTTGTTGATTCTTCAATCATGAAGGTGGCCTTATCCCCGTATATTTAAAACAGAAAACTTTTGATATCTTCAATCTTCAAATAGTCCTGTAGTCATATAATTCAATCATTTAAAGGTGAACTCATGACTCAATTCATTTATTAATGCTTTGATGCAGCCTTATAAATCCAGTTCTAAACAATGTGTTAGACCACCTCAAGTAGGTGCTAACTATATGAGTTTCATGAAAGATGATTCTGAGGACTTATTCGTGGCTGAAGAAATCAAGCCACTTGTCCCCAAATCAAAGTTGACGAAGGATATTGAGCACAATCATGGAAATGCACTTGATAAAGACTTTTCCAGTGCTCAACCTTCCAAGTCTTGTTCTGTATTCACTTACTGGCATAATGAGAATTCTGATGTTCAAGGTCGACCAAATTTTATCTGTCAAAACTATGATGCCAATCTTGGCGATGAGTTGCTATCATCCTGTAATTCTGCTAGCACAGAATGCTATTTTTCCGGGTTGCAACCTATAACTGCAGAAGGTGAAGTTGAAGTCTTGAACCCCTTGCTTACAAAAAGGATAGCTAAATGTGATTCTATTTCTTTCCTTTGTGATCAAGATCATGTTCCTGATAATTGTTTGACGTCAAAGGTAATGAGGACTTGTATAGAAACTTCGATATATAATTCTTAGTCAGGAATTGCACTGATATTTTACATATTGAAGGAATCTGCCCATAAAGGCGATGGGCTTCTTCGTCACAGGATCTGTAGTTGTCCTGCAGTTGGTATATGGTGAGCTATGACGATATAGATTTGTTATATGATTGTAGATTTGCAAAGCATGTTTGAACTTGAATGAGTAACGTTGCTTTCTGATGTGATACCATCTTTGCTTTTTGCAGTTCTTGTTCTGGATCTATTGACTCATGTGACTCCCAACAAAACAGTTACAAGGTATGATTCCATCTATTTTTTTTTTGGATTTAAGCTTTTTAAGATTTATTTAGCAAGCTAATGCTTTCATTGAACGTTAAATTAAGTTTTCTATTTCTATTGTATTGTTACTGTGATGCTACTATACATTACTAGTTTAATTAATAATTTTTTCTTGAATGATTTTGCATGGAAACAGTTGTTGGATTCAATGTTATCTGGGGAATGATACCAAGGCCCTATTTGAGATAAGGATCAAGAGAAAACAATATACGGGAAATTACATAGAAGTCTATTGTGATTCTTATATTTGAACTAGTCCAAAGAGCTCCCGAACTCCTTTGATAGAGAAGGGTTAATCAAATTGAGTTACTAATATGATTGAAAGGGTGATCAAGTTAGAGAAAGATTATGAGGGGATTCTTAGTGAAATTTTGAAAGAGACTTCAATGGGAAAATGTTTTGCACAAAGCATACAACGGCATGATGGTTGCACTCAACTAGTATCTATCTATTTATAGATGATGACCATGTACAATATAGGATTGGCTACATAGTAGTATTATGTAGAAAGTAGACGGTTCGGACTCAGTGTAATTATCTGTGTAGTGCGTGAGTCTGGCTTGCAATTGACTGTTAATCTGGAACTTTGGGAGAGTTCTGGATTGGCAGTGAGTACTCATGACAAGTTCTTCCGGAAAAAACCACTTATTGGCTGACGAGTAGTTAGGGAAAGTTGTTGGATTTTTTCTTTCAGCAGCCTTGGTGAATTAGGGACCATGAATCCCTTGACTGCGTTAAATAGCTTAGCATTAAATGAACGAGTTAGAGCAAACTCCTTGGTGACTTAATAAGATTTGATAGTTCCTGTGATGAGGACATCGGAGATTAGCGGCTACGATCTGGAGTTTATTTTTCTGATGTGTTTTATATACTAGTTTATTTTATATTTATGTTTTCCCATTTTACCCCTAGGGGTGGTCATGTGGTGTTGTAGCCTGAACGGCATTTTAGTCATTGTTTCTTTCTTTTCATGAGGTCTATTTATAGGCTAGTTCTCTTGTATTTTGAAATGATGATGATGAATAAAATTTCTGCGTTTTACTCTTATGAGAGTTTGAGGGTTCTTGGATAGAACTTGGAGAAAGTCCCTTGGTAAATGGCAAACGCAATACCCACCAACCTTGGAAGCGTCCGGGTTCGTGGTTTCTTCTTCCTCCCTCTCCCTCCATATCTCTCTCCAACTAACCCTTTAATACAAATTAAAATTCCCTCTTTGCCACTTAACTGTTGGTCCATATTGATTCCAATTTGGGATTAGTTTGAGTTCGAAATTAATTCTCTCTCTCTTTGAAAACTTGAAATTAATTTCAGGTTTTCCTATTTACGTTTTCCCACCTCTAAATCAGATCTCCATCTTCCTTCCCAACCCTAGCGGCCCCTGCCAGCCTTCCCCCCCTCACGCCTCCCTCTCCCACCCAGGAAATTCCTTCTCTCAGTCAATAGTTTTCAGCAAAAAACTTGCTGCCCTGCATCCTGGAATCACTAATTGCTGTCCAGAAGCTCCAAACGTCCCACAACAGCTATTCAAGGTTTTCCTAAGCCCTATAGGTGGCTGTCCAGAATTGTTTTTAATGCTCAGAGCTGCTGTCCAGTAATTTCCATAATCTCTTATTGCTATCCCGCCACCTATGAGTTCCAGATTGTTGTCTAACAACATCATGAAGGCTTGTGGTTACTGTCCACTTCTTTTCCAACATTCAAACGACCTTACCGGATTTCATATCTCTCTTGCCTTTGGGTAAACTCAACATCCGACTTTTTATCTTCATAGTTACATTCTTGATTGTGGTTTTATTAGATTCATGAAGATAGTGTTAATGGTCCTCCGCTAAAACCTAGTAATTTGAAGAGTTGAGTGAGAGATCTCCTTGTAGTGACTAGTCTTGCTGTCAACGTAGGGATTTCTTGTTGAAACATAGCTTGTATGCAACGCAAGATTATATTGATTGTTTTACGATCATAACTCATATGCATGTGATTTAGGCTAAACTTATCTTACCAATTCTGTGTTTTATTTTGTCGATCAAAATCACTATAAGATATAATTTTTTTGCTCTAAATATTAAGCGTGCAAATTCCTAATTAAATCTTTTTTGGCATTTATGTTCTACATCATCCTGACTTAAAGGTTGGCAATTTTGAAGGTCAAGATGTTTTAAATCTACTCAATGTCATTTGTTTGTTAAATAAACTAGACAAGTAATTATGTCATTGATTTATTATTGTTTGTCATTTCTAATATGATGATATACTTAAAGGTTAGCAAGTAATACACGGCCATGCTTTAATAGTCGTCGTAACATCTTCGTAGCCGTTGATTTCATCAACGGTTGCTTTAGTTGTTTGTGTGAAAACCAACTAGAAAAATAGGCCCCACAATAGAACTGCCACTACAAGCTTTTAACCATTGGAAGTACCTTTTGGAAATAAGGAATAATTAACTTAATTTAATGTACTATTTATTACTAATGCTAATGTTTGCTTAACAATACTTAAAAGTATTATTTAAACTTATTTAAACTTTAAAAGAATTATAATATGTTGAAAGTTTTATTCCCTGAATTTTCTGGGTCTTATAAATCTTCTTCAATAGAATTTCGTCCACAAAATTCAACTTTTCATACTTTTTCAAACAGGTGAGGAAATCTCTACCTTAAATCTGCCTCTTTTTCCCATGTAGCTTGTTTTACTGACAGGTGTTTTCATTTCACTTTTATGAAAGGAGTCATTCCTCCCAATGCAGTCGAGCCCTTGCCTTGATTTATCTCACCTATAATAAAATCCATGACTATATCCTCCCACTTCCACTAACAAATTTGTAAAAATTGTAACATGTCACTATTTTTTTGATGCTCAACTTTAACAACTTGATACTTTTCACATTTAGCCACATATTCAGCCACATCTTTTTTCATTCCCGATCACCAAAATAAAGTTTTTAATTATGTATATATCTTCGTTCTTTCTGGATTGATTGAATAACCTGAATTATGAGCTTTATCAAAAATCAATTCAGAGTCACCTTATTTTATTTTCTGTAATCAATACAGAATCGCATTGAACCATCCTTCTTTACAAATAATATTAGCGCACTTTAAAGAGATGTATTAGGTCTGATAAAATCTTTTTCAATTAATTCTTCCAGTTGACGTTAATTCTTGTAATTCCTTTGTTGTCATTCTTTAAGCTACCTTTACAAGTGGATTTATTCTAGGTTGTAAATTAATTAAAAATTTCACCTCTTTTCGGAGGCAAATCATTCCATTTTTTGAGAAAATATTTACAAATTCATTTACTCCAGCAATAGAATTTATATAATCACTTTTTTGTTTGGTAGCTTCTAGCTTTGCTAAGAAAATTAATTCACCTTCTCTTATACTTATATGCCCATAAGTAGAAGCAATTAATTATGAAATTAGTCTCCTTTCACACTGAAAATAAAATACCTCTTCCCTAGAAAATCAAATTTGACCCTTTTCTTCCATCATTCAATGGTGGCAAAATATTTTACCAACCAATTCATTCCCAAAATTATTTCAAACTCCCCCAATGGAATTATTATCAAGACTGATTGAAATTCTCTTCTAGCTATCTTAAAATTAGTTGAACATAATGTACTAGCAGATAAATAATCACCCGTAGGTAATCTAATACTCAACACATGAATAAAAACATCAAGTTTTATATGTAGTTGCTCACAAAATATCTCAGATATAAAAAAAGGGATGCACTAGAATAAAAAAGAATTCCAGCAGATAAATTTTAGATATTTGCATACTTATCACTAAGAAGATTCCTTAGCTTCTTAAGAAGTTAAAGAAAATACTCTAGCTGGTGTTGATCTGACTGTTTCATTTGAGGTTTCTCTTTTTATCATCAAAACTGGTTGATTCATTTATGGCCTAGCACCTCAGTATTGATTTGTCATCTTAATGCCTTTAAATTCCATCTCCCAGAACATTCTTCGGATAGTTTCTCTATATATGTCATGATTCTTCACACAAATAACATTTTTCTAAGTTCATAAGACATCTTACTGGATGAAACATTCCACATTTTGTGCAAACTGGTAATGCAGGGAACCTTATAAACTTTTGTTGTTAACTCTGATGAAATTTCTCTTTTTGATGATCCACTTTTGAGGTCACTTTGTCTCTTTCTACTATCCATATCCCATTTTTTGTTTGACCACCTCTGTATCATTCTCCAACAGTTTAGCACTTTCGACTAGTTCAACAAATCCTTTATGCGATGATAAATTTTAGGCTGTCTAAATGAATCCCTCAGACCCTTCAAAAATCTATAACACTTCCTAGTAACAGTACTAATAAGCTGTGTAATATAACTTTTTAGTGTTGTAAATTCTGCTTCTTACTGAATAACAATCTTGGCTCATTTTAGGTTGGCAAAATTTTCCTGCATTACCTGCCTTGCTGATGGAGGAACATATCATTCCGTAAAACCTTGCTCAAATTTTCCCAAGTAACCTGATCCTCTGCTTTACTATTGAATTTTTCTAGATGTTAACCTCTCTACCATCATCTGCCTCTCCTTCCAACATAAAGATAACAAGAGATACCCATCTATTTTGAGGACAACTTATTCCATTCAAAATTTTCTCAATTCTTATAATTCAATCTTCAGCACATTTGGCATCGACTTTTTTAAACATAGTTGGTTTTAAACTCTGGAAAGGCTTTTGATGTTTATCCACTTCAGCACTAACAGTAACACCTACTCTGCATTTACACTGCCACTAGGAGTCGTAGGAATAACTGAAATTGTTGTAGGTGGAACAGTAGGTATTGCAGATCCTACCATAGACTACATCCTTTCCTGTATCATGCTCAATCTTCCTTTTTCTTGGTTGTTGCTACTCCCAACTGTACTTGAAGAAATTCAACTCATTATCAGTCTTGGCTCTTTTCACTATGACTGAGAACTCAGTTATATCGAAAGGTGTCAATGTTAATCTCAATTGATCTCTAAGACCACTCAAAAATCTATGGCACTTCTCATGGGTGGTGACATAATGAGGTGCATAGCAGAACAAAGAAGTGAACTCAACTTCATTTGTCTTGCAAGGCTAGTCTAACTAAAGGAGGAAAGAACCAGTTTCTAAATACTCTCACTATATGCTAGTGGTAGGCATCTATCCAAATTTCTCTTTATGTTGTGCTTGTTACTATCTTTCTGCTTTTCCTTCCAAAACAAATGTGGCAAATGATACTTTTTTTTTTGTTTTTCAGGATGGATTATACTATCTAGGATCATCCCTATCTTCAATAACCAGTCCTCAGCCACTATTAGATCACTTGTTCCTTTGAATGTTGGTGGTTTAATAGTTTGAAATAACTTTAAATGTCGATCTACTCTGCTGTCACTTCCAGATCTGGTTCCACTATTAGTAAAAAACTTCTCCATAGCTAATATTTTATCCACCACTTATGAAATTAGATGCACAATATTATGCAGTTTCTTAGACTTATTATCATCATTCATTTTTGTTTCTGTTTTGGTCTAGATGACTGATTAGTCATTCTTTCTGGCAAATACCTTAGACATAATTATTTATATGCCTAAAAATAATCTATATAATATATATACTCATTGTAAATAGGCCTATTATTCAAGTATGTTTATTCTATTAGAATGAATGCATAGTTCTATCTATTCTTGATTTATCATGTAGCTCTGTATATATCATATTATTTATATATCATGCAACTTTATTGTCTAAATCCAAATATGCTTCCATTTGATTTTTATTTACACTTTAATATCAATTTTTATCTCACCTCATTTCGACCCCCCTTATAATCAATCTACTGCATAACAAAAAAAAGAATCTAAATAGACTTTCTTCTTACTAATACATATACTGAATTAATTCTATCAGAATCAGGGAATATATCATAACATATCAAGCTTTATACTTCATAACAGGAAGGATACATAATATACCTCAAATAAATTACACATCTATTGAAAAATAAAGCTTTGTTTTTTTTTTTTTAATTTACTTACATTACTAAAACTCTGTACAGCTTCTACTCAGATATACTAAAAAATTGTATGTACACAAAGAGAATAGTCAACTGACTTAACTATTAATCGACTGGCTCTTTCTCCTTGCCTGTAGTACAACCACTGCTATTGAGTTAGAGCTCAATGAAATGCGCAAGCAATGTATAAAAAATAATAACATTTTGACAATTAATTTAAAACATGTAAATTTTATATTGGTCATAAGATTACATAACATCACTTTCTTTCTTGTTTACTATTCAACATTTTTATACAAGTCATATGATAGCTATAGCTTTTTGCACCGTTCCTGTCACGACCCGACCCGAGACGAGACGGATCCCGTTCGCACCGGGCCGCGACGAGAGCAGCACTAACCAGGATCTAGCTTTGGGATTTGGTTCGGAACTGAATCTTCCAAATTATTTAAACAAAACAGACAAACAAACACAGAGCTACTATGAATCATCAAATGCAGCGGAACAAAATATCTATCTTTTCTTTTCCTCAAAACAATCATTTACAAATACAGTACATGGCTTTTAGACAGAAAGAAAGACAGAACAGAAAAGCCATGACTGTACAAAAATCAAAAGTACAAAAGTACCTACTGATCAGACTCTGAACTAATCCTGGACTTCCTTCCCTTTCCCAGAACCTGAAAACCACCAGAAAGCAAGGGTGAGCTCAACAGCTCGGCAAAACAACAAACCTCCAATCAAAATCCTCAGAATCTCAAAACCAACACATCAGACAAATCCGTACAGAAATCAGAACGGAATCGGACAGATATCAAATCAAACAGAACTGTACGGAAACAGAAGTCGTATTAAATCCGAAACAGAACGAATCAGACATATCAGATCAACAGAATCAGAATCGTACAGATCATATCAGAACAGAACAAAATCGTATCAGAATCATATCAGATCAGATATCAGATAATTAATTAATAGCTAAATTCTCTGACACTGACTGAATCTCATAGGATCCAGGCCCCTTATACCTCCCTTTGTGCTCACGGCACCAGAACAGATCAGATGTGCTTATTGCACCAGAATACATAAATAGTGCTTATAGCACCTAAACAGATTTCCTCGGATCCGGAACAGAACAAATATCAAAATGCATATTGAGCTCATTTCAGAATTCCCATTTCACTCACTGAATCTCATAGGATCCAGGCCCCTTATAACTCCCTTTTTATAGCATATACAGATAGCATATCAAATCAGAAGAATTTCGGACAAATCAGAAATTACCCAAAAATCGGGCAGCACAACGGCAGTATACAGAATTTACACAATTTTCCTGAAAATCAAAATTCACCAAATTCGCACAGAATATAGATATCAACATTTCAAAACATTTATTCTATTGCACAGAGAATTTCCAAGTTCACAGAAAAATTCAGTCGACTAAAAACACAGTCGAATCAAAAATACCCGGAAAAAAATCTTCAGAAAATAACCAAAATGTGCACACTCGGCACGTCAACAATATACAGAAACTTACGCGGTAAAAACTGAACCAATCAAAAGATACGGACGAAAATCACGAACAAAAATCAATTCCGGACAGATAATACCGCCAAACACGACGGTTCTGAAAATTGAGAAAGGTGGAATGTGCCTTACCTCGTGCACAGCAATTTCTTCAACAGTCTCTTCGAACGAAAACGGCTCCGCGTCTTCCCCAAATCAACTTTTCCAATTCTCTCCTTTTCTCTTTCTCTCTCCTCAAAATCAGATATTTATTTTTTTAAAATTTCTCTCTCTTCAAATGACTGATTTTCCTTAAATCATACACAGATCGACCTGGCCGATCGCCAGATCGTCCCGGGACGATCCGACCAAAAGGATCGTCCTGGACAGCTCCCAGGGCTGTTGTCTGGCCGATATTTTCTACAGTGCCAATCGGCCTGGCCGATGTCTCCAATCGGCTTGGACGATGCCTACAGGAAATCACCTGGAGCAAATCTGGGCAAATTCTGGAGCTGTTTCTCAACTGATCGTCCCAGGACGATCCCAGATCGTCCTGGACGATCCTGGAGCAGATTGTAATATTACAGTTCCAACTTTGTAATTCAAGATTAGGTCTGAATTATCAAATTTTACAATTAAAAATTGCTATCTCATTCAAGGTTGGGTCCAAATTCCCAACTTTTAGAATTTCAAGAGTTTATGCTTACATTGTCAAGTCTTTTGCCTTTACCTGTGCAGGCTTATCCCCTCATATATTCTTATTTCATTCCATCATTATTTACTTTTCAGAATCATACAGTGTGCAATTATTTAAATTTTTACTATTTCATATGCATCGTTCGGGTTTCTCACTTCGCTAGAAATTTATTCTCCTAGACTATCTTTTTTTCCTTTTTTATACAATCTCAATTGCACTCTTTCTCATTCAATAATAATCTTTATCTCTCTTTCAAAACTCTATTCTACTTTCTTTCTCTTAAATTCCTCTTATTTACTATTTTCTTCAACCATTTTAGCCTTCTACTTATAAAATTCAGCGAACAGCCCACTTTTCCTCATGATTTTAGCTTTATACCAGCAACTTTTATCAAATTTCAACAACATTACAGCAGCTCTTACTCTTATTTCTTCTAGTTCAGCACAAAACAGTAAATAACTGCCCTTATGTTACTATTTTCAGCAAACTGCACTTTCAACAGTAGAACACACTGATTTTAGTCCTTAAATTCAGCATTTGAGCTGAATTTCCATTTTTTCAGCCAATACAATCAATAACCACTGATTTTCTCACCTTTATTTTCTAACTGCAGTACTCTACAGCAGCAGCCTTCCTGATTTCTGAAGTGAGCCACAACAGCTAGCAACACCAACAACCCTCTCAAATTTTCCCTCATCCTTAACTTGCAGATAACACTGGTATGAAGGAATGAGGGAAATACTTTAGTGTTTAGGTTAATTTGATATAATATTACTATATTCCATTAATAATATAATAATATGCTGTAACTCCACTAATTCTTTGTGGGCTTTGAAAATTTGCGCCCCGGCCTTCCCATGCCCTTTGCTTTTTTCTTTCGGAGGGAATTTAATAGATTAAGCTCCAGGGGAAATTTTAGAAAGGCAATTTGGGATTGTAGATAAGAAAAACCCAGAGATTTCTCCCTCATTTTACAAGGACTTTATGATTTGAGTTCTGATTTCCTATAGGCGTAAGCCCTTATAGTTAAATTCCCCTCTCGATCTCAAGTGAGAACTTTCGATTAAGGCTATTGGTCGGCAAATACATCATATTCGTAGGTATGTGATATCCTACATATTGTAATAGCATTTCTTTTGTATTGAGAGATTTGATATTTAAAATTTGAAATTTCACCATCTAACACTTAAAACAGATTGTGGGGGAGTGATGATGAGCCCGATCAAGATCCCATGTCTTTTTTATCTCGGGCCATCATGGTCTCTGGTTTACTTAGTCCGAGGATGTAGTCAACCCAACCTGGTAGAAGAATCCTTGTCAGCATCTAGGGGTTGCATCGTCCAAGGGTACTTTATAGACTTAGGGTGGATGTTTGTCTTTGGGAACAAATTTGAATCCACCTTGGCTTACAAAGGGCTTCGTGCCATATTAAGCTTATCATATTAATTCATATCTTAAGGATTTAATGTCATTAGGGAGCACACAAATGCTAACCATGATCTTAAGATAATTTTATCATTTCACGCCAAACCACCTGGTTTAGAGGGTCCCGGTCATAAATGTTTACTTATGGTGCCATTTAGCGGCGAAACCCATGTGTTTGATAGCGAAATCATAGGTTAGAGGACACGTGTCGCGTCCTTACTGGCAAAAGTCATATTGAGAATGGATTTTAGTGATATTATCAACTAGACATTAACTCTTTATGAGTTGTCATAGTTTTCAATTTGTCCACCTCGGCAAATTGTTGCGGGGGTGGATGGGTGTTTGTGCTTTAAGTGTTTGATGATAACTTTTAATTTTAAATATATTTGACTTGGGTAATTATTATATTTTTGGGTTTTGATGGATTTTTGGGTGGTATTTTGAATGTATATTATCTCCTTCGATTGAGATTTTCATTCAACATGGCCATCATCGAGGAATTCTTGGGCCTTTACATTTTTATCTCGTGGATTGAACCTTGTGGACTATGTCCATTTGCCGACATAGGATCGGATTCAAATCTAAACTTGTTTTTTGACCTGCGCGATATTCTCAGATGTTACGTGTGTACTTTCAACATGCTTACCATGGCCTATGCGGATGTGCTATTGGATGCATTTTGTGTGATGCATACACATATGTATATGATATGATTTTTGAAATCCAATTGTAGTGTCAATTAGCACACTTGAGTGAAATCTTCTGCTTATGCAGGAGGATGATTTTTTTTTAAAAGCACTTATAGTGTCAAGGGACACTCTTGAGTGAAACCTTTTGCATCCTATCAATGCATGTAAGAGGTCATTTTGAGATGCAATAGCAATGTCGATATGACATGCTAGAATGAAATCCTCGGTATCCTACAGATGCATGCCAGGAGGTTGTCTTTGGATTGCAGTAGCAATATCAAGTTACATGTTCATATAATGCATTATGCAAGTTTTGACATACACTTTTGACATATCATTATACAAACGCAATGCATGTATGTGGGGCATTTTAGAATGTTTGCATACTGTGCAAGGGGGTGTCTGGTTTCATGGATGACTATTGTTGCACAAGGTCTTATCATATCCTTTATTGATGTCTTTTGTTTACTCGTACGAACGTTGCAGATCCAGTGGTGTGGCGTCGTGCTTCAGTGGCCAGTGGTCTTTTACTACTGATCCCCTACTTTTTCTTACATGTGAATTGTAATGTTCTCACCCAACTACCACAAGTTACTTCATTGTTCTGATGTAGACTCCATTTTCTCATTCATCAGGAGATAAGATATACGAATCAACCAACCCTTGTTTGGATTGGATAAACACATCTAAATGACATGAGGTCGTTTTGTGATAGATGATGTATCATAGGCTGATAAGCTCAAAGGCTCGGTTAGTACATCGTCATATTGTTCTGTCCCCGACTCGTCACGAGGGTAGGACATTGAGTTAAGGGGCTTGATCTCCGGGTCTTCGCTTGAATGGTGCGGCATATTTTCGGGAGACTGGGTATCTCTGAAGGGATGATATAATGAGACATTCTCTCTTTCTTCTTTTTTTTTAAGTGCTCGGTCTTTGACTCTATAGAATTATTAATAGAAACATTCGACTTCACGCAATTAATGTCGTTGGAGCCTTCTGCTGACAATGGATCGACGGGCTTCTTGTGGCATTTTGCAGATACTTGCATTCGCTAGAAGTCTTCGGTATCTCTGTAGATATGATAAGATGAAACATCTTTTCAACTAATCATTATTTGACTCTACCTAATAATTCAACTCTATATGCTTCACGTCGCGATCAGGGCCTTAATTTGATGGCATGCCAGCATATTTTATTCATATATGAACCCACCTTCATATCCAACTGTCATTGTTAGGGTCTTTGGAGTTATCACATAGGGGACTTTTAATTGTACCCAATCGGTAATAATTTTAGCCTCGACGAGGTGAATGTACTTATACACTTGTATGGGGCCTATCTTGCTTGCAGCTTCTCAATCACCGCTACTTGTAGGTATCTATAGAGGATGCACTCGGTTGTCACAGGATCAGTGCAGCTGCTTGACTATTGAATGGTTGTTGATTGCAAGAATGATATAATATCTGTTACACATTATTCTTCACCATTCGTAGATGGATTGTTGTACGTAATATATTTCCTATAATTATTTGTAGGTGTTGTATGTATTTGTGTCCATAGGGGATTCGCTGTGCTCGCAATGTACTCATTATTATTATCCACAAATAGACCATATCGATCGCACTTGTCTACAGGGAACAATCATGTTCATTACAAACCCTTATCTACAGGGACGGGTTATACGCAAGTTGTTGATGTCAATTGCAGGGTAATGTTGTTCAGTGCTTGATATCGTTATGTAAGTTGTTGTGTGCATGATGGATCTTCTATTATTGTTTGCAAAAGTCACTGCTTTAATTTGCATGTTGATTGTTGCTTGTATTAAGGCTTTCATTAATACAAATAGGAGATACTTGTGCATTCCGCATTTAGTTGATGTTGTTTGCAAGTACAACGTACCTAACAACAACGTAATATGTTGTGGGAGTTTTTTGCATTTGCATGATCTCCACCTTCACCATTCACTAGCGGTTTTGTGTACTTGTTTTCAGTGATGGGTCGTACACAAATTGATGATGTCATCTACAAGGCATTGTTGTAGTCAATGCATGTTGTCTTGGTATGATTTGTTGTATGCAGGACATATTGTCTTTCATTAATTGGCAATGTTACCATTTCAATCTACAGGCATTGTTTTTTGTGTTGGGTTCTCAATAATGCGTGTAGGAGATGTCCATGCATTCTGTAGTAGGTTGATGTTGCTTGCAAGTATAGTGTACTTAACAACATGGGAATTGTTGTAGGAGTTTATTAAATTTGCATCATTCATTAATCATCATCATTTGTTGTTCATCATGCCTTCTGGTATTGGTGATTGACACTTGTTTTGTAATTGTTGTGAATTGATTAACATTCATTTTTGAGTCACTTGGTATTGATTTGATGTTTGTTGATATTATTTGAATAATCAAAATTATTATTTGTCATTTTTTTTATTATTACTATTTATTTTAAATTTTGTATTTTAGAATTTTAGGATTTTATTCTTTACAGTTCATTTCGAGTTCCCTATTTGTTCAATTCAAGTTAAGTTCCCTACGCAGTTGTTCAAGTTCTGTGTATTTTTGTTCAAGTACAACTCATCTGTTTTGTTTTGCTGCTCGAGTAAGGTATTCTTGTTGTTTAAGTTTTGTGTATTCTTGTCTAAATTTCGACAGCATATTGGCATATACCCTATTTGGATAAAATGTGGGGAATTGAGCCTTTTCACTGTCACGACCCAGTCCGATTAGCCCGGATTAACGGGGCGGTAACCGATGGTCGTACGATAATTACAAAAAGCTTAATACTTTCTTTTCATAAATAACATCAATAAAATAAACATCCAACAATAATATAGGAAAGAGCCACTAACCTTCAATTCTTTCCATCTCTAATACATCAAAACATAACATGAAAATAGTACAGTAGTCACTAACACACCATTTAACACATTACAAAAATTATCAATAAAAAACTTGCTTCCTTGAATTGCTCTATGTTGGTAAGTAACTGGTCTCTCTGCCATTAATCCTTTACAGGTTCTCCTTAAAATCATTTCCCACAAACATGGGTGTGGGCTCCGAAAATTCGGCCCCGGCCTCCGCTCGCTTTTTTTATTCAGCGAGGGAGTTTTAACGAACTAAGTTCCGAGGTAAATTTTGGAAGGCAGATGGGTTTGTAGATAAGACACTACCCAGAGATTTCGCCCTCATTTTGTGAGGACTTTATGATCTGAGTTCTGGTTTCCTATAGGCGCAAGCCCCTATAGTTAATTACCCCTCCCGATCATGAGAGAGACCTTTCGATTAAGGCTAGTCGTCAATCAGATTCGTATAGAGAATACGCGTTATCTGGCATATAGTAGCAGCATAGGTTTAGGTATTTTTGTGTTTGGATTTTTTGAATTGGATTTGGAAAAATTGATATTTAAAATATAAATTGCACCATCTTGCACTTAAAGCGGATTGTGGGGGAATGGATGATAGACCCGATCAAGATCCCATGGTTCCGTCGTCCCGGGCCATCGTGGTCCTTGGTCTACTAAGTCAGAGGAGGTAGTCGACCCAACCTGACAGAAGGATTCTTGTCGGCAGCCATGGGTTGCTTCGTCCAAGGGGACCTTGTAGACCTGGGTTGGATATTTGCCTAAGGGGACAAATTTGAATCCACCTTAGCTAACAGAGGACTTTGTGCCCTATCAATCATATCCTATTGATTCATATCTCAAGGATTTGATGCCAATAAGGAACGTATTGGCTCTGGCCATAACCGGTATATCGTGGTGCCATTTGGCGGCAAAATCACTCAGTTCAGAGGGCCCCGGGTCGTCGTAACCGTTTATCCTGCGGTGTCATTTGGCAGTCAACCGCCGGTTAGAGGACACGTACCACGTCCTTACTGGCAGGAGATTGTTTTGAGAATGGATCCTAGTGATATTTTCGACTAGGCATTTCACTCTTTGTGAGCTAGAGTTTATTTTAATTTATCCACCTCGACAGACTGTTGCGGATGGTGGATGGATTTTGCTTTAAGTGATTGATGGATTTATTTCAAATTTAAATATCTTTGGGATTTGAGATTTGTAGAATTTTGGGTTTTTGGGTAGAGCTTTGATTTTGAATGGACTTTTAAGAGACATTTAAAAGTATTTGTGAACCCCTTCGGTTGAGATTAGCATTCAACACGGCCATCATTGGTGTATTTGGGGTCATTTCCATTTGATTGAACCTTGTAAACCCTATCAACTTAACGATGGGGGATCGGGTTTCTCGTAGGTTTTATTCCTTTGTTCATGAATTTTCTTGATTTTAGGCCTTGAAGACTGAATATGAATGCATTAAAATAAATATTCCAGTCGACTTCGTGACTGCATATTTATTCAATGATTCGAGCCCTGTCTACTCCTATTTGCTTGCTTAGGAGGATCGGGCTTCTCATAGGCATTTGGAATAGCATTGGAAATTATTTGGAATGGACCCCTCTGGTTGAGATCTGCTTTCAACACGGCCATCATCGGGGTGTTCGGGGTCATTTCTCTTTATGGATTGAACCTTGTCAACTCTATCGGACTGTTGACAGAGGATCGGGTTTATAGGCTTTGAGCCTTTGTAAGTGAATTCTCTTGATTAAAGGCTTTTGAGACCTGATATGAATATATTAAAACAAATATACTGGTTCCTCTCAACCGTGTATTTGTTTGAGAGTTCGAGCCTTGTCGACTCCTATTGATCCGTATAGGAGGATCAGGTTCGAACAAGAATTCACTTGTCAGCCCGCACAACATCCCTAGGCGTCACGTGTGTACCAATAACACGTTCGTCGGGGCCCTTGCGGGTTTGGATTGTATTTTTCCCCCTTAGTGTACCTATGTGTATACAAATTACAGTGCACGTGCAGGGGTATTCTTGGAATAGACGCCTTCTATCTGCTTGCACGGAGGTTGCAGATCTGGTGGCGTGTCGTTGTAGTTTTGGACGCCTTCTGTCTGCTTGTACGAATGTTGCAGATCCGGTGGCGTGGCGTTGTAACTTGTGGACGCCTTCTGTCTGCTTGTATGAGTATTGCAGATTCGGTGGCGTAGCGTTGTAGATTGTGGACGCCTTCTGTCTGCTTGTACGAATGTCGCAGATCCGGTGGCGTGGCGTAGCAGCTTCTGAATTTAATGATTTGCTGCTTTGCACAGGTAGATTGTCGTGCACTATTTGTTGATTTTTTTGTAGGCGGGTCATAGTGCACTAACTAATCTCCTGCCTTTAAATTTGTAGATGCATTCTCATGATATTTTTGTTCGTGGTCATTGCTTTGCATACAAGTCTTCTGGAACTTACTGTATGCATTTGAATTTGCTATGGTTATTTTGCATTTTGCTTGTGACCAATATATTAGATGCATAATGGGTCTTTTACAACAGGTTGTGGGAGCCTATATCTGTTGCATGTTATCTGCTTATACTTGCAGTGAATTGGACCATCGTGTTTGCTGACCATTGAATGGTAATTGGTTGTATGGGTGTTGCAATTGTCATACCTCTTCTGCGTTCTGCTTATGATTCGTGTGCATCATACTCACTTTGTCCCCACAAATGAGTTTTTGTGTCTTCATGAAAATCTTGTGTTCATGCTCATCAACAATCACATCCAACAATAGTTCTCCCTTTTAATGCTTTCAAGCTTTTCTAACATAGACTTGTGAGTTGATCGATATGAATACTACTAGTTTCATATTATTTTTATGTGGACTAGAGGTTCTGCAACATTTCTTACAATCAAGTTGTATGTTCATATTGCTCGTGATCACACCTTCTTGGAATTGAATTGCTGTTGATAAGAGACATGGCATTGCATCCTTTCATTCAATTAAGATGATCGTTGTAGGCTAATTATGATTGCTCAAATAAGCTTTTTATCAAAGCTTGTAGCGACTTTGTGTGTGAGCCTTTGTTTGAAAACAAATTGTATCACAAGTTCATTTGTTCATCTATGTTGATTTGAGTGCACAAATCTTGCCCAAGTCCAAGTCCATGTCCGACGAAGCTTCAATATGAATCTTCTATTCATTTTGAGTTCAAGTACAACCTTTGTATTTATTCACTTGGGTCCAATACTTATTGATTGATTCAAGTTTGATTTTAAGATCATTGATCACTTGATTTAGAAATGAGTTCCATGTTGTCTCCTAAAATTCGAGCCTTGTCTCCTATGGTCCAACTCAAGTCCTCTTGAGTTCAAATGGCTCTTTTGAATCACATGAGATTCAAAGTCAAGTCTTATTATAGCTCAAGTTTATAAGTCCACATCAAAGTTCTCTTGGGTCCATGTCTTATTCAAGTTCGAGTTCAAACTAAGTCCTTTATTATTTTCTGATTTGAGTTCAAGTGAGCCTTGTAGTTGTCCCAAACTACAATCTCGAATACAAGTTCTATGTTTTCTGCGGTCCAAGTTATTATAATTAATTAAAATTATTAATTATGAATAACCTTAATTAATTATGAATAATTATTATTTAATTAATTTTAAATTAATATAATAATTAATCATAATTAATTAATATTAACTTCCATTAAAGTTAATCATAATTAGTTAAAATTAATTAGGATTAATTATTTAAAATTAATCATAATTAATTATAACAATTATAATTAAATTTAATAATTATAGTTAATTGAAATTAATTATAATTAATTAAGATAATATTTAATTTAAAATTAATTTAATATTAACTCTAAAAAATTATAATTAATTAAAATTACAATAATGATTAATTAAAATTAATAGTCATTAACTTTAATTAAAACTAATTAATATTAATTTTAATTAAAATCAATTAATATTAATTTTAATTAACTCCCCCTTGCTCTCTCTGGCTCGGCATTCTTACGGGATTTGGCCAAAGGAGCGCGTGAAAGGGAGGTGTTACCTTCACAGCAAGTAGAGCTCTTGCTTGCTTCCGATCAAATGTCGTGGAAGAGGCGAAGTCGAGCAGCAATGATAGAGGTAGGATCGGCTTCTCCTTCTCTCTTTTTCTCTCGGTTTGGGGTCGGCACAGGGAAATGGAGATGGCGTGAGGAGCTCAAGGGGACGAACGGGATGAGCTCGGCTTCGGGTTGGGGAGATGAGGTCGGTGGCTCCTTCTCTTCCTATTTCTCTCTTTCTCCCTCTCTCTCTCTCTCTCTGCGAACTGAAGGGAGGCGGAGGTTGGGCTATTGGAACGGAGGCAGTGAGGTGTAGCTACGGGAGGAGAAGAGGTATCGGGAGGAATTCGTGGAAGCTGGGCTCGGGATTGAGGGGAGATCGGAGGCAGTGGAGCGTCGTGGGAAGGAGAGCAGAGAGTGGAAGAGGAGTCGAGAGCAGAAGAGCGTCGTGGGAGGAAGCAGAGGGGGTTCGGTCTCATTTTAAAGGCGCGAACCGGGGCACGATCGAGGCAGTTTCACGCCATTTACGGGATTTGATCGCAAACGGCGCCGAATCGGCGCGATTCCGGCAGATTTTGAGGATCCAGCGGTTACAGCAGGTATGCACGTTGGATTTGCGGAATTTGATCGTACATCAGAGCAGCTCGCAGGATTTCGGGGATCCTTCGACAGTCCGAGGTGCGGGATTTAAGGGATAAGAGGTTTGTTTCTGATTTTTTTTGTTTGTGGTTTACACAGAGGTTAACAATGGGTGAGCCAACGCTCAACGGTAACAAATATTTAGTATAAATTCAGGAAGCAAGAAAAAGTGGATATTATGCATGAAATTTTTCATTTGGTAGCACTGAAACTTTAATTCAAAAGAATTACAATAAAATAATAATCATACTTGACATTTGGGTATATATATTTGTTATAACATTTTACATGCTCAATTTTCTTTAACTTTTCTATTCTTCATTACTTTTTCTTTATTTATAATTTTTCCTTTATTCTTATGTGCATAAAAGCATAAAATGCTTAATCATATATTTATACACCCGTTCTAGAAGTATCAGTATTTTGTACTGATCAGGTACACCATCAAATTTGATCAAACATTTCATTTCATTTACTCCGAAGTGTCCTTTACCAATTTGCTCCGAGGAGCCCATTTATCATTTTACTCCGAAGAGACATTTATTAGTTGATATTTTGGATCAGCATGCACATTCAATCATAATACTTATCATATAAATTAATTCATTTAGGAATTCATATATGCTTGCCTAAATTGTTTAATACTCAAATGTTCTCTTAATAATGTTTCATGCTCAATCTTATGTCTACTTAAATTTCATTTAAAAGACATGCCACATTACTTAAACTTACATTAACAATCACAGGGGTATAAGCTTAACATATACTGTAACAATAAGCATAAATACAACATTTAACATTTCTTGAATAATAACATGAAGATAATTCTAACATATGATGACTGAATAAAAAGGAAAATTCAATAATTAAACATATGCATTATTTCATATAAATAAAAGTTTAGGAACATGAATTTAATCTAAATACAAGTACATATCTTAAGAAAATATCAGGCATACGAGGATATTAGTTTAACTCCTTGATGTTTTTCCTCTTCCACTTCCACCTCTTCCATTTCTAAAATCTATGAAAAACCCAACATAAACTCAATTCATTTCTTATAAAGGAATTTAATTTCCCTATTAGTCACCTAAATATTTTATGATCATTAATTTGAATTTTCATATTTACTAATGACTCAAAGTTTTGGAAACTTAAATTTCATTTTTTCCACCTTATAATTATGTCAAAGTTTCCCTTAAACTTAATTAGTAATTAGATTAATTCATTTTCAGATTTATTTTAATAAAAAATATAAAGTTTACAATTTTCATGAAAATACTAACTTTCATTCATTAAAAATGTTCCCAAGAGCATTTGGAACAAAAGTCATTAAGGGATTTTTCTTGAAATCCTAAAACATGAAAAATCCTAACTTTTTAATCTCAAAAAAATTTGGGAAAACCCTCATTTTTGGGGTTAAAATACTTTCCCTAACATCCTCTAACAATTCCTAAAGAAATTCTATGTTTTTGTAAAACCCTAGAATTTTCTCCTTAGAAAAACTATGAGAGAAATGGAGGAATTTTTAATTTAAAGCATGCCTTTGTCTTCCCTTATCTTCCTCTACACTTTCTCCCAAGATTGGCCACTGGAAACTGCCGCCAAAGCCGCCTCCCGTCACCCCTCTTCTCTATTTCCTATGTGGGAGAAAATAGGGGAAAATTTTGGGGCTAATTGTATGCTTTCTTTTTTTCAAACTTTTGAGTGTTACACTGGCTATGGGATTAAGAGGGAAGGGACAGCTAGGATGCTTGGGATGGTATTTGACACCATGGTGTAGGGCAGCAATGAAGGCTTGGTTGGTTATATAGATAGAATAGCAAGGGAATAGTAGTAACAAGAAGTGAAGGCTGGCAATGAAGGCATGACAATAATTTTGAAGGTTTCCTAGAACAAGAGCCCTCAAAATGCCGGCAACAGCAATGAAGACCGGCGGTGGGACTGTAGGGAAAGCATATTATGTATTCTTAGTCTCTGATACCATGTTAAATTCAGAGAATTGAAGAGGGAAAAAGGCTTATACTATACTCATTCCAAAACATTATCCATATTTATAGATCTATACAAGATGCCTTAATAAGGAAATAAATAATTACAGAGTAATGCATAATTGCACTAATACAGTCATCCAAATATGGAAGGAGATTGGCATGATCTAGGTGTGCCTCCCACAGATCCTCATGCTGACCATGGGATCAAAAGGGAAGGGGTGATTGGGTTGGTTGTGATGGTAGTTGACAGATCCAGGTGAGCCTCCCACGGATCCCCACGCTGGCCATGGGATCAAAACTGAAGGGGTGATTGGGTTGGCTGTGACGGTAGTTGTTAGATCCAGTTGAGCCTCCCACGATTCCCCATGCTGGCCATGGGATCAAGAGGGAATGGATGGCTGGGACGGTATTTGACAATATCTTCTTCAAATTGAAGCTGTAATTAATTAATCTTTTTTCATATTGATTCACTAATACATGTCATGTAGGGAAGTACGATGTTATGTTACACCTGTGCGGCAGACTGCATTTTTTATGTCATTCAATATCATTATTATCGTGGGGTACAATTTCGCAGGAACTTCCAGTAATTTTGTTCTTGTTATTTCTTCTTTTTAATGTGATTATTGTTTTATTAATTTTTATTAGAAATCCAAGTGGAGGTGATAGGCAATGAGTATTTACTCACTCCCTTTAGGGCGAAGGGTGAGATTATTTTTTTCCTTTTTTTATAGTTATGGATAAATGCTATTTTTTCTTTCCTAACGTCTCAAATTGATTATGCCATTAAGATTTTGTTTTGAAATAATAAAATAGGTTTTTCTTTTGTTGTGATGTTAAACCCAACCTAGATAGATGAATTTATAAATGTTGCCATTAAGATGTAATCAGCCAGAACTAGACTGCTAATTTTCATTTTTTAGGCTTCTGATGATAATGGAAGCGTAGAGCTCTTACACTTGGACGATGCAAGATGGGAGTCTGTTGTTCAAAAACCTTCTATGGATAAGGTTAGCATAGTTTGCTCAGTCATTTTGTTTTATTTTACTTTCGAATAATATGTGAAAGTTATATTGGTGCAGCATACATGCGGCTTTCAACCGAGAGATTGGTGAGCATTTTGAATTCGTGTAAGGTCAATAGTTTGCAATTGATGGATGATATATATTTGCTTTGCACAACTTGATTATAACTTTTATATTAATGGTTTGTTGATTTGATACAAAAATAATATAATAAAATTAATCTTTGTTAATAGGACACAATGGAGAAAAAGGATTCATGTAGCCGACCCCACGTAGTGGGATAAAGGCTTGATGTTGTTGTTGTTTGTAATACAAATGAAGTTGATTTATTGACATTTATTTTACAACTAAGTTGTGAAGAAAATTAGAACTGCAGTTAAATAAATGCACTTGGACCATACACCGGAAACAACTTCCCTTCCACATCATTTACTTTCTATCTAATCCGACGCCATCTAAAAGGTCCCTTGGGATTCTTTTGGCGGCTGCATCATTCCGTTAATTTTGAAAAGCTGTTGTAATATTTTTATGATAGTTTCATAAATCCTTTAGTCGTGTAGCACTTCCCTTCAGAATAGTTTGCATTCTCATTGCAAAAATTTCATGCACAGTGCCTATGGCATTACTTTATATGATGTAGCGATGGTTTCTTTTCTATTACTACGTGCACAGTTGAACTTTGGTTACGAAGTCAAGGATTAATTTTAGTTTTTTAAGTGTAGGTTGTAAAATTTGATTAAGAACCCCCTTAAAACTTCATCATATGTCATTCAAATTTTCGTTAGGTTTCAGAAAGTCCTTTAAATTTAATTATTTTTTTAGCAGCCTCTCATTTGGTCATTTTCATCATAAATGGTTTCATGCATGCCTTCTTCATTCTATGAAGTACACAAGCCTACACGGAACATGGATGCCATGCAGGCATGGTGACTTGGAAAATCATGGTATTATAGGGCATTACGCACCCACTGGATCATGTACATCACATAGTTGAATATATAAAGATATTTCAAACTTGTAATCTCTAAGTCATCTTGAAGGCTTAGCTATTGCTCCAAATTAATATTCTAGAAAGATGATATGTGTATTGACAAGATATTGATAGAACACAGAAAATACTGCGTTTACATTAGCAGAAATTCCTTCTATCGAATATTTGAATTTCTTGAAAACATTTGATGTAAAAGTCCAATTCACTCTTTTATCTAGGAGAACTCCAGATACTTTTATTTTTTAGTCCATAGGATAGTTATAAAAAGTTAAAATTCTGCTTCACGTATTTTTGCAAAATATATATGAATTCATAAATATTTGATATCAAATATATATAAGAAAAATTTGCACTCAGCACTTTTATCATTTGAGGATTATCTTAAAATTTTCCTTTCTTACATCTGAAGATCATTTCTGCAATTGTATGATTTTTTCTTTTCCAATCATAGCAGTTTAACAAGATGATGATATGAGTACAATAAGAGCAATTATCAAAAATTGGCTTAGTGCAACTAAAAGAAAAAATCAAATACATAAAGCAAATAGCCAAAGGATGAATCATCCAACATTATGGGAAAATACAAATAAGAGCTCATTTGGAATAGCTTTCACATGCATGTATTATCCATGAAAGGAATAAACTATTTATTAGCTCTCTTTGATCATATAAATGCACATCTAAACAAGTTTGAATAACCTTACAAACATTTTATTTGTTTACTATATTCTACAAGAAAGTGCATAATAAATCTGATGTGATAATGTTTGTGCTGAATATAATAAGCCAAACATAAGATAACCTTGTGAACGTTTCCTTTTCGTTTATATTTTTTGATAGCAGTTAGATGCATGATTTTTCCTCAACAAACATCCTGATTTGTATAATCTGAATTTTTCTGCAGCGAAATTGTTGAAAATGCTTCTAATATGCAAAGAACTGTATTGGGCGAAAGTGCTAGAAACTATGAGCACTTTAGGAGTCCTGCAATATTTGGTAACCGACTCTTTTTGGAATTTTATGCCGTCTATGATCCGCTCCTAGTTTTGAAAACTCTTATTTTTAAGCAAACTATTGGTTTTTTTGTTTTTCTTTGTTAATGAAAGTGTTTTTGGTATTGCATTTAAAGCTCTATTTGGGCTTTTGATCACAATTTTCCATCTCTAAATGGGTTTTTTATGTAGGCAAAGGGGGAGTCTAATCAACTTGGGTTCTTTTTGTCCTTGGGTTGTTTGCTGTTTCTCTGTTTGGGGCCTTGGCTGCTCTTGGGTGGGCTTTGGCTGCTTGGTTTTGATCTAAAAAAGTTGGGTTCTACTTAGTTTTAAGCTCATTAATGCTTGATCTAATGATATCTCATTAATTGGCATGAATTTGGTTCTTCCCCCTTGGTTGTTCCTTCCCATTTTTGTGTCTCCTTGGTTTCTTCCTTGTGATTTATTGTTGTGGGTTGGTTGTCTTTTGGGATTTCTCCCTGGCTGCTTTCCCGTGAATCCTCTGCCCCATTTCCTGTGTTGGCTCCTCGGTCCCTCTCTGGCTACTTTCTCGTGGCTTGCTGGCTGGGCTTCCCGTGGCTTGCTGGCTTGGTTTCCCGTGGCTTTTATTTCTGTTTTCTGTGCAGATTTTGGGGGCTTTTTGTGGTCTCTTTTGGCCTTCCTCTTGCCCTTAATTAATTGGTTTCAAGTGGTTGTTTGTCTCCCCTTTCTCTTGTCACGACCCGACCCGGCTAGCCCGAGTTAACGGGGCGGGAGCAAAAAGGTCGTACAGAAAAACATAAATAAGCATAAACCATTTATATTAATGCTTTAAACATCATCCAAATATTAATTGAAAGAGCCACTAAAAAAATACATCCGAAATGAAATAAAAGTTCCAAATCACTACTAAACTTTAAACATTCATTACATAAACTCCAAACTGTTCATACTCAGATACAAACTCGAAATTAAACTTAAAACATAATTATAAGAAACCTTTCTCCCTCCTGAGTTCCCCTACGACGGTAGGTATGAGGTCGTCGAGCAGCCATTACTTATCTCCTGAAAACATTTCCAAAAACGTGGAATGAGCTAACGCTCAGCAGGTAATTCATAATACAGTTAAATTTTATAAGATGCATGAGAATTAAAAACATTTTCAATTAGAAATATTTCATTAAGCAGGTCATTAAAATATCATTCTTCTTTTCTTTTCTTTCTTTCATTCTTACATAAATCTTTTCATATGCAATGCAATGTATATAAATGAATGTGCTATATGTATCATCCGTCCCGGAAGTGCCCATAATCGTACTGATCAGGTACGCAGTCAAAAATTGTGGCCATATCCTTTACCAATGGTTCATAAGAACCAATCCATTACCAAGACTCATACGAGTCCCCCATTACCAATACTCAACCGAGTTCCTTTACCATTGGCACTTCCGGATCAACATGCAACATGTGATTTCATTTCTTATATCTTTTCATTTCCTTATAAAATTTCCTTTACCAATGGATATTCATAAGTTTCATGTCTAAAAGTCTTTTCGTATGGTCCATATGTGCAACAGTTAATGAAAAATGAATAAAACATAAACTTGCAAAATTACTGAAAATTTAAAACATGAATACATGAATTAAAAAGACATGAAATGTATTTAAATTAAGAAAATAAAGCACTTATAAGTTTAACTGGTTCTGAACACCTACTTCGAATTTAAGCACAATCCGCCGCTTCAACAAGTTCCCTTCTCCTTAACGATTAGAACCTAAAGATGGTTAAAAAAAAGACATATCATTAATTAAATCATATTTCCTTAACGATTTTATACGACACCTAATAAATATTTAATAAAATGAATATTTATTTTCGGATTATTAAAATACCTAAAATTTTGGAAACCTTAAATTCCTTAATTTCATCAAATTATCATGCCAAAGCTTCTCCTAAACCTAATTTAATAATTAGGTTAATCATTTTCGGATTAATTAAATTAGGAAAATTACAAAAATAAGTTTTCCACTAAAAATCAAAATTCTCGCCTTAAAATTATTTCCATAGTCCTTAGAAATCATTTTCATAAAGAGTTTTTACGAAAATAAGATTTAGGTCAAAAACCCTAATTTTTAAATCATCAAAAACTCTTCCAAAAATATCGTTTCCATCGCTAAAAGATTTCCCTAATCATTCCCTAAAGGTTCCCTAAAGAAATTTGGAAAGAAATCTAAGTTTTGGAAAAGCCCTAAAAATTTCATCTCCAAAAATCTTGAGATCGAGAGGGATTCGTTTGAAAATAAACATACCGGAGTGTTCCTCTCGTCGCTTTCTTCGATTTGACCTAAAGTTCTCGTCGGAAGATCGCCGCCGGAACGCCCTCGCGGAAGCCACGCCGTCCGCCCGTCCGCCCTTTCTTCCGCTCGGTTTGTCTCTCACGCGTGAAATGAGAGGGGAGGAGGGGTCGGTTAAACCTAATAAGAGAATTTGGGTTTGCTAATTACCATACTACCCTCACTTAAGTAATTTCGGCAATACACAAAGATAAGGGTAGTTTCGGTATTATTTGGTTTCTAAAATTAATAACTCCAAAATTAGTCAAAATTGGGCATAACTTCTATATACTAAAACGATCAGAATTTCGCGTAGGATTTTCTAAAATTAATTTCGTTACATTCCGATAACCTTGAAAGTTTTACTTAAAATTTCGTCGCGGCGCTTTAAAGAGCGTGCGATGCCTAAAAATAGGATTTTCGGGTTTTACAATTCTCCCTCCCTTATAAAAATTTCGTCCTCGAAATTAAAAGGAAACTAAAAGCAGTAAATCCATACCTTAGTCAAACAAATGAGGGTAAGTCTCCCTCATTTCTGACTCTTTCTCCCAAGTGCCATCTTTCTCAGAACTGTGCTTCCAAAGCACCTTAACAAAAGGAATTGCTCTGCTCCTCAACTGTTTAACCTCAAAGTCAAGAATCTTCTCTGGTTCGTTAACAAAAGTCAAGTCAGGTTGAATGTCTACCACATCTGTACTAATCCTCTGAGCCTCATCTGAAATATATTTCCTTAAGGAGGAAATATGAAACACATTATGTACTCCACTCATGTGTGCTGGTAGAATCAACCTGTAGGCCACCTTTCCAATCCTTTCTGAAATCTCAAAAGGGCCTACAAATCTGGGACTTAGTTTTCCTGTCTTGCCAAATCTTTTCACTCCCTTCATTGGACTGACTTTGAGAAATACAAAATCTCCAATATCAAATTCAACTGATCGGTGCTTGGCATCATAATATTTCTTCTGTCTGTCCTGTACTGCCTTCAATCTATCTCTGATCAATCTAATCTTTTCTGTAGCATCATCAACCAGATCAGCACCAATTACCTTTCTTTCTCCTGTCTCAGCCCAATTTAAAGGTGTCCTACACCTTCTCCCATATAAAGCCTCGTATGGAGCCATACCAATACTTGCTTGGAAGCTATTGTTGTAGGCAAATTCAATTAAAGGCACATATACTTCCCACTTACCACCATAATCCAGAACACATAATCTCAGCAAATCTTCTAAGGTCTGGATTGTTCTTTCTGACTGCCCATCTGTCTGAGGGTGGAAAGCTGTACTAAAAGTAAGCCTGGTGCCCAAAGCTTCCTGAACTTTCTTCCAAAATCTGGAAGTAAATCTCCCATCTCTGTCTGACACAATAGTCTTCGGTACTCCATGTAATCTAACAATCTGATCAACATACAGGCTTGCCAATTTCTCAACAGGATCAGACTGTTTGATAGGTATAAAATGTGCAGACTTAGTCAACCTATCAATAATCACCCACAAAGTATCATTTCCTCTTCTGGATCTGGGTAAACCAACCACGAAATCCATAGCAATGTCTTCCCATTTCCACTCAGGTATGGGTAAGGGCTGTAGATATCCTCCTGGCTTCTGGTGCTCAGCTTTAACCATCTGACATGAAATACATTTGGATACTGTATCTGCTACACTTCTTTTCAATCCTGGCCACCAAAACACTTCCTTCAAATCCTGGTACATCTTATTACTGCCTGGGTGAATGGTGTAACTGGAGTAGTGAGCTTCTTGAAGAACTTCTTTCCTCAAATCATCCACATCTGGAATGCACAATCTGCCCTTATATCGAAGCAATCCATCACCATCAAGCTCAAAATCTTCAATGTGTCCCACACTAACCATATCCAGTATCTTCTTAAAATCTGCATCAAGTGGCAAAGCTTCTCGTACCCTTTCTGGAAATGTTGACATAATTATAGTCTGATTCAACCTTATAATTTCTGCATCATTGGGCTGAACCACTGAAATCTCCAACTTCTCCAAATCTCTTATCAACTCCTGCTGCTGTGTAATCATCCAGTTTGCACTACCTGAATTCTTTCTGCTCAAAGCATCAGCAACCACATTTGCTTTGCCCGGATGATATTGAATATCCAACTCATAATCCTTTATGAGTTCTAGCCATCTCCTCTGCCTAAGGTTCAATTCCTTCTGAGTGAAGATATACTTCAAACTCTGGTGGTCAGTAAAAACTTCACATCTAACTCCATACAAGTAATGCCTCCAGATCTTCAAGGCAAAAACTACCGCTGCTAACTCCAGATCGTGGGTTGGGTAATTCCTCTCATGATTCTTCAATTGCCTAGAAGCATAGGCAATGACTCTCCCATTCTGCATCAGTACACAACCTAACCCTTTATGTGAGGCATCACTGTAAAGCTGAAACCCATCTGTCCCTGAGGGAATAGTCAGCACTGGAGCAGTTATTAAACACTGCTTCAACCTCTGAAAAGCTTCCTCACACTGAGCTGTCCAATCAAACTTCACTGCTTTCTGAGTCAATCTGGATAGTGGCATTGCTATCTGTGAAAACCCCTCAACAAACCTCCTGTAGTAGCCTGCTAATCCCAAAAAGCTCCTAACCTCAGTCACTGTAGCAGGTCTTGGCCAGTCTGCTATTGCTTGCACCTTATGCTGATCCACAGATATCTTTCCCTCAAAAATCACATGCCCCAAAAATTTAACACTTTTCAACCAAAACTCGCATTTGGAGAACTTAGCATACAAGTCATTATCTTTTAAGGTATACAATACTGACCTTAAATGATTTGCATGCATCCTTTCATCTGGGGAGTACACAAGTATATCATCTATGAATACAATCACGAATAGATCTAAAGAAGGCTGAAAGATTCTATTCATGAGATCCATAAATACTGCAGGGGCATTTGTTAAGCCAAAAGGCATCACTGTAAACTCATAATGCCCATATCTGGTACTGAAAGCAGTCTTTGCAATGTCCTCCTCTCTAATCCTGAGCTGATGATACCCTGACCTCAAGTCAATCTTAGAAAACACTGAAGCACCCTCCAACTGATCAAACAAATCATCTATTCTGGGGAGAGGATACTTGTTCTTCACTGTCAACTTGTTCAGCTCTCTGTAATCTATACAAAGTCTCAGGCTTCCATCCTTCTTCTTCACAAATAATACAGGAGCACCCCAAGGAGAGGTACTAGGTCGGATGAAACCCTTCTCAAGCAACTCTTCCAGTTGCTCCTTCAACTCCTTAAGCTCCTTAATTGCCATTCTGTAAGGAGCTCTAGCTACAGGTTCAGCTCCTGGCACTAACTCAATAGAGAAATCTATTTCTCTACTTGGAGGTAAACCAGGTAGATCATCTGAAAACACTTCTGGGAATTCCTGAACAATTGGAATATCCTTCAGATCTCTTTCTTCTTTCTTCTCCTCCTTAACATAAGCCAAGAAGCCTTCACAACCTTTCTTTAACATCTGAAAGGCCTTCAAGGACGATACAATTACTGCAGTTACTCCTCTATCTCCTTGAAATTTGAACTTCTCCTCTCCTGGCATACAGAACTTAACCTCCTTCTTATTACAATCTATAGACACGAAATGGCAAGATAACCAATCCATGCCTAAGATTGCATCAAACTCATACAGAGGCAATCCAATCAGATCTGCTTCCAAACTCTTATCACAAATTTTCAAATTTACTTGACATTTCTGCTTAGCTTCCATATGATTCCCATTAGGCATCAAGACTGATAGAGACTTCAACATAAATGTAGGAATCAATTTAGCAGATCTAACAAACTCTTCTGAAATAAAAGAGTGTGACGCTCCAGTATCAAAGAGGATTCTAACGGGTCTATCGCACATAAGGAGTGTCCCTAAACATGAACAAGTGCAACATTCATTACAAAATATAATACTATTGATTGGTTCATTTCATTTTCATTATGTGTTCATTCAATTTCAATTTCAACTTCATAAAATAAAAAAAATTCATTGCAATTAATTAAACTACGCACCTGTAACCACATCAGGAGATCCCTTAGCTTCTTGCTGTGACAGTCCATAGACTCGAGGTTGAACATTCTGGCGAGTCTGACCTTGAGAAGGAACAGAAGCAGTAGACTCCACAGCTCTTGGTCTACCAGCTGTCCTCTGAGTGTTGTTGCCTGACCTAACCTCTGAAGCAGATCTCTGTCCCAAAAGAGGACAGGACTTCGCCATGTGCCCAGGCTGATGGCACCAATAACATGTATTAGTGCCTGAGAGGCACTCTCCCTTATGCACTCGCCCACACTTGCTGCACAAAGAGGCAGTTGAAGCACTGCTGTCAGAACCACTAGATCTGGGCTTCTTCCAAGTAGAAGCTCCTGACTGAGAAGACTGAGTCATCTGGGAAGGCTTTGACCTGCCTTCCATCTTTCTCTTCTGAAAATCCCTCCTCTTCTGAGTTGCCAGCATGTCCATCTCAATCCTTCTGGCTCTTTCCACTAAAGTAGGGTAATCCTCAATTCCAAAAGGCACAAGAGGCTGCCTTATCATGTCCTTCAACCCATTTAGAAAGCGGTTGCACTTCTCTTCAGCATTGGGTATCAGGTGAGGTGCATACCTGGATAACATCGTGAACTCTGCCTCATACTGAGAAACAGATCGATCTCCCTGAATCAATCTGTTGAACTTATCCTGCATCTGTCTCCTGGCGGTCGCAGGTACATACCAATCTCTGAATGCCTTTACAAACTCCTCCCAGGAAACTTGGCTGCTTGGTCTTCCTCCAAAGGTTTCTTCTAATTGACTCCTCCACCACCTCTCAGCCTCTCCATCAAAAGCATAAGCAGCCAATGTCACCCTCTTTTCCTCAGGGCAAAACATGCCCTCCAGGATCTTCTCAATCCGCATTAGCCAGTCTTCAGCTTCTATAGGTCCACCACTTGAGAACAGTGGAGGTTTCATATCCTGAAACAACTTCAGGCTCTTATCCATAGGCCGACCTCCACCTCCACTGCCACTTCCCTGATTTTGGGAAGTCCTAATCATCTGAGTCATTGCTTCCATCATCTGATTGAATGACTCCATACTATTGTTTCTCTGAGGCTCTGCTACATTTGGTAGCTCCCTCTCTTCCTCCATATTAATGCCATCAGTGGCATTCTGCTCAGGATCCATACTCCTGAGATAAAACACATCAATCATAAGGCGCATAATTCATAAAATTACACTTCCTATATATTCTAAGACTCAATCAATTATCCTATAGGTTCTTTCATTGATCAGTATTAAACCTTTGCTCTGATACCACTCTTGTCACGACCCGACCCGGCTAGCCCGAGTTAACGGGGCGGGAGCAAAAAGGTCGTACAGAAAAACATAAATAAGCATAAACCATTTATATTAATGCTTTAAACATCATCCAAATATTAATTGAAAGAGCCACTAAAAAAATACATCCGAAATGAAATAAAAGTTCCAAACCACTACTAAACTTTAAACATTCATTACATAAACTCCAAACTGTTCATACTCAGATACAAACTCGAAATTAAACTTAAAACATAATTATAAGAAATCTTTCTCCCTCCTGAGTTCCCCTACGACGGTAGGTATGAGGTCGTCGAGCAGCCATTACTTATCTCCTGAAAACATTTCCAAAAACGTGGAATGAGCTAACGCTCAGCAGGTAATTCATAATACAGTTAAATTTTATAAGATGCATGAGAATTAAAAACATTTTCAATTAGAAATATTTCATTAAGCAGGTCATTAAAATATCATTCTTCTTTTCTTTTCTTTCTTTCATTCTTACATAAATCTTTTCAATGCAATGTATATAAATGAATGTGCTATATGTATCATCCGTCCCGGAAGTGCCCATAATCGTACTGATCAGGTACGCAGTCAAAAATTGTGGCCATATCCTTTACCAATGGTTCATAAGAACCAATCCATTACCAAGACTCATACGAGTCCCCCATTACCAATACTCAACCGAGTTCCTTTACCATTGGCACTTCCGGATCAACATGCAACATGTGATTTCATTTCTTATATCTTTTCATTTCCTTATAAAATTTCCTTTACCAATGGATATTCATAAGTTTCATGTCTAAAAGTCTTTTCGTATGGTCCATATGTGCAACAGTTAATGAAAAATGAATAAAACATAAACTTGCAAAATTACTGAAAATTTAAAACATGAATACATGAATTAAAAAGACATGAAATGCATTTAAATTAAGAAAATAAAGCACTTATAAGTTTAACTGGTTCTGAACACCTACTTCGAATTTAAGCACAATCCGCCGCTTCAACAAGTTCCCTTCTCCTTAACGATTAGAACCTAAAGATGGTTAAAAAAAAAGACATATCATTAATTAAATCATATTTCCTTAACGATTTTATACGACACCTAATAAATATTTAATAAAATGAATATTTATTTTCGGATTATTAAAATACCTAAAATTTTGGAAACCTTAAATTCCTTAATTTCATCAAATTATCATGCCAAAGCTTCTCCTAAACCTAATTTAATAATTAGGTTAATCATTTTCGGATTAATTAAATTAGGAAAATTACAAAAATAAGTTTTCCACTAAAAATCAAAATTCTCGCCTTAAAATTATTTCCATAGTCCTTAGAAATCATTTTCATAAAGAGTTTTTTTCGAAAATAAGATTTAGGTCAAAAACCCTAATTTTTAAATCATCAAAAACTCTTCCAAAAATATCGTTTCCATCGCTAAAAGATTTCCCTAATCATTCCCTAAAGGTTCCCTAAAGAAATTTGGAAAGAAATCTAAGTTTTGGAAAAGCCCTAAAAATTTCATCTCCAAAAATCTTGCGATCGAGAGGGATTCGTTTGAAAATAAACATACTGGAGTGTTCCTCTCGTCGCTCTCTTCGATTTGACCTAAAGTTCTCGCCGGAAGATCGCCGCCGGAACGCCCTCGCGGAAGCCACGCCGTCCGCCCGTCCGCCCTTTCTTCCGCTCGGTTTGTCTCTCACGCGTGAAATGAGAGGGGAGGAGGGGTCGGTTAAACCTAATAAGAGAATTTGGGTTTGCTAATTACCATACTACCCTCACTTAAGTAATTTCGGCAATACACAAAGATAAGGGTAGTTTCGGTATTATTTGGTTTCTAAAATTAATAACTCCAAAATTAGTCAAAATTGGGCATAACTTCTATATACTAAAACGATCAGAATTTCGCGTAGGATTTTCTAAAATTAATTTCGTTACATTCCGATAACCTTGAAAGTTTTACTTAAAATTTCGTCGCGGCGCTTTAAAGAGCGTGCGATGCCTAAAAATAGGATTTTCGGGTTTTACATCTCTCTCCTATAAATAGGTGGTGTTTTGTATTAAAAAAGAGGTTGGTTGTGATGATGATTTTTGGATAAAACATGCTGGTTTCTTTGCAATAGCTTGCGAGCTATGTCCTCCACCTTCCTCTTCTCTCTATAGCTTGCGAGATATACTTCTCTAGTCTTCTAACCTCTTTTTTCTATCCGCAAGTATCCACCCCACCTGTATCCTTCTTCTCAACGAATGAAATGCAGTTTTAGGAATTTATGTTTTGAAAGTTTGTAAGTCCTTTTGTAAGCGTCCTTTGTTGTAAGCGTTATGTTTTATTTATAAAGTTTGTTTTTGTCGTATTTTGTCTATTTTTGAGTATTTTATGTATTTTCTTTTATCCTAGGAAGAGTTTTCTTTTGCTCGCAAAAATTTGGGTGTTGTCCCAAATTTTTGCTTGCATGAGTTTTTTTTTCTTTGTTGAAGTTATGTTGTTGTGGGTACACTTTGGATTTTGGAATCATTTGTCCAGTTTTCAGGCTACAGTAAATAATCGAACGCTTCTTTTAAATGTTGCTCATATTATTGCTATTTTTGATATGGACATAATTAAAGCATTGATTAATTATGTTGAGATTCTCCTGCGGAATATCCAGTCAGCTGCGCTTTCTAGAAATTGGCAGCTGCGCTTTCTATAACATGGCAGCTTGAAATCTTATCCGTTTACTAAGGGACTTGTATGACAATTCAAGCAGCCTAATGCTAATGTTGATTTTTGTTGAGTCAATGATAACTAAAAAGAAAAGGAAATAGATTGCCACAATCTGCCCTTATGATGCAATCAAAAATTTGGGAAGGGACCCAAATTTTTTATCACAAAAAACAAACTCTTTCTAGGAACAAAATAAAGACATAAAAATACTTAAAAGACACAAATTCTATAAACCACAACTTTATATAATAAAATGACTTACAAACAAAGACTCTTACAAACTTTGACTTCAAAACAAACTTTCAAAACATAAACTCCTAAAGTTGAAATTCCATCATTTGAGAAGAAGGATATAGGTGGAATGAAACTTGCGGAGAATGAGAATGGAACAAGCTCGCAAGCCTTTCCACGAAGAAACCCACAGGTTTTATCTTCCAAAAATCACATCATATATCATATATTAAAACATCCAAGACAACTCTATATATAGACATGAGAGGAGAATACAAACAGCCCCACAACATTAATTTAAACTTATTTAAATAGGGAATATGAAAAGCCAATAGTCAACTCCATGAAACAAAGCACCAAAGCCACGAAAAAGCCCCCCATCAGCCACGGGAAACAGCCCAGCCAGGGACCCGAAAAAGCAGCCGCAGGTACCAAAGAGGCCCGCACAGAACCGAGGCGCCAAAGACATGGAAAGACCACCCAGCACGAAAAACCAGCAGCCAACCAGGGAATCCAAGGAGCCAAGGCATGGGAACCCAAGAGCCAACCACGGGAAACGAATAGACATGGGGAAAGAGAAGAGTCAAAATGAATGAGCTACTAATAAATTAATAAGTGAACTAAAAATATAACTCATAATGAGCTAACTCTTAGTTCAATAAATGAACTAAAAACCAGCTCATAATGAGCTAAATTTCAGCTCAAAAATTAATGAGCTAGCAAGCTCAAGGGAAGTCAAAACCAAATTTTTTGGGTTTGATTTGACCCCCCCCCCCCCCCCCCCCCCCTTGTCTACATCAGACTCCCCTTCTTGAAGACTCATGTCCCGATGAGTTAGCTTTGTTCTGAAGGTGCAATCAAGAGACACCAAGGCTTGAGATTGCTCACTTGACACTAAGACTCAAATGACAACATGACTCAAAACAAAACATACATGATAACTACTCATACAACAACTATTATGACTCACCAAGACACACAAAACTTACTAAATGATCTCATAAGACTCTCAAGACTCACAAGACTCACAAGACTCTCAATACTCACAAGACTCTCAAGACTCAGTAAGACTTTGACTTGACAAACCAATTTATAAACCTAGGACTTCCTAACTTGCTCTTATACCAAATTGATGCAATAAAAAATTTGGCAAGGGACCCAAATTTTTTATCACAAAAAACAAACTCTTTTTAGGAATAAAATAAATACTTAAAAGACACAAATTCTATAAACCACAACTTTATATAATAAAATGACTTACAAACTTTGACTTCAAAACAAACTTTCAAAACATAAACTCCTAAAGTTGCAATTTCATCATTTGAGAAGAAGGATACAGGTGGAATGAAACTTGCGAAGAAGGAGAATGGAACAAGCTCGCAAGCCTTTCCATGAAGAAACCCGCAGGTTTTATCTTCCAAAAATCACATCATATCTCATATATTAAAACATCCAAAACAACTCTATATATAGACATGAGAGGGGAATACCAACAGCCACACAACATTAATTTAAACTTATTTAAATAGGGAATATGAAAAGCCAACAGTCAACTCCAAGAAATAAAGCACCAAAGCCACGGAAAAGCCCCCCATCAGCCACGGGAAACAGCCCAGCCAGGGACCCGAAGAAGCAGCCGCGGGAACCAAAGAGGCCCGCACAGAACCGAGGTGCCAAAGACACGGAAAGACCACCCAGCACGGAAAACCAGCAGCCAACCGGGGAATCCAAGGGGCCAAGGCACGGGAACCCAAGAGCCAACCACGGGAAATGAATAGTCAAGGGGAAGGAGAAGAGACAAAATGAATGAGCTACTAATAAATTAATAAGTGAACTAAAAACATAGCTCATAATGAGCTAACTCTTAGTTCCATAAATGAACTAAAAACCAGCTAATAATGAGCTAAATTTCAGCTCAATAATTAATGAGCTAGCAAGCTCAAGGAAAGTCAAAATCAAATTTTTTGGATTTAATTTGAACCCCCCCCCCCCCCCCCCCCCCCTTGTCTACATCACCTTATTATCAAGGAGTCTGACTACTACAACAAAAACAATTAACATCAAGTCTTTATCCCACTATGTGATGTATGCTACATGAATTCTTTTTATCCATTGTGTCATATTAAGAGTTAAATTCTAATTTAAATATAATTAGAAAAGGTAATTTATAATATTTTCTAACTAAGTCTTTTTAGATATTCGTTTAACTTTTTTATCATTGACTGGATCTAATACGTCTACTCTCCTAACCGGGTCATCGGATGGTCTAGACATTTAATGAATTGAACTGGCTAACAAAATTAAAAAAAAAAAACCAAGATTTTATACTAATATTTTGGTACTGAAAAAATTTAATTTTAACATTCTCTTTTAGGTAATTCTTGGAAGAAAGAAGACCTTCAACATTCTTGTTAGGTTGTAGTTAGCTTGTGATGTTGGATGGCAGATGGTACACCGTGACATAGGCACGGTGGGGGCATTAGGGGAAAATTCCGCTACTGGCCAATGCAATTTTTATTTTTTTTTTATATTTAGATAAAACCCTAAGAAGACTCTCTCACACACAAGGCTGCTCCTCTTTCTCTCGTTGTGCTCCCGCAAAACACAAGCCGCAAGTCGCAAGCCGCAGTTCTTTAGCAGTAGTTTGCTAAAAGGTTACAACTCTAAGTGCTCTCTCTCTATCTATCTCAGCATTTGTGAGTCTCTATCTCAATCCTTGAATTGCTGTCATGTTTTTTATTGTCTGTGCAGTTGTTTTTTTTTTATATTTTATGAAGTACAAATTTAAAGAAAATAAAGATTTTGATATGAAGAGAGTTGAATAAATATGAACTCTATTGGATGATTTTAGTTTAAAATCAATGTGACATATATTAATGCTGATATTTGTGTCAAATAAATATGGGTATGAATGTGTACTGTATTGTAAGATTTTTACTTTAAAATTTACAGTAAAAACTGTTAAAAATTTGTAAATTAATAGTTTGCATACATTTAAAATGTAAAATTGCCAAGTAAGCTAAAATTACATACCAAAAATATAAAGATCCATATGTTTTTGCAAACTAGAGAAAAATGAAAAATATTAATTTAGTTTAATTCAATTTATAGTTTATACTTTATATTGAGAAAATTAATCATTATAAAACAGAGCTTGCTATAAAAAAGAAAAAATTAATTTTTATCTTGAAGTCAAGTATAGGATTGATTCTAATTAAAGCCTCAATAAGGATTAGCTCAATCTAATTAAATTCAAATCTCTTTTAACAGGAATTTTATAGAGGAGAGTTTAATCATTTATAACTATATATATTGTCGAGATGAGGATCACAATTTTTTTACTCTAAGTTAAAATTTACTTCATTAAAAATATATTTCCTTTTTGTACAAATATGTTTGTTATTTTGTATTAGATATAGAGAGATTCTAATATACATTTTTGTTATAGATATAGAGAGATATTTCAAAAGAAAATTATGATGTAGTTGGGCAAGATGTTAATTTTGATGATACTAATATACAATCCAAATATATTTGTGTGAAAAATTTTGATGATCAGTATGTTGACCCTTGATTAAGAAAAATTTTTTTATTATCATCCAAAATGTTAGTGATACAGTAAGAAGAACATCCTTACTAAGAGGGCCTTTTCAGCCTCACGATTATGAATTACAACAAATAAAAATTGAAATAAATTATGTAGGATTAATCCTGCTTGGGTAGCCAATATTGAGCTTCCCCTTAGACAAATTATCAAACTAATGCAGAGCAATTCTCTCTCTAGCCAACCAAAGGGAAACACAGCTTGGGTAGCCAATATTGAGAGTCTGTAAAGCACTGCCTTGTCTTTTCTATTTCTTTATAAGTGCAACCTTTCCTATAGCTCTTGAATCCCAATAAATAAAAGGTGATGAGAAGCATTTTAGATCTTTGATTGACTTATTTGAAATTCAGAGCCTTTTGAGCAGTTATAGCATAGTTTTTTTTCAAGTGAATTCTTTTCTTCATTTTCATACAGGCTCTCAAGTCACCTCTCTCAAACTTCACATGCTAGTAAGATTGGGTGTAATCCGCGGATAAATTTAGATCTAATGGAATGGATTGGGAAGGAAGTCATCATGATCTTCTTGATTCTCTTATGCCATTGCCTTGAACTCATTCTTCTCCTCTATTGCATTGATTCCCAAAGACACTATGGGCACCATGCTTGCACGGGTGAAGTTGGACCCATTCTTCATTTGACTGTCCCTTCCAAAGCCATTATCAATAGGAGATTGGTGATGTTTATCATTGCCTAGGTTCATCATCGGGCATCATTATCTCTACACTAACCCGTTGTGGTAGTTATCTAGAGATGCCATGGTCATTTTTCCTCCTTATCCTAGTCTCTGGTTGACTCCCCATGTTTGGATCATCCAAGTGCCATAACTTCGATATTTATATTCTCCGGCACTGTTTTGGATGTGATCATATCAAATGTTGCGAGGTTATCAATGTCCCCTATTGGACCAATGAAGTCAGTATCAGTGTCTTGTTTCATCCTAGTGGTGTTGCAAACTGCCATAATCATGCAAGGCTTTGCACTTTCCATCGATGGCCATCACAGTCGGGATTTGTATCATAAGGCTATGAATGGAGTCTTCAATGTCATTGAGCGACCCTTCATCGTTGGTGACCCACTTCTTGCACTTTGTCAGGTCCTTCGCCATCATTCTTTGTCAAAGGAGTTTAACTCTAATGCCACCTAAGGCAGCAATGAAGCAAGGATTCTGTAGATCCCAAAGATAAACAAGAAAACTCTAGTAGTGCAATTGATCAAATCTTCTTGCAAAAAGGATGCATGCTTTTTTCTTTTGGAAGAAAAATAAGGATGTCTTGATTTAGAAAAAAAAAGTAACTCTATTCTCTTATCAAGCCAATAGGTTTTTTGAAATTGCTATGTTTGATTATAGACTCGAAAGATAATACTGAAGTTGAAAGTATATGCAATTTTTGCCACAGTGAGGAAGAAGGCTAAGAGACAAAGGCCAAAAACATCTTCAGCTATGGCAAAGGACAGTTACAATTTGGAAATGGTCGACAAAAACGTATGCAAGGTAACTGTTTTTTATTACTAATCTTAACCAGATATATGAATCTTGTACTTTTATATTTCAGGCTGCACGAAGGAGTCGACCACGAAGAATATAGCATTTTTTATTTATCAGATTATTGTAGTTTCTCTCGTCCAATTTCTATACGCAAATATTTACAGTTAAAAGAACTCTTTGTAGAAGTCTTGCCCGCAGTTGCTATCTTTTTTAAGTTGGGTTATCCTGGTTTGTTTATGGTAATTCCAGTTGCTATTCTAAGCATTTTAGTTTGTGCGTTAATTATTTGTTTAAAATAACTTCTCACATCAGATTTATTTTTCTGATTCTGAAGTCTTTGAAAACTCCCTAGTATTTCAGTTGTTGGGCAGAGGTGCTAACAAATATTGCAAATTAAAATAATTAGCTGTGCTTCTGGTCTGTGTGGATAACCTGTTATTTTTTGGCGAAATAATTTGGTGCAACAAATCGAAGCTCATTCATGCAGTCGGACATTGGAAAACGAAGGTTGTTAAATACAGACTAGGTTTCTCTTTTTCGCTTTCGATTTTTTTCTGTTGGGCATTTTCGGTTGTTTGGTTAATATTAGCAGTATAAATTTCCAGGTTAATCATTTTTATGTTTATATTGCGCTGTCATACATTTTGAGTTTTTTGTTCATGTAAATTCTACTATTTTTTTCCCATAAGTTTAAAATAAATGAAATTTCAGTACAATATAATTAATGAAATTCAGTACAATATATGAAATATCTATATATCAGGGTTATGCGTATAAAATATCGGACGAGTAATTTGTGACTTTCCAATGGAATGTGGGATTGTTTATGATAGGTTGCGTAGTTGGCTAGAATGTAAATTTGCTTAAAGTTTTTATGTCGAGTAAAACATCATCTTAACTGTGTAAATTTGGGTAGCTGGCTAGAATTTAAATTTGTCACTTTCGAAATTGATGAATATTAAATTTCAAGTAAATCTAATACCTCTTAAAATTTGGATAATTCACGTAATACTTTATTTATGAATCGTAAGTATAGATTATTGTGTTGATTCTTATAATGATCTAACTATGAATAAAATCAAATTGTATATTGCAATTGATGTAGTTGCAAATACTGTTGTAAATATGGTGTGGTATTAATGAAAATAATAAAGAATCTTTGCGAAAAAGAGAGTAGAAGAGTTCTTCAAATGTTTGAAAAAAAATTGTTATGATAAATTTGAAAATTAATGTTGAAAAGTTAGAATACAATCGTTATAACTTATATATGAATAAAAATAGTGATTATTCAATAATGCAATGTAGAGATACTTTCAAATTTGATCATGAAATTAAGGGGAATCGCCTGTATTGTGGTACTGTATAGACATCCTATTTAATTGTATGTAGTTATCGTTCAAAATGAAAGGTGCGAAATGTTAGGGTAACTTTTTTCATATAGGATATTCGATGAGAAGAGTTAAAAAATAGCAATGGTAGGATTAATAAATTATGCAGTTCATGTAAAATGCTCAAAACATTTATATTACTAATTATAATTCTGAATATTTAAATAAGAGAAAAAAATAGTAAAGAATCTTTCAGAAGAAATGATTAATTATACTTGATACTACAAAGACACGATCTTTATAAATAAAATATAAAACCTGTTTATACTCTAATTTAAATAGTGGATATTGAAAAAGTAGACATTGTTGTGTGTTATTTTATTTTATTTCTTTATTTCTTTATTTTTGTTATTGTAACTTTTATTTTATGTTATTTTTATTTAAATTTAATTTTCATTTCAGCAATTTATGAAGAAGTGAATGTGGTGTCATTCAAGAATATACATATATATAATTTTTTAAGGGTTTTAAGCCATCCTAGAGCCGAGGCCGTAATCATAGGTATTGAAGTCCTAATTTTGGTGCCTAAGCAGCATGAATGCATGGTTGGGTCCGCAAGCGTCCAGTCCTAGCACTTTCGTCTTCAAATTAGGCATTTATGGAGTTTCCACGAGGCAATGGACTGCTACGCACTAACAATAACTTGAATTGTGTATTGTTCAATTTTATATTTCATGGCTGTTAGAAACCTATAAGACCGACTTATTATATTGATGATTTCAAATATTAATGATTAGATCTCTCTCTAATAATAGTAATGAATTTGCCTATTTTAATATGTTAATCAAGAAATCGAATCGAATCAAATCTTAAATATAATTTATATTATACGATCTAGCTTGGACAGTAGAAACGAATAGAACTCTTGATGTATGAACCATTATTTGTATTGGGTGAACGTCGAGTTGATTCAAATGATCCTATTGTATAATTCATATCATACAGGCTGATCTAAAATAGCTTTAAAAATTAATATTGAATCAATACTTTGTACTACACGATCACTATATCTGAAATAAATATTATAATTTATTTTAGATAGCAAAATTTGATTCTCGTAATTAAGCATGTTGGTGAGATGAGTAACCATAGCCATTTTTCTTTGAGAGTTTCTTCTAGAGAGGGGGAGGTGTTTCTCCTTGCTTGAGATAGCTTATCCAAACCATTTGAGAGAGAAGATGAGGCTAAGATGTTGTTTCTTGGGTAGTCAAGAGTTTTTGTGAGGGATATCAGACGGTTATCCTCATCGACTTGTGCCCTTGTCCTACAGGTTTTGTGTTTGGGGGTCTTAGAGTGGAGCTCTAGGGAGAAAGTCTTTGGGTTTTCCTAGGATATTCAATTGTAGGTAAATCATATAGAGTTTTCAATAAGATGACATTAGTGGTAGACACCACCCATGTAGTATTTGATGTGTTGAGCCTAGGTTAGAAGAAGAAAAAGTGTTTGAAGTGGCCCAAGGAGTAAAATCTATTGGCTTAGAAAATAGAGTATAACCTTGGAACCCATTGCATAAATATTGGAGATATTCATCTAGTCATATTAAGGACCTCATCCTAAGAGATCCATCTGTAGGAATAAGAATTAGGCATGGACTTAGAAATGAGGTTAGCCACTCAACTTTTATCTCTATGGTAGAACCCTCAAAAATAGATCATGTTTTATTTGATGAATTTTAGATCTTAGCTATGCAAGAAAAGTTGAAACAATTTGTTATGAATGATGTTTAGGAGTTGGTTAGTAGACCCAAACACCATAGTGTTGTAGGAACCAAATGGGTTTACAAGAATAAGATGAATGACTCTACATAGAGCTTGGTATGAAAGATTGAGCACTTTTCTCTTAAATAGAGCTTTTCTTAAGGGTACTGTAGACACCACCCTATTTCTAAAGAAAGAATGAGAAGATATACTCATTGTTCATATTTATGTTGATGATATATTGTTTGGATCTACAAATAAAATTCTTTGTGATAAATTCTTAAAAATAATAAGTGAGGAGTTTGAGATGAGCATGATGGGAGAGCTTACCTATTTCCTTAGATTTAATGTGAAGCAAAGGGGTGATGGAACTTTCCTTAACCAAACAAAGTTTATTAAATATATTCTTTCAAAATATGAGATGGATAATGCTAAGGCAATCAATACTCTCATGTGCTTCACCATTCAATTAGATAAGGATCCAAAATGAAAAATCAGTTGACAAGAAAAAGTATAGATAGATAATTGAATCATTTTTTTACTTGGCTATCAGTAGACCTGATATCATATTTAGTGTAACACCAAGGAATTCAGGTTTTACTCAATTTAATTACTATAAAATTTTTCTGTTAAAATAAATCATTAGTATTAGTAATCAATAATATATTAAATTAAGTAAATTATCCCTTAATTCCCAAAAGATGCTTCCGATGGCTGTAGATAGGTAGCAGTTGCTGTGTGCGGGGTCCACTCCTTATATCATTATCCGGTTTGGAGATTATGCAAGCCACGGTTGGAAGGAAACGGCATAATAGAAATCTTCCCTGTAGCACATTTCGGAAGAAAAGCCTAGCAAAATTCGGCTGAGTGCTTAAATTATTATGCTTGGTTCGGCACAGTGATTTGCAAAGGCTGCGACATAGTGAAGGCTGCGACATAGTGAAGGCTGAGTAGAATTCTCTGTATAGTGCAAGGAGCAAAGAAGTGATCGGTTCAAGACAGGAAGAATCGGGTAAGCATAGCAGCCATGGAGATTGGAATCAAGAAGAGAAATTGAATAAAGGTTTTTGGTGAACGTGTGAAGCATCAGCAAAGTTAGTACTTCAGGTAATTGAAGAAGTTTAATAGACATTGTTATCAAGACTTAGATGTTTGCTTTAGAACTATATGAAGAATTATAAATCTGTGTAGATATACAAACTAATTGCAGTGTTGTCAAATTCCAATTAATAGTGAAAATCTTAAGGAGATTTTATCTTGTGGTGTCTTAGATTCATCTGATTATGCAAAGAGAAAGTTTCGAAGTGACTTACAATCGTAGAAGAGTTCGTGGTAGAGAATTGGAGGAAGATCATCAAGGTGGTAAGTAATGCAACATAAATTAAAAAGGGCAATGTTGTTAAATTTTACTCGAATATTTGTAATGGAATTAAAGTAAAGAAATATGCGAATCACAAGTTATTTACTTGAATTAATGTTCATCTCCAAATATTCAGGTGTAAAGGACTGCTTATAATTTCAATATATGTATTCAAATTTATATTTGATATGTCATCTAAAGGGTTCTCTATGTAATACTGGTTTGGAAAGATATTAATTCCTTTCCTATGGTATACCTGTCAGTTGTATACAATTTTAAAAATAATTAATTGTAATAGTATGTAATGTCTAGTATCTAAGTTATACATGATGGAAAATATATTGAATATCAATATGAATTAAAGTTTGGCTATTTATGATGTATAAGTTACAAGAGTAGTTGGGACAAAAGGGTTCCCAAACATGAAACTACCTTGTAAATGGGGCAAAAGGGACCCCTAAAGAAATGAGACATGCATGTCAGGTGGGGCAAAAGGGACCCCTAAGGAGGCAAAAGGGACCTCCATGTAATTCAATGGCGATAACGCCAGGTTTACCTGGGCTCCATTGAATATGTTTAAGAAAGAATAGTCAAATCTTTTAATAAGTAAAATTGTTATTCAGTATGGATATGTTTATGAAATTTATAAAGTGTCTCAAGTAGTTTAACTTTCATTTCTGTTTAATGTTTTAAATTTCTTTATCTTGCAAGTTCAATATTATTAAAAGTGTATTACTTGCTGAGCCTCATAGCTTACCAGAACTTTCTTCTGGCTGTTGTTACAGGAAAGGGAAAGGAGAAGATTGATGCAAGCTAATTTATACAAGTGTTTCTTCTTTTCATCTTAAAGTTACCTTTGTTAGTGAGTCTATATTTTTTTGGTATGAAAGCAAATTAGACATGCATTACTTTGGGTTTTTAGGTAGTGGCTCTGTAAGTATCTTATGTTGAACTTTAAATTTATAGTTGCTTCCGTTAGACAAGATGAATGAGAATTATTGGAGTTTTTTTTTTTTAAGATATATCAAATGTTCAATGATCAATTGAGGACATGTTTATAATTATATTTTTGATGAAATTGTTAGTAATACTCCCCGTGCTATTTAGGAGTACTGTGGTGTGTTACATTTAGTGTATGTAACTATGCTAGAGTTGATAGGAAAAGTGCTTCTGGAACCTCTCAATTCATATAACAATCATTAGTCTCTCGGTCTAGTAGAAAATAAAACTTTGTAACCCTATCTACCATTGAAGTAGAATACATAATTTTAGGAAGTTATGTTGCTCGAGTCCTATGGATTAAACAACAAATTCTTGAACATGGACTACTCACTATTGGCATTGTTGCAATCATTTGTGATAACACCAGTGTCATATGTATATCAAAAAAACCAATCCAATAATCCATGACCAAACACAAAGACATTTGACATCATTATATAATAAATCATACGACCATGGGGGATATAGAGTTACATCATATCACCATCGAAAATCAACTGGCAGATATCTTTACAAAACCCCTTACTTTTGAAACATTTGGCATCTTGAGAAATAGACTAGGTGTTATGAATATTCAAGCTTGAATCAGGATAAATTAGAAATTAATATTTTCACTTTTTTGTGTACTTTTAAGTAATTTGCTTTTGTTTGTATTTTGTTATGTGTGCTTGTTATATAGCTTGTGTGTTAATTTTTTTTCATTTTTCTTGCCCTTTTATGATGTTTTCCTGATCATCACAAAAAAAAACTAAAAATTTCCCACTTTGTATAGTACAATCCCACATCATAATGTATGATCCCACATTATACTATACAATATTCATAAAGTATTACATAACTTCTCACAACACATCCAACAGCTGTAATTGATCAATTTTCAACGATTGTACTATACGAACACATAATTCATACTTTGTGATATGTATGGCACTGAACGTTTGATGAATTAAATTTGGTCAATATGATATTAAATATTGTATTGTACTGTATAAACACCTCTTCGTACTATATGATCGTCCAGGCTGACTCCTTAGGATGATCATCTTCACATGGATCATCCAGTACATTCTAATCTTACTATACGATAAGACCACCTTTTTGATAGATTATACTGGACAAATTTAATACACTATATCTTATTGTGTTATACCACTTTGTACTGTACGATTTGGCCAGTTTCTATTTAAAGGGACGGAAAATAAGAATTTTCTTCACTCAAATCCTTTCAGATCATCTTCCTTTCTCCCCACTTTCTACTCTTTTCACCAGTTGATCCCTACTTCGTTGAAGCAACCAACGTAGAAGCATACCATCGTTATAAGGCTGCCAGGATCCACCCCTCTAAAATCATTAATCATGAAGTTTTTTTAGTTCCAGTTACTCACTTTCTTCGCTCGCACCACCCTTCAATTCATCCTTACTCTTGCCTACTCATTCAACTCTGAGCTCCTTTTGAAAATTTTGCAAGCCTTCAAATTAACAATGAGTGCACTTCCATCCAATCTATGTCAATATAAGGCCCATTGAAATCACCTACCAAGACTTTAACTTGAAAGTGCACTGAAGGCACTTGAAAGTTCGTTAGGGATGTTAAGCCCTTGAGAACTAGTCCCAAGGCTAATCAAGAGAAGGTGAATTAGATATTAAAACTTCTTTAACTAAAAACACAATCACATCCAAAACCAAGATTCACCATAAAGAAAATCAAAGTGCAAAAAATAAATGCAAAATTAATAAAGGAAAGAGCACAACATATTTATAGTGGTTCGGTCAAACCTTGACCTACGTCCACTCCTCGGAGGCACCCTCCGAGTATTGCACTAAACTTAGTGTCTCTCATTTAGCCCCCACAGCTAGGCGGAGAAGCACTTACAAAATCACTTCCACCTTCCCCGATGCGGCGGAGTAGCCAGGCCCTTTGACACCAAAGAGGTCTTTTTCTTTCCAAAACTTCCCTCAAGACGAGTCTTGAATCCGATGGTACTAAGGTGCAAGCTCGCCGGAGCAATTGTGTGAAACCCCCTCCATACTTCCTTGAATCCCCCTCCAAGGATCTTCTCCCTCTCTCAAACCCCACCCTTTTCTCTCTCCCTTTCAAGCTCTCTCTTCAAGTTTCCTCCAGAAGAATGAAGCTTCAATGGCTGCCAAAGACACATATCAAGTGCCATGACAAAGCTTAAATAGAAGAGCTCCAAAAAGGATCTTAAATGCACCAAACTGACATTATCGTCCAGGACAATCGCCAGATCGTCCCGTACGAATGCTTAAAAAGAGGGCTTTAGAAAACCCTAAAAACTCAATTTCGATGCCAAATATTATCTAGGACGATGGCATGATCATCCAATGCGATGTGCAGAATTTGGCCTGATAGTCCTTGACAATATTTGGATAATCTAGGATGATTAGTATAAAAATATATAGATCGTCTAGGACGATATTGTTGATCATTTAGGATAATTAGAAGAAAAATTATGGTATTTCGAATTTGATGATTTAGGACAATCAAATATGTCGGCAAACATCATCATGTATGATATACAGATCGTCTAGGACGATCGAATTAAAAATTTAACCATAATTAATCCCTTAATCACAGGATCAATTTAGGCATGATTTGTATTGATTGTCTTGGATAATTATAACAAAAATTAAATATTATAATCTTGTCTAAATTAGTATTGGCGGCTATTTTTCAAGATCATAAATGATCGTCTTGGATGATTCTAAATCGTCCAGTACGATTAGTTCAAAACTTGATCTTTTGGATTTGACTAGATCTCACTCCCTTGAGTGAGTGTGTGCATGGTCACCTAGCAAGTATACACCCTTACAAGACTTGACTCAAGAAATCAAAATTGCATCAATGAATATTACAGACCCTTTTACAACATGATATTATTTAGCCCAATCTTGAGCTCTGGTTTTTTGTTTGATGTTGCATGGTATTCCTGAAATATTAGTATACACACAAACAAACATATATTGCAAATATAAGTAGACAACAGAAAGTGAGCCATAATATTTGTTATCACAAAAAAATATAAACTCATAAGCTCGAGTTGCAACAATCTCCTCCTTTTTTATGATGGCAAATATTACTGGTTAAATTTGCAAAATTAAAAATAATTTCTCGTAATCTCCCCCTCATATATGTATAAGTTAGTCAAATAAAGAGATAGGAGTAGTATGAATTTAGTTCAAGTGAAGTGTATTAAGGATGAAGATCAAAAAATACTTTTCTTAGAAGATGATATTCAACAAAGGTGTATGAGAAATTTTGCTAAACTTTTTAATGAAGATTGTGAAAATAAGATTGACTATAGTGACCTTAGCACCCTAAATGAAAATAAAAAATTTTGTTTTAATCGACATAGTAGTAAAGCTAAAGTTAGAGAGGCTTTAAAGAAAATGAAGGGTGGAAAAATTGTTGGACCTGATGATATTCCAATAGAGGTGTGGAAATGCTTAGGAGATGAAGGGATTTCTTGGCTTACTAAAATTTTTAATACTATTTTGAAGACTAAAAAGATGCCAGATGAGTGGAGAATGAGTGTGTTAATTCCTATTTTTACGAATAAAGGTAATGCACAAGATTGTACGAATTATAGAGGTATTAAGTTAATGTGTCATGCTTTAAAATTATGGGAGCGAGTTATGGAGCATAGGTTGCGGCGTGATACTAATATTTTTCAAAATCAATTTGGATTCATGTCGGGTAGGTCGACTATGGAAGTCATACATTTATTAAGAGGTTTGATGGAGAAATATAGAGAAAATAAGGAGGACCTACATATGATATTTATTGATTTAGAAAAAGCATATGATAAAGTTCCAAAAGAAGTGCTATGGAGAGTACTTGAAAAGAAAGGAGTCAATAATGACAAATCATTAAAGATATGTATGCATGAGCTATTACTTGTGTTCAAACACAAGGTGGTTTGACCAAGTATTTCCCTATGTCGGTTGGGTTACATCAAGTATCAGCCTTAAGCTCATATCTTTTTGCTTTAGTCCTGGATGTTCTCACTAGACATTTGCAAGAGGATGTACCTTGGTGTATACTTTTTGCTGATGATATTCTTCTTATAGATAAGACCAGAGAGGGAAATGAAGGTAAACTTGAATTATGGAGGTCAACCTTAGAGTCTAAAGGTTTCTGCTTGAGTAGATCTAAAACAGAATATATGAAGTCTAATTTTAGTAGTAATAGACCCAGTGAGGGGATTGTGACTTTGGGCGATCAAGTCATTAATAAGAGTACATGTTTTAGATATCTTGGATCTATTGTTCAGAGTGATGGTGAAATAGATGGGGATATTATCAATAGAATTCAAGTTGGATGGTTGAAGTGGAGGAATGCATCGGGCTTATTATGTGATAGAAATGTACCCCTCAAACTTAAGGAAAAATTCTATAAGATGGTGGTGAGGCCTGCACTGCTTTATGGTGCCGAATGTTGGCCATTAAAAGAGAAGCATAATACTAAGTTAAGTGTGGCAGATATGAGGATGCTCAGGTGGATGAGTGGCTTTACCCTTAGAGATAGGATATGAAATGAGCATATACGTGAAAAGGTTGAAGTAGCTCCAGTAGAAGATAAGATTAGAGAGAGTCGCCTTAGATGGTTTGGTCACATAAAAAGGCGGCCTTTCGATGACCCGGTTAGGAGAGTAGAGGTATTAGATTTGACTTGTGTTAAGAAAGATAAGGGGTAGACCTAAAAAAACTTGGTTAGAAAATATTACGAATGACCTTTCTTTATTAGATTTAAATGAGAATTTGACTTTTAATATGACACAATGGAGAAAAAGGATTCATGTAGCCGACCCCACATAGTGGGATAAAGGCTTGATGATGTTGTTGTTGTAATCTCCCTCTCACTAGAATAAAAATTTAAAAATAAGGAAAGATAAAATTTTTGTTATTTTATTTTTTTTAATAGAAAATATATACAAATAAACAGTACGTTCTCCCCCTTTGATAGTATTAAAAAGAGGAGGGACACAAACAATCAGAATAATAAAAATAAATAAAAAATAAGATGATCCCTGATCTAGTGAAAAGAAAAAAAAATCAAATATTCTTAAAATGAGAAAGTTACCTCTTGATTTTATTCAAAAACTTAGTAAGGAATGTATTCATAACGCATAACCTAAAAAGGCTAGAAATTCAGAAATTGTTAATCCAAGCTTAAGTTCTTTTAAAGGCTCAAAAAAATTTTAATTCAATATTTAAATCAGGAATAAATATGAAAAAGAAATACTAATTTTTCAAAACTCTTTTTATAAAACATATTTAATAGAAGATTAATACAAAAATTGGTGAATCAGGAATCATAATTTTCAAGCTCAAGTATCAAAAATATCAAGGATTTTCTTAAGTTTTAAGAAGTACAAGAAAGGTAAACATTACTTTTTGTGGGCTCATTTTATGTATCTTATCAGTTTTTGACGCACTTTACGCATCTTTTACTTTTTTATACACTTTGTGTATCTTTCTCAATTTGGCGTCATTGCGCATCTTTTGATTTGACATCATTGGCCACTTTTTGATTTGGCGTCATTGGCCATTTTTTTTAATCAAATATGCTACCTTTCTAAAATTTTCTAAAAACTAAAACAAACCCATTCTATTGATAAAAATGAATTACTTGATTAAAAAAATTATGAGGTAGATTCAACAACTTGCAAAAGATTCCTATGCTATAGACAAAATGTAGAAAGATTAAAATGTTCAGTTTTAAAATCCAATTTATAAATATGATGAAGATTTTGAATCAAAAATAAAATAAACTCTTTAAGAAAAGAGATAGAGAGACAAAATCATGAGTTTTTTTTTTCTTTTGACTGTTTTTAGAGAAGTAAACCACAACTTACATAAGAGTTTAAGAAAAATAGGAGGTAAAATTTTTATTTTTTAGAAAAAAAAAATGATCTTTAAAAAAGATTTGAGTTTCTAAAGTGTATAGGAAATAAAAAATGTGATATGTGTGTGTTGATCAGAGAAAACTTCACAAAAAGAGAAGTGATGCAAAATTTAAAATTTTAACGTAACAAAAAATAAAATAAAACCCAAAGAAAACATAAAAAACACAATGAACAAAAATATGCATACACAAATAAATAAACACACAAACAAGTGTTTAAACATCATCTTACTCATGGTCTGATGATTGAGAAGCTAGGTCTGTCTAGGAGATTTTTTTCTTTTCATTATTTACCATTTTTATAATTTGCTTAGTTTTACCCTTTTCTTTTGCAGGAAGAGTTCTCAAATTAGAGCACAGATTTTTCATATGTCTAGGCTTCCTACATCCAAAGCAAATAATGTTAGGAGAAATCTTAACATTCTTACCATTTTTATCTTTATTCCACTTTTGTTAATGCTTATGCCTTGGTGAGCTTTTTAATTTACTTGATGAGTCATCGCTTTTGTCACCAACTAAGCCACTTTTCTTCATATTTTCAGCGTTTAGTAATATCATCTCTCCTGCATCCAAAAGTCTTTAACCCAAACTTTGCTTGTAGGCAATGAGTGAGCCAATCAAATTATCAATAGAATATTCATTCAAATTTTTTGATTCACAAATAGAAATAACTTTGGAATCAAATTTATCAAGTAGACGATGTACAATTTTATTGACTTTTTCAAAAAAACCTAAAGCATGTAATGATGTCACAATTTAAATAAATTTTGTATACATATCTAAGATCATCTCATAAGATTTCATGCAAAAAAGCTCATAATCATGCATTAAAATATTTAATATGGATTGCTTGATTTCACTAGTGCCTTCGTATATAGTGTGTAATTTATCCCAAATTTTCTTGTCAGTAATGCACGTGGAAACAAACATAAAATTTTCAGAATTTAAAGCACAAAAAAATAGTTTAATGATTCAGTATTTAATTGAGCATTGATTTGTTCTTCTCTACTCCATTAATTAAAAAGAATATCAATTTTAATTCCATCTATAATATGTGATGGTACAGAATAACCAGTTAAAATTATTTGTCACATTCGAAAATCAATAGACTGTAAGAAAGTAGACATGCAATTTTTTTAAAAATTAAAAATAATATTTTCAAATAAGGGTGGTCTGGTGATTTAATAACCTTCCGTAATATTACGATTATAAAAATTAGCCATGGATTAAAATTCAAAAGTTTTTAAAAACTATATATTATGAATCCTGCTCTGGTACCACTTGAAAGTACACTAAAGGCACTTGAAAGTTCATTAGGAATGTTAAGCCATTGTGAAGTAGTCCCAAGGCTAACCAAGAAGAGGGGTAAATTGGATATTAAAACTTCTTTAACTAAAAATACAATCACATCCAAAGCCAAGATTCACCATAAAGAAAATCAAAGTTCATAAAATAAATGCGAAAATAATAAAGGAAAGAATACACCAAATTTATAGTGGTTCGGTCAAACCTTGACCTACGTCCACTCCTCGTAGACACCCTCCGAGTATTGCACTAAACTTAGTTTCTCTCCTTTAGCCCCCACAGCTAGGTGGAGAAGCCCTTACAAAATCACTTACATCTTCCCCAGTGCGGCGGAATAGCCGGGCCCTTTGACACTAAAGAGGTCTTCTGCTTCCCAAAACATCCCTCGAGATGAGCCTTCAATCCGATGATACTAAGGTGCAAGCTCGCCGGAGCAACCGTGTGGAACCCCCTCCACACTCCCTTAAATCCCCCTCTAAAGATCTTCTCCCTTTCTCAAACTCCACCCTTTCCTCTCTCCCTTTCAAGCTCTCTCTTCAAATTTCCTCCAGAAGAACGAATATTCAATAGCTGCCAAAGACACATATGAAGTGCCTTGACAAAGCTTAAATATAAGAGCTCCAAAAAGGCTCTTAAATACACCAAACCGATATTATCATCCAAGATGATCACCGGATCGTCCCATACGATATGCTTAAAAAGAGGGCTTCAGAAAACCCTAAAAACTCAATTTCAATGCCAAATATCATCCAGGATGGTCGCATGATCGCCAGTACGATGTGTAGAATTTGACCTGATAGTCTTGGATGATATTTGGATAGTCTAGGCTGATTAGTACAAAAATATACAGATCATCCAAGATAATTAGAAGAAACATTATGGTATTTTGGCTTGGACGATTTAGGAAAATCAAGTATGTCGGCAAACATCATCCTGTATGATATACAGATCATTCAGGACGATCGAATTGAAAAATTTTAACCATAATTAATCCCCTAATCACAAGATCAATTTAGGCATGATTTGTATTGATCGTCCTAGATGATCCAGATTGTCCGGGACAATTAGAATAAAAATTAAATCTTAAAATCTTGCCTAAATTAGCTTTGGCGGCTATTTTCCAAGATCATAAAAGATCATCCTGGACAATCCAAAATCATCCAATACGATTAGTTCAAAACTTGATCTTCTAGATTTGACTAGATCTCACTCCCTCGAGTGTGTGTGTGTGTGTGTGTGTGTGTGTGTGTGTGTGGTCACCAAGCAAGCATACACCCTTACAAGACTTGACTCAAGAAATCAAAATTACATCAATAAATATTACATACCCTTTTGTAACATAACATTATTCAATCCAATCTTGAGCTCTGATTCTTTGTTTGATGTTACATGGTATTCTTGAAATGTTAGTATACACATAAACAAACATATATTGCAAATACAAGTAGACAGTATAAAGTGAGCCATAATATTTGTTATAATCAAAAATATAAACTCATAAGCTCAAGTTGCAACATAACCAATTCATACATCTTTCAACCAGTAGTAAAAAAGTTCACTCTTTAAACATCCTCCCTGACTATGGTTGGAACCCTACCAACACTACCCTTAGGGATTCATCAGTCAACTACCACCTTCATCACATTAATACCTTAGTTCAAGATGCCTGAATTATACCACATATCCTTTAAAACTTAATCGTTCTAAAAGTTAGGGATCAGATAAACATCACACCACTTTTATCCTTTCCCTTATCACCTAATTTATAATGGCTGAAATTGATTTCAATATAGCATATTTAATTATTTGATACCTTGAGCATCCTACTTGCATTGGAGATCCTAGAAATAAATAGAAGTCAAATCTTGCATTAGGTCACATTATTGCTTTTATTCTAGAATTTAACTATAATTTTTAATAAATAGTGTTAATGAAAAATTGTCCTATTTTATAGAGAGAATGTCTTGTTTTCTAGAGAGAATGTCTTATTTTCTACAGAGGGTGCAATTTTCAAATTTATGTTTTCCTCGATTTCAGCCTCCGGTATGGCGGCGAATGGTCGTCGTTCATCCATTGGTGGTTCTTTGGTGAATCATTTGGGAAATCTTTGATCTTCATCTGGTGGTTCTTGGGGTCCTACTCATTCAAGGTTGAAAGCTTCTGTTCATTCATATGGAGAGGTCTTTAATGGTGCTTCTACGTTTTCTCCCTTCCTGGATGTTTGTAATAGGACATTCAAGGAATAGCCTTTGGTGATTAATAAAAGTGGGTTGTTTTTTGTTGAGAAAAATATCCTCGTTGTTGGGAAAGGTAATGAGGTTATGCCTGATAGTGGAATTAAGAGCCCAAAATTTTCTAAAATCATTAAATCTAAGAAGGAAGGAGGTATCGTAAATATGGATTCGAAAGCTTCACCTTCATCAGGGAGTAAAATATACGTTAATAGATTTAGGAATCATAATGCAAATCCTATGGCTACGGAAGATCCTGTTTCAAAGGTTAATAATTTGCCTATTAATTCAAGTGGTTTAGAAGCTATTATTGACAATAGTGGTTAAATTGGTGTGGGTGTTCATTATTCTGAGAACATTAATGCAAATGTACATTATCCTGATAAAAGAGTTGATAATATTAAGATTGTCCATCAATGTGATTTAGGAGATTTAAATGTGGGTGACCATAGACCATTAAGTTAGCCTTACCCACTATGAAGGCTCCTGTTGGTAATTTGATGTCAAATATTTGGAGTAAAAAGCCAAATATAAGGATTGATAATTTGGATTATGGGTCTTATTTGACAGAAGATGGTATATCAATGAAGTTACATGTTCATAATGAATTGGAGAACACAAGGAAGCTTCATAATGTAGTTGTTATTAAAGTTTTTGGAGATAATGTTCCTTTTCATTTGATTAGCCTTGAATTAAGAAGGCAATGGAGTCAGTTTGGTAAATTTCATCTAACTATGCTAGGGCTAGATTGGGTACTATGTTCATTTAATGAATCAGAGCCGTGGATTCAGTCTTGTCTTATGGACCTTGGTATGTCAATGGACATATCAATGGCATTGATAAATGGTCTCCCACATTTTCTCCATTCTCTTTGAAGGGTTTATAAGCTCCAGTGTATATAAGGATGCCTAATCTCCTATTATAACGTTGGGATGAAATTAATGTTTGTAGAATTTCCTCTCAAGTTGGTAAGCCTTACCTGATAGATAGAAATATGTTACAACGGGGGAGGAGAGAATTGGCTAGAGTTTGTGTTTGAATTTTATTCGATATCCAGCTTCCCTTGGATGCTTGGGTTGAAGGGAGTTCAGGTAGATTTTAAAAAAAATGAATATGAAAGAATCTCTAAATCTTCTTTTAACTATGGAAAACTTGGACACCAGAAAAGTAATTGTGTCGAACTGAAGTCGAATGTAGTTCATGGTAGTTCATCTCAATCTGAGATTCCTTCTTCTAGTGATAAGGAAGATTCGAGCAAAGTTGATTCACAAGAGCCCATTATGGTGTGTAAACCTGGTGGTGTTGATAATTATGATGGAGGTTATGGTTCGTGGATTCATGTTAATTTTGGTAAGGGGAAGTTTAAGAACTCTGAAAGGAGGAGGGTGGCTTAGAAAGCTGTTAGATCTTTTGGGGTGAAGAAATTTGTTAAGGTGTTGCCACAAAATGATGAAGGTAAAGGAGTGTCAGATGTTGTTCCTAGTATAATTATTATTCCAGAGTAGCTAAGTGGAGGTGTCAATCCAGCTTCGTCTCCAACAAAAGGTCTTGCTTAGAATGCTTTGGTTATGGAATTGGGTATGGCTTATAACTCTAATTCATATGCTCAACTTGTTGATTGTAATAAATTTGATGTCTTAAATGGGGTCGATGAGGAGGATTCAATACACAGTGTCGGTGATGGGGAGGATGTTGTTGTTGACAAAATTGGTGGTGATGAAAGGGGGGATGTGGCTTCTCCTAAGGTTGAGTTGATTGATAAAAATCATATGGAAAGGGCTAGAAGTGTATGTATGGATTTTGATTCTTCTTCTGTTAAGAGGAAGCTTGCTGAGGAACTTAAAGGTCTGGGTCCTATTAAGTTGATTCCTAGAAATAAAAAAATGGATGTGGTTAGTAAAGATAGATTGGGGGAGTCTTCTTCCCCTTTAAATTATTAATGATTTCTATTTGCTTTTGGAATTGTAGAGTCCTCTAAAAAATGCAAGCTTCTATATACCTTAAGGAACTTGTTAAGGAGCATGATGTTTTTTTTTTTTTTTTTGGACTATTGGAAACTAAGTTAACTTCTATTGATAGGAAGAAAGTTAATTTGCTAATTGGTGCTGATTGGGATTATTTTTATTTCACTTCTAATGGGTTGTCTGGAGGCATACTTGTGTTGTGGAGGTCTAATTTGGCTTTAGTTTCTATTTCGGAAGCTTCATTTCAACGTGTAATTGGTGAGTTAGATGTTCAATTTGTACTATGTATGGGAACAAAGATGTATATAAAAGAAGGGTGCTTTGGAACAAATTGAGTTGTATTCTTCCAAAAATATTCCATCAGTGGTGGGTAGAGATTTTAATTACATATTATCCAAATGGGATAAAAAGGGAGGGAAAAGATTTATCAGTTTTCAAGGACCCAAAGAGATGAAGGTTTTTTTTTCCCAATAATGATTATTACGAAATCAGATATATTGGCCCAAAATTTACCTGGTGTAATAACAAGGGTGGGGGGCTTGCATTTTGGAATAATTGGATAGATGTTTTTTTATTTCTTCCCATTTGATGGTGGTACATCATCTTTCAAGGGTTGCTTCAGACCATTGCCCTATTATTTTAAATCTTTTGAATCATAATCCTAAGTTTAATAAGGTTATTATTGACCTTGATTTTGTCAAACCTAGGGTCCAAGGGGTTGACCTAGTCAAATTGACTAGGCCAGGCCCCAAGACCTGTCCCACTCAGTTTCTTGGGTCAAACTGAGCTTGCTAAGCACGGGCTCTGGCCCTAAGTCAACCTGGTTGACCAGGTCAACCTAGGTTGATCCATTAGGCCCTTTTAAGCCCAAATCAATTTTAAATCAATTCCAACCTTCCTTAACTCAAACACCCACTCCCATTGGACCTAATTGACTAAGTTGATCAAGTCAACCATTAACTTGGTCAACTCAAGTCATATTAGGTCAAATTGACCTACTTTAGCCAATTTAAACCCATTATATGCCTTGAATTTATTCCAAAAGGGTTTGAATTGAGGACCACGGCCAAGTAACTTTGTTTTCCCTCCCAATTGACTAAGGATTCGATCCTAGCCATGGATATAAGCCCTTAAGCCTTTAAATACTATTTTTAGGGTTTCAAATAGAGGATCTTGCTCTTGCTTTCATCCTAGCCTCCCTAAGCCCGAGAATCTTTGCACTCGAGCTCCCACTACTTCCCCTCACCCTTCCTGACCAAAACCCACCATCCAAGCCTCACCGGTGGCAAGATCTCTGGCCAATCGAGCTCTCAAAGCTTCCTAGGTGAATTTTGTTTGATCCAAGGCGAACTAAGGCCTGAGTTCAACTAGAAATTTGTACGAGGACAATCTACAAGTGTAACAAGCCCATTATCATTTGAATCCACCGTGTGGATTTGGTAAAATTACGAACCCTAGTTAAAAACACTTAGAACACGAGTCTCCATCTTCAAGTGGATCATCCTCCTCCATATCGTCTTCCTTCGGATCGTTCTCCAGAAGGGTACCCAAATGAAAAAATATTTCATATGAAGGGCCTTTCTTTTTCTCTTTAGGTATCGAGTATTTGAAATGCCTCACTTTTGAAGATTTTTACAACTCGATATTAAATTGCAATTTACATTATAAAAAAAAAAAATATAGACTAAAGCTGAACCTGCAGGGTTATCTTAATAAAATTCCAAGCAATTTATATGGCACAATCCAAGCAGTTAATATTGTGCATAAAAGGAAAAAAAATACTTGGCCACACTCTTTTAATTTTAAAAGGGGCTGAGCAGTCTCTGGAGCATCTGTAGAAAAATATTATTAGTTTTAAGGCTTTAATTATTTTGCCCCCTTTATTTTAATGTTGAATGAGCATGGCCACCCGAATAAGACTGGATTAATAGGAAAAATGCCCCTAGCCGGGTGATCTAATGCAAAAATCACATCGCTAGCAAAGTGAATAAAGCATAATAATGAAATAAGTATTACATCAATCACAATACATCAGAACAAACTAAGTCAACCAATCACACGTGCCATATATAAAAGCATCACAACACAGAAAGTAGTAAAGGAAAATCACCGGCCCTAATCCTAAGACTAAAACTGGTGCCCTACCAAATCTATGCGTGTAGTAGGCTTGTATGTCTTTGGGATAGTTAGTTTAAGTTATCTCGGGTTCAGATTTATTGAAGATATAAAAAGAAAAACTTTAATTAGAATTTAAATATTAGTGAATTAGAGTCTATTTTAGTTAATTAGGTTTGTGGGTCTATTTTAACACTTAGGTTAGTGATAATTGAAGTTTAAATTATTTTTAGCAAATTTTAGAAGGTCTGGAATCCTCCTATATGCTATGTTAAAGGAGGTCCAAAATATCATTATTAGAAATAGGCTAGGTTTGGGAGTTCTAGAATTTTAGTTAAATATTAGGGTGATTATCAAAAAGAGATTTAAAATAATTTGAGAGATCCACTGGTCACCCAAAAAGAGATTTAAAATAAATTGAAAATTATTTTAAAATTTCAAAATATTTAATATATTAATTATTTAAATAGCTAAATAATTAAATAAAATATAAATAAACCAAAAAAGTAAATTTTGGTTACTTAAAATAATTTTAATATAAAATACATTATTTTCTAAAAAATATGAGGTATTATATGTCAAAATTAAATTGACAACGAATGAATTATGAATTTATGAAATTTAAAGTAATTAAAATGGATTTTAAAATAATTTAAAGTAATTAATAATTAAAATAATCATCAAATCAAATTAAATTAAAGGTTAAAGTTTCTAAAGTTTAAAATAATTTAATAAAAGTAACTTTTTATAAATTCTGAAAAGTAATTATATTTTAATTATTTATTAATTAAAAATTTAGGAAATTTGTTAATTAAAATAATTTAAAAATAGGAAAATAATCATTTATTTAAATTAAATAATAGAAATAATTTTTCTAATTTTATAATAATTTCAAAGATAATAATTAGATAATTATTAAAAAATACATTTTTAAATAAATAATTAAATATATATATGCACTTAATTATTTAAATAATTGAAAATTAATTAAAGTAATAACTAATACTAATTATTAAATTTAGATTAAAATTAAATAATAAAAATAAATAAGTTTTCTGAATTAAAAATAAATATATTTTATTATTATTATTATTATTATTATTATTATTATTATTATTATTATTATTATTATTATTATTATTATTATCTTAAAAGTATTTAAATAATAATAATAATAATTTAAAATATAATTTTCTGATATTTATTTTTTTAATGAAATAAAATATTATTTTCAAAATAATAGTTATTAATAAATAGTAATTAAATATTAATAATACATTAATTAATAAATATTTAAAATAATTAAATATTAAATTAAATATTAGATTAAAATATAATAAATATTTCTCTAAAATTATAAAATATATTTTAAAATAGGATTTTAAATTTTATAGTATATTTTAATCAATTATAATTAATTATTTATTTGAAATAATAAATACTTCATAACTAAAATAATTTAAAATATACTTAATATTTTAAGTTAATTTTATTTTTAAATTAAAGGGGATAATGTTTTGAAAAATATTATATATTATATATATTTTTCTAATTTAAAAATAATTTTAAATTAATTTTTGAAAATTTTCTGATTAAAAAAAAAGATGGCATTGACGGGTAACACATTGGCTTGGGACTAGTTCCGGGCAATCATTGTCAATTATTGCGCCACCGTACAATCATTGACAATGATTGTGCTGAAAATGATGCATTACTTATCTACATTAGTGACGCGGCGAAGCTGTTTGATCTCCCGCTGTTTGGATCAACGGCCGTGATCGTGCCAGATGAAATGAATGATTGCGGGATCGATTCCATGATTCGGACAAAATTGTGGAACGACAGGATATCCGTTGTTGATCAAATGATCAACATCGGAGATCTAGTACACACAAGCCTAGGGCGAAACCGAAGCCCTAACACATTTTTTGTCTCATTCTTACAAATAACATGATGGATTTGTATGAAATTTTAAACTTAATTAGCACTAGTGAAGAGCATTGTTAGGGGACCAATATCACGGTCTAAAACGCACTTTTGACAAAGTTATTTAGATCTAAGTGTAGTGACCTAGGGTACGGTATTTTGGAGAACTTCAGCATTAAATCTCTAGAATTTTGGCACGGTTGAGCTTGTAGATTGTCCTTGTACAATTCCCTAGTTGAAGCCACGATCAAACGAGCTACAAATCACCAGGAAATCACCTTGGACTTTCTTTGGCCTTGGGTTATCGGAGATCTCACCGATAGTGGCCTTGACCGGCGGGGTTTGACTTGGAAAGAGTGGAGAAGGGTTAGGGGAGTTCAAGCATAAAAGAAGTCATCTTAAGGGGTCTTGGAGAAAGAGAGATTGCAAGAGAGCTCCTAATGAACTCTAAGGAGACTATTCATAGGCCAAGGCAAGGCATCCAATGGACGGCCATGATCAACCCTAGGGATAATTAGGAGGGAAAGGAGCTCAATTAGGACGGGATTTGAGTCCAAGGAGCAATAGGAAGGTTTTAAATGGCATAAATGCCATTAATTTGACCTAAATAGGTCAAAATTGACCAAGGGAGACTTGGGTTGACCACGTCAAGGGTTGACCTAGTCAACCCAGTCTATTAGGTCCAAGGGATGAGTGGATTGAGCCAAGGATGAGTATGGATTTGAATTAAATTTAATTTGACCCAATAGGGCTCATTGGGTCAACCTAGGTTGACCTAGGGCATAAGTATTGGCCCAATGGGAGGGGTATGACCCATTGGGTCCAGTGGAGGTGAGAATTGAGTCTGAGATGCTTTGGATTTGAATTGAAATCAAATGGAAGGGTATGGATCAATTTGGGTCAACCAGGTTGACCCATAGCCTAAGTTTCGGGCTTAGTAGACTGGGTTCGACCCACTAAACACAAGGGAGGTGGTCTTGGGGCCTAGCTTGGTCAATTTGACCAGGTCAAACCCTTTGACCCAAGGATTGGGTGAAAAGGAGGTCAACATTTTCAATTTTATATGATGTAATTAAATACGAGGGCTTTCGCTTGTAGGACATTTAGAACCCACATCCACCTTTTTCAAAATCAATTTTCAAAATTCAAATTTAATCTTCTTGGAAAAATCGAGATGATAAAGATCATTATCGTCATGTTCCATCAATCGATAATGAGTGATATTTTCTTTCCTTTGAGAGATATATCATTTATTATTATGACATGAAATATGCAATTAATGATCTCTCATCCGGATTGTAGTGGTTGAATATTAATAAAATCTTATTTCAACCCTTCGGGATTATATGCGTTTCTTATTTGGATTCAACTAGTACAATCACGATAACAACTTTCAGTTTCATCATCTGAACTTGTTAGCAAATGATATTTTGGCCTTAAGGGGAAATATATTGTTTATAATGAGATGTTCGATTTTGAGGCTGTAGATTTAATATTAAATTTCCCAAGCAAGATTAAATCCTTTCAAAACCCGCTTTCAAACTTCTACCAACAAATAGTGGATGGCTATGATAGTCATTGTTAATGATATGTCAATGAGTAGGTAATTGGACATTGGAGTTGGAGAATACTATTTCATACACTATAGTTATCCTTTTTATTTTTATTAGCATGTATTTCATTGCCTTGGAGCTTTTTATCATTTTAATGAAAAGACAAGCTTATCCTTTTGTGCTTAGTTATATTTACTTGTGATAATCTTCAATTATTTTTATATATATTATTTTTGTTCTATCATATACATTTAATTAAACATCCCACATTTGCTTAACTCATAGTGCTTGCACTTTGATGTTTATTTAGCAAAAAAAAATAGTAATTAAAATTATTTAAAATAATAAACTTTAGGTGAAAATTTAAATGAACAAAGTGCTTTAATTTATAATTTGAAAATCATAATAATTAATTAAGGAAAATTATCCAAGTCATGGTCATGTTTTGAACTTAAAAGCTATACACTTACAATGATTACTAAATTGAAAGTATGAATAATTGAGTTTGGAGAAAAGGATTGTGTAGATTAAATTAATAAAGATCATTGTAAACCAAACTATAGAATTAGCAATTAATTAAATTCGTATGTTAATTTATTAAGGATTGTTAGAGGGATAAAGGAAAAAATGATAATCAAAATCATTAATTTATACTTTAAGTGTAAAAAGAAAAAATAATAATAAAATAAAAGTAAAATTTGAAAAGAAAAAAGATGAATAGAATAAAAAATTAGTCTCCTAAAACTCAATTTCAAAATGCATATTAATACCTATATTAAATATGCTAAGGTAAGTGAAGTAATATATAGGATGGTTAACTAATGAACTTCTAATGTAGGTACAAGCACAACTAATCTCTAAATGATACATTATTCATATCTAAAATCATAAGTCAAAACCTACACATAGACTTGTAGAGAATAAGCTCAATTCAAACAATTACAAGGATGATTGATTAGGCTAATTATTTATGATTATTCAAATTAACATTCAAATGTCGACCATTTTAAATTACATATAGAAAGTGAAGTATGGGCATACCTTTTAATAATTCTAAATTACAAATTTTACTTGGGCTAATGAATTAATAAATAGGTGATTACACCATTGCTTGGGATAGATAAGATCTTAAACTCGGGAAATTTATTAAGTGTAAATTTTATACTATTTTATTATCTTAAAAATTAATGAAAATATGGTGTTTTAGTTGATGTTGTGCAGGAAATTTAAAAAAGGAGAAATATTCACATGTGTTGAATCAACGCCACATCGCTCATACTACCAACACCGTAACATCTATAATGAATCTACATAAGATCAAGAAATTGCAGCACTGAAGCCTTAGGAAAATGGAAAATAATTCAACACCCCAATGGAGCAAAGGTTAGCACCGTAGAGCTTTATAGTGTTATAACATTAGAAATAAGTGTTCTAGCACCTAAGTCTTAGGAATTCAAGCATCAAAGTGTTGATCAGTATAACACCGCAGTGTTGGATTGTATATTCAAGGGCCACAAAACTCAACTTTTGTAGTGACATGATGGAGAAGTTAACAAAAAACAGAGCCATGCAAAATAAACCAAATGACGTATTAATACATCCAATATATGTGCAGAGTCAGCTCAGCACTACAGCGAAGCAAGCTTAGTAGCATAGATGTACTCGTTCATATTATAATGCCGCGATGCCACCATGTGAAGCGCTGAAATGCCTCAGCCCATTTTTTTACTTAGTATAATAATTTTTAGTTTAAAGTTTTTGGGGTTCTGTCATAAATAGTGTGGAATTGTATTTTTTTTTAGTGTCCCCTTAGAGTTAAATCTTAGGGAGCCTAAGAAAGAGCAAGATACTTTCTTTCAAGATCTTAGCCCATCTTATTTTGAACAATCATACATTTGGAAGAGAAAGGAGAATGGAGAGTATAAGTATACTATTCTGGTGACATTTTACCTTTATCTTCCATATCTTCTCTTTTATGCTAGAAATGAATATGTTTTTTTTTTCCATATATGGCTAATTTTTGAGTTTTGGATTAATGTTGTGAACATATTGAAAGTACTAATATAGGATCTTATGTCTTGAATGAAATTATGGAACTTTTCAATATATCTCGTTCCTAATTTAAAGCATACAATAGCCATATGTCTAGTTAATATCTAGTGTGATATACTGCTTTAATGTAGAATAATTGAAATAAAAAGGAGTATTGGAATGGAATCTTGACATGCATATACATGAAATGTTAAACCTTATATATTTTATGGAGATAATAGAATTGTAGGAAGGTCATAAACCTCCCTTTTCAACCTTAGCTGTTCGACAAAGATTTAGTGATGCATATGCTCTAATCCACATCAATATTTAAGAGTTTCATTAGAAAATTTTTATTAATTTACATACATTAGTCCAAAACATCTTTAATATCTGGTATCCCATTTATCTTTTTTATTTTTCTTCGTAAGTGACAAATTCTTAAACCCTTGATTTTCATTTAGAATGATAAATCTTCCATCTATAATAGAGTGTAGCAGTTTAATTGCAATCTAACAGAACACTTCCTCATATGATCGACACTCTCTCAATCACTTTATTACTTGATTGACATGTATAATTGCATTTTTAGTGGCCTGTCTATATCAAAGAAAACCAAAGTGTTATTTGACCACAAGGCATATTCTATTTTATACATACTTTTAGCTAGCCACGCCCGGGCTATCAACGACTCCATGAGAAGATCCTTCGTCAAGATGGGCAATGCTAAATTTATTGAGATTATTGAAAATGGTAGAAGTAATAAAATTAGGAATTTTACCCTTAAAGAAAAATATTTTTCAATTCATATAAATAAACCTAAAAATATTTAAATAATTATACCCAATTTTTAAGACGGGCAATGCTAAATTTATTGAGATTTTTCTGATCCTACATGTATGTATGTATGCATGTATGTATGTACGTACGTATGTATGTATTATATGTTATGTGTTATCTAATATTTTAAAACTATTAAATTTTGATCAAATTGCATATTTATTCCTATTTGACTTTTAAGGCATCTTATTAATTTTTATGAAAGTTATTGAGCACAGAGATATGATATTTTATTTTTGTTATGGGACAAAATAAAATAAAATACACTACAATATAAATAAGATCTTGTTACATAGTCTAGGCAACAATTATTTCATTTGTTGGCATCTTATCTCTGAGTGAATGAACTCTCCCAATCTTTCTCTCTCCCTACCTCCTTCTATAATGTCATTTCTACAAAAGAAGGGCAAAAACTACACTTGTTTGACTATAAAGATATGCTTTTGATTCAATGATTAGACTTGAGATATTGGCTCGGTAAATATAATTTTCATTATTATATGTTTAAAACAAATACAATCTGAACCAACTTAAGACAATAATATCAAATAGAATCATCATTTTTTATAAGATAAAATTAATGTTCATATTATGCTTTTACTATATTATGAACTGATATCATCGTACTCACATACAAATATACAAATGACTTAATAAAATAATCAACAATCATGAAGAAGATGCAAATACAAATAAATAAGTTTATTATATATTTCAAATAAGGTTTTTTTTTTTCGTAAAATAAATAGGATATAAAAAAACCTTATTAGCATTTTCTAATGAAAAATTTAACACATTATAATACATGTAATTGATCAAATATCTCCATCATATTTTTATTTAAAGAAAAAATCAAAAAGTTCATTTTAGGCAAAATTACCTTAGCTGAGGGCTGCCATCAATCATTCATGAATAGCTCATTTGACTTGTTAATCAATCAAAGCTAGTTCTATTTTGAATCATTCAAAATGGTTCGAACAAAGGTTCAAATCACCATTCTTGTCCTTTTGGTTTGTCATTCTTATCTTAAATGAAGCTTCCTAAGGGAAGGCTTGGATAGGATTGATAATGTGTTAAGAAGAAGAGTAGTTCGCGACAAAGACTCATTGGGGAAGAGCATCGATGAGGCCCTTGGCATGTGAAGGAGAAGAAGTGTTTATTACAGGAGCTTGCTAGAGCAAACATCCATGAGATTGATGGCATGTTGCAAGAGCAAGCATCCATGAGATTGATGACATGTCAAAAAGTAAAATAGTTTGTGATAGGAGCTCGGTATTGGCAAGCATCAATATGTCATCAATATGTAAAGGTGAAGAGGAGTTCATGAAAAGAGCTCCGTACTGACAAGCATTAATGGGACCGTAGATGTGTGAATGAGAGAGATGTTCGTAATGGTAGCTTTTTGGGACCAAGCAATAATGATCTCATTAGTATGTGAAGGTAAAGAGGTGTTAGACAAAAATCGACGAATCCTCCACATGTGTAGGTAAAGAGGATTTCATGGCAGGAGGTTTTTGGGGGTAATCATTAGCGAGATCAATGGCATGTTCAAGAGAATAGGAATTTATGTTGGAAGCTCATTGGGGTAGATATCGATGGGACTATTCATATGTGAGGAGATTCTTGCAAATGAACGACTTCATCTTTATTAAGAACGACAAATTCCAAGAATATGGTATTTTAGTTTTAGTTTGAGCTATGTTCGAATTTATTCTAATTCGGATAAATTGAAGCCAACTTTCAAACGATATGAATATAAAGAGTAGCTCATGAATAGAAAAAATCCTCCCTCATTTAAAACAATTCTATTCAAAATAAAATCATCAATAATATATTCTTCTCAATAAATATATTATAGAAATATTTAATCGGTTAAGTTTATTGTATATGGGGGATTAATTTAAGTGTAGTACGAGGCAAAAAAAAAATTTTTTTCCTTGTGGGGGTTGTGCGAGGGAATTTATATTGCGTCCGGTAAAAAATACCGAGCATACCGAGTGCACCAAGCGTGTACCGAGCGCCTATACGAGTACTTTAGTGACGTGGCGTTTTGTTATTGGCTTCAGGATGCATTTGGTAACCTGACAAAATAATCACTCAGTGCGAGGGGGAGTTTCAACAAAACCTAAAATTGTATTGTAGGAAAAGGGAAACGGACGGCTTTGATATCGTCTCAGTTGAAAGCGGTGAAGCAGCTTTCCTTGAAACTCAGCATCGATTCCATCACTTTAGAACTCCTTCCTTCTTCTTTTTTTCTCGATGGTATTACCGATCACAGGAGGATAGATAAAGTGAAGATGTTCTTTTTCTTCGTAGGAGGGCTAGAGCAGCAGGCCGGGCGGGTGCTGAAGGAAGCGGCGGGGCGTTGCATCCGATGCGGGGGCATAGCCGATCTGGTGGATTACGAGAAGGTACTTAAGCTATTCTTCGTCCCCGTTTGGCAATGGCCAGGCAAACAACCAGCCTTCTATAGCCGCAACTGCTCCTTCCTCTTCACCGAGTCACTCCCAATCAACGGGAATACTTCGGACAACGAAGTTTTCGGTGGCGACCATAGCTCATTCCCATCCCTTTCCGGTAATCTCCGCTGCCACTCGTGCTCTCACCCCGTTGACCCCAATTCCGCTTCTGCCCCTACTGTGATTTCACCCTCTAAAAACGGTGCAGATTAGGATTTTCGGTTTTAGGGATGGATCGAAATCTATTACCTGTGTGAAATGCAATTAAATCAAATAAGGAGGCTTTGTGATGCGACGAAGAAGTATATTAGTTCTACTTTTGTGAAAATATACAAGTCATCTCATCCTGTTTGTGAGCTAGTAAAAAATTGTGCTTTTGCTGCTAAATGATAGTCCGGAATGAGGAATCAGCTTCCAGGATATGAACTATTGATATAGATTTGTAAGGATCTCAGTCGTTTCCTTCTATGTTGTGATAATAGTTATTTTTGCTAGACTCCTCAATTTCCTTTTTCTTATGGTTTAAGTCAAACTGTCTTATATAGAACAACTTATATATATATATATATATATATATATATATATATATATATATATATATATATATATATATATATATATATATATATATATATATATATATATATATATATATATATATATATATATATATATATATATATATTAACCGCTTTAAAATTAAAGCGCATGGTCATATAAATCATATAAAAAATTATGTATTTTGATGCTGCATGTACATTCTTTTTAGTTATAGATTTTCTTCATATTAAAATTTTGAATGAGTAAAATATTGTTTTTTAAAACGTGACTCAGCACAATTTATTTTGTCTGTGGTACATTGCAAGCTGATAACAAAAAAAAAAAAACACTGGGACTGTTGAAAAAAAATAAGGAAGAAGCAAAAGCTTTCATACAAGGAAACAAGAGCAAGGTATTTTTTTTGGGTTGATTGGTCTGCATATAGTCAAAGAATTCAAGTTAGATGGTTGAAGTAGAGGAATGCTTCGAGTTTATTGTGTGATAGAAAAGTACAACTCAATCTTGAGGAAAAATTTTATAAAATTTTGGTGAAACATGTAATATTTTATGGCGCAGAATGTTGGCCATTAAAAGAGAAGTATAATAATAAGTTTAGTGTTGTTGAGATGAGGATGCTCAGGTGGATGAGTGGATTTACTCTAAGAGAGGATACAAAACAAGCATATCCATGAAAAGGTTGAAGTAGCTCCAATGACAAATAAGATTAGAGAGAGTCGCCTTAGATGGTTTGGTTATGTAAAATTATGGCCTTTCAATGACCATGTTAGGAGAATAGATGTATTAAATTTAGTCTATTTTAAGAAAGGTAGATGTAGACCTAAAAAGATTCGGTTATAAAATATTAGAAATGATCTTTTTTTATTAGATTTAAATAAGAATTTGATTTTTAACAGAACACAACGGAGAAAAAGAATTCACGTAGTCGACCCCACGTAATGAGATAAAGGCTTGATGTTGATTGGTCTGCATCCATCTGCTATCAACCTTCTCCTCAAGTTTTGTAATAGCCCATTTTAAGATGTTAAATGTAACTTGTTAGTATGCCTTAATGCCTGAGAATTTGATTCTAAGATTGATGCAGGCTAAAATGGATTGAAATTAATATGCCGATTAACAATCTATGTTACGTATGACATAATTTGGATCAAACCGAACTTGCATTGAATCAAACGAATGCAGGATCAAATTTTTTAAGAGAATTACTTGAAAAAGAGAAGATTGGTCGAAACGAAAGCCGATTGAAGTTGTAAGGGATTTTATTTTCAGAAATTGTTCAGGTAAGAGCAAGATGGTATATTCATTCTATTTGGCATGCATTCAGACAAAGATTTTTCAATCTTTTTAACATTCCCCGCATTTTAAAAGATACGGAATTTGCTTGAATGTAGTCATTAAACTAGATCAAAGTAACTGTTCAGATATTGGCTCAATTTGACATTGGATTTAAGCCAAGCATAACTATCTTAGCTCAAATTAAATTTGAATCGAATCACTTAGACACATTTTTGGGTCGTGATTAGGTCAGCTACAGAGTGCATTCACAATCTACTTATAAGAAAGCTACAAAACTTGCCCTCTTATTTAATAGAAATTATTACATGCCGGGCCTCTAATAGAAAAGAGCTACATCATCTATACACATTATATATATTATACACACACTATATACAAATTGTACACAGGTTGTGTATAGGTGACAGGGTCTATTTTGATTGGAGTCCAAACAAAAGCTGCATCCATACTTCGCACGTAATAATCTCTCCTTATTTTTAAGACGTGTTTTGTTGTCAAAGTCATAAATATTGCTTACCTCCCTATTTCACGCTATTCCGAGGAGAATTGATGTGATACGTTCATGCGATGATGGGTTTCATAATGAAAGCTTGCACGCTTAATTTTAGATAGAACACAATTATATCTTTATAATAATTTGAATGACGAGATAAAACATTAAGAACGGACAAACGAGCTTACGGTTGAATCACACGGGTAAGAGTTAAGATCATATAACAATCAAGTCAATCTAACGTTACGTACATGAATGATTTTCCACAAATATTCCTAGACTAATAATAAGATTAGTTGCTATGAGAAGATCCCTCACACAACTCATCCAATTACTAGGTTTTAGCGGAGAAGATTAGCATGATTTTCATGAATCAAGATATCACAACAATAGATAAGTAGCTACAAAGATAAAAGGGTTGGATGATGAGTTTACCCAAAGAAATAGAAGACATGAAGCTTTAGTGGCTGTTTGGATGCTTGAGATGAAGTAGACGGCAACCAAAACCATTTTTGATGTGGTGGACAGCAATCGGAAACTTTAGGACAGCATCCGAAGCTCTCCCGACTGGCTGGACAGCAGGAAGAGATGCCGAATTCCTCTGGACAGCAGCAGTTTGGTCTTGGACAACAACCTTGAAGGTGCAAGAGACGTTGGATGGCTCTTCTAAGCTGCTGGAAACTCGGGACATCAAATTGTGGGCGTCCAGTGTGCTGGACAGCAAGGTCTTCCTGCTGGCGTAAGGGGGCAGCAAGCCAAACGTCAGGACAGAGGCAGTTTGGGCTTTGGGCGGGACTTGGGGAGGTGGAGGTGAGAAGGAATAATTGATTTCAAATGTCAGGTTAGAAATCTGAAATAAAAAACTGTAATTACGTTGGAGAGGGGAGGTATTAGGGAGGTAATTAAGAGGTGCTTAAATGGTGATGAGGTGGCAATTAGAGAGAGAGGCAATAAAGGTGAGGTGGCCGGCCATATGGGGAGAGAGGGGGGCTGGGTATTAAATAAAATGGGGCCCACAATTACAACAGATTTAACAAGAAATCTGGATTGAAATTTCAGGTTTAATGTATGGCAAGAGTTTCCTAAAATACATGTAAACATTAGGTTGCTTTTGAATTTCAAAATTAGGATTGAAATCCCATTATGAAGATGGCCTAAAATTTAGGAGTTATATTTGGAAGGTAATCAATACCTCTTGGAATTTGAATTTCAAATTCATAACCAAGGGGAGAGGGCCGGCGGATGGGGGGGGGGGGGGGGGGGGGGGGGGGGGGGGGGGGGGGGGGGAAGATGGGAAGCCAGGGAGAACGGCGACCAGCGGGTTGGACGGGCTTGGTGTGGTCGACGGGTGGCTTGGGCGGCCCAGGTGGCCGGCGGCAAGGGGTTGATGGGGGAGGGGAAGAGTAAGGCTAGAAAATCAAGAAGAAAATTTGGAAGACTTGATCAAGAGAAATAAAAGAAAATAGTAGAACGAGAAAAACCTAGAACTCACAAAGAGATCTAGCTTCTCCTACGAACTCACTAAGAGATCGTGGAGGTTTGCACTCACAAAGAGAACACAAAGCAAATATTTTTCATTCATCAAAAACTAACTCTTATATGAGAAATGGGCCATATAAATAGGCCTCAAAATGACAAAGAAAGTAAAGTACTAAAATGTCCCTTGGGCTACAATAGCTACCAAATACCTATAAGGGTAAAAACGGAAAAACATAAAATAAAAATAAACTACTACATAAAATGATGAAAATACAAATCATGATCGTGGCCGTCGATCTCCGGCATCTCCTGAAGGTACATGTGTCGAAATCGCTGCTGATGTCCCCATCAAGAATGCTACACTACAAGAAAGAAGCAAAAACTGGAACTCAACTGAACCACTTCGAACAACGATTTTCTTTATTGATAAGAAAATGAAGATACAACGAGAAAAAAAAAACTAATAGAATCAAGATTAGCTTTGCACACAAAAAAAGGCAATTAGGCAGAGTTTATACTTCATGCCTTGATACTACGACTAATTTACAGCTTGTACAAAAAGTAAAATTCCAAACCTATTACTTTGGATCATCAATTGCTCTTTTTGGCCAATGGAATGCTGGTGGAGCTCTCTATGCATAGCTATGCAAGTTATGTCTCAAAAAGAATTATGACAATGGGATAAGTCCGCGGACCAGTACTTGGTGTATCATTCTCATATTTCTTGTTTACTGAATGGCAATTTCTTGACTCCTCTCTCAACTGCATCTCTCCAAAATCTATACCTCACACCAAGCTTGTCATAAGTTACAGGTAAATTCCAGATATTTGCTCCATTTATCATTCGCTCCTGCTGCCCCAAAACAAGCCTCAAGTCCTCATTTAAGACCTGAAACAAGGGAAATTAAGGGGAAAAAAAGTGTATATATTGATATTGAATCATAATAAAACAATTATACAAAATGGGAAGAGAAGCCTAATCATCAAAGCCTTATCCCAATTATTTAGAGCGGTCTTTGTAAATAATCATTCTCATGTATTCTATTAGAGTGTAACATGCTATTTTAAATTCTATTTGTGCAAAATTTTGCACAACCTCTACATAACGCTTTTGCATTAATTACATCTACACATCATAATATGTGTATTTTGCCTTCTAATATACAACCTCAAAAGATATAAATACGTAGGTTAATTGAGTGTCCTTAAATTAAAATGATTAATTATTATTCATTATAGTTTTCATAATCTTATTTCAATAGAGGATAATCCAAGAATCTTTCTAAAATAGTCTTCTGCTAGCATGCAAGTCCAATCTAAGAAGATGAATAAATAGGTTGAATTTGAAACAATGGTGATTCCTCCTAATTTTTTACTATCTCACTCAAGAGTAAGCCATCTCAACAGTATAGTCATTTTTCATCATATAATTTCTAATTTTATCATAAATTCAGCTTAACAACCTCATTTCTACTATATTTAACTGTTGTTAATGATTTTCATGGTTGCCACTACAAGACCTTGCTTGATTGCTCTAATTGTGCGAATTTCTAGAGGAAAGCCTTTTCATCTTTCTTCCTTAAACCTTGATTGAGCACTGTATGAAGCAATCAATCTTTCTGCTTTTAAAGTGCTATTTGCATACATTCCATAATTAGTTGCTTTGCCGAGGCGAAGTAGAAGCTAAACAGCTAGTAGCGTTATAAGAGAATAATTTTACAGTAATATGAAGCAGAATGCATGAGACACATATCATTATTTATAATCCGAATATGAAATAAGAGGCATCAATAGACAGAACTCACCTTCTCAGCGAAGTGCCTCCACAAGATATGCATAAAAGGGACGTGCTTGAGTATCGGTGCAAAATCAAGTGACATTCTATATAACAACCGTGTCTTCTTCCTGGAGGATGGCAAGCACACGTGAAGCTGGTGCAGATGTGTTGAGCACTGTCTTGTAGTTTGTCCCTCCAGTTTTCCAGGTTTTGAGATACCTATTGTTGAAAGGACCATGCAAGGTGGTCGGAATTCCATGTCAATTGGGTAGGGATCCCAATATCCTTCAAGTCCCGATGCTGGCGTGAGGAACTTGACCAAGCTGTGAGGGGAAAAAGAAGAGCAAAAATCATGCTAGTTTAGTTACCCAATGTCTTCAAAGAATAATCTCTAACACAAGTTAAGCCCGATGGAATATGATGAAAAATGTACAACTAGTCATGCCAATCGAAACTTCCTAGGCTGGGTTGATTGCGAAAATGCTAATATGGATATCTACTAAAATATGGGAGGATGCCATCTAGAAAGGTATATTAAGAATTATTTTATATTGAGAAAAGGAAATTAAAAAAAAAAAAGAAGAAAACACAATCTATGCCCAATGAAACTTCTTAGGTATTGCAAAAATGTTAATATGGATATCTACTAAGATATGGGAGGATGCCATGAAGAAAGGTATATTAAGAATCACTTGATACTTTAAAATTGTAATAAAAAAAAAATCGCAATTACTTCCTGACATAGATTCATGTTTTTTAGTAGAATTAAGATGCAAGTCTTGGGGAATAGGTGAAACTTAATTCAAATACAGAAAATAAAAAGAATAAAAATAGAAACAGAAATCAACATATAATACACACAAGAAATTTCAAATGAATTTTTTTTTCTTCAAAAAAAGAAATTTTAAATGATTCACTCGTACTTCAACCTTTGCTGTACTAGTGAAGAATTATAGCCCTTAATTCCTCTTATCCTGCAAATTTCAATATAATTCCTAATTTTTCAGCAATGACACTTTTCTTATACTTCAGATTGAGCTATCAAAAAATGTAATGATTTGATATGCATTGGGTAACTATTGTACTCAGCGTTGTCCATGTGAATAAATTATCAGGATGATTATCAACTGAAGAAGAATACCTTGGAACACTCCATCCCTTAGCAAAGGTTGAAGTATGAGTGAAAGGAGCATGGGCCAGGTCTAAGAGATTGTCCAAGAGAAGTCCATGTTCCACTGGGAGCTCCATAACGATCTGTAAACATGGAATTATGTAGCATCCTCGATTTAAGTTTAACTTTAGCAAAATATAATAATTCAAACGTTTTAGACAATCAAATTGCTGTGTAATAAAATATATTCAACCGCTATGTATTCCGATTTTTTTTGCTTAGTGAAATTATCATACTTTTCTCTACATTATCTTACAACTTTATTACCTCTGCATGAACTTGAAATTCTGGAGGAGGTTGCAGGCAAGGAAGAGTAGCCGTAGGAGGTTCATCACCAGGCCAAATCCAGATCATTCCTTCTTGCTCAAAACATGACAATGATCTTATACTTACATTGAGCATGCGGGTTGATGGCATCTTCTCACATTTTCCATTGGTTGAATACTCCCAACCTGGAGAAGCGAAAGGCATATTACACCAAATGTGATTGACCATTGTCAAAATATATCTTATACTTAACGGAATATCTCTAAAAAGCATGTTGACAACTATAAATTCTCACTGGAAAAAGTTAAAAAAAATGAAACCGCCATTACAAGCCACTACTAGCCGTATCTAGATCTTGGTCATCATCAATAAGTCATATATATTATGGTTTTCCAACGCACTCTGATTTTCTAAAAAGAAATTTTCTGTGGTTGACTAATCTCCTCTTGGTTAATTGTAGAAGCAATAAAAACCTTTATTGTTGAAATCCCCTTCTAATTGCCGACACCCTCCTTCCCTTCATCCCCAACATCAACCTAATGGTCCCCAAGCCTAATAATCATAACCATAAAATACATCCGTACCCACTTTCCTATCAAACAAAATGACCCAAAATAAATAGAAAGATGAACAAGTAAGCTGTTTGTTTCCATAAAATTCAAATGAAATAAAGTAATTAAAGCAAAATTAGTGGATTCTGTTTGCAGATCAAGAGAAATAATAATGCAAATTAAAGATGCCATTTGGAAGTTTTTTACTCAACCCCTCTTGAGACCCATTAAACAATAAGTGTAGACAAAATCAATTGAAACTGGTAATCAATGCCAAAAACTTACCGTGATAAGGACATTGAATCCGTCCCTCATTCACAGATCCAAGGTGAAGAGGGCAAGCCCTGTGGGCACATGTATTCTGAACACATCCTGGATTTCCATCCTTGCCTCGAAATATGACCCATGGTTCTTCAAAACAATCTAAAGGAATCTGAAGGAGCACAATTTAACCAATTAAAAAAGCAGCACTTATTTAGATAACTTTTTAGTCTTAGCATGGAAAACGAAATACTAACCATGGTATCATCATTGAGATCCGTCGAAAAAGCAACTGGGTACCAGAAGTTTTTAAGGTTGGGGTGATAAGGTTTGACAGGACCAGAAACATCAAGGCTTTTTCTAGGCGACTGTGCGCTAAAAGCTATGGGCGCAGATGAAGTGCTTACAGCAACTGGCACAGGATCAGAACTGGATTCTTTTGGAATCCTTTCTTGCAAAAGTTTATCATTCACTAAGTTTTCCATATATGCTAGTTTATCCAACGCAGTAGCTACTCTTGCTTCTGATATGTGAACCTGATTCAAATAATGTGAAAGGGAACAAAAATAAACAGATTGGCCTAAATCATTTGATTAATTGCAACAATTCATACATACCTCATTGTGAGCCTTTGCTAGTTCTTTCTGTAAATCTGCAAGTTCTTTCTTCGTGGTTCCAATAGATTTGAACTCACGTGCTAAAGGGTTCAGAACATCAACAACCTGCATAATTTACTTTGTTAGATGCTGCAACAACTCTACAAATCAACAATCATCAACAAATATGAAGCTAAGTGAATATCTAATCTCTGACACTTGTCATCAGATGACCAGCACAGGATGAGTCTGACAAAATGCTATTTGTTTATTAACTTTTTTCAGTTGAAATTGGACATTATTATTAGGGCTGCTGGTGCTAAGAAACTCACAAAAAAATAGTTCACTTTTTTCTTCAAAACAACAAGAATGTTAACTTTTTACCTGGAAAAGCCTCAATGGCCTTCGGAAATAGTTCTCTCAAGTATTTCAAGTTAAATAAAGACTAAAATTAGCAGAGATTATAACTAGCTATTAATCATCATCCAGAGGAGATTTCTACTTTTTCTTAGAATTCATGGTCAGGAAGCATCAAAACTCTAAAGAACTAAGATGCAATAAAATTATTAAAAGCATCATAAATCAGCATCATATCAAGATAGTTAAACTTTATCAGTACCTTATCATGGAGAAGCACGATTGTTAGTAAATCTTGTCGGGCCCTCCAAACACAATATTGTATATCAAACCTAGCAACCTCCAACGCTTGATTTGCATTCAAGTACTTTCCTTTAGACGGTAGCATTCTAGGCCTTGGATCCTCAACATCAAATATTGCATCCCAACTACTCCTTTTCTGCAAACCACCTCCCCCTTCTTCTCTATAAACAGCAAATATTCTGAATTCATCTCTAATAAAACCACCCTGCATAGCATTTCGATTCAGAGATACCAATTTAAATATACAAAAGCCATAAGAATTAGTTTATTCTACATTTTTTCAGGTGGTCCCTATGGCATTATAGAAAATAGGCTTTCTTCCCATGAAAATTTCATTTTCCATTTTCTAAGTACAAGAAACCAAAGGAACGCATCAAGCTTTCAGGTTTAATTGGATGACAAATATTTTAAATCCGCAAGAAAATGACCTCCTAATGCCACAAATACTCAGATGAATACTTCCAAGTGACAGAATAACGGTTTTTAAGGGTCATTTTAAGGAAAATAAAAGAATAGAAGAATCAGAGATTTCATTTTAGAAGCATGAAAAGATGTCCCTACTCAAATTGTCAGATTGAATTGTTTTCTTAATAGAGAGGGGCACTTTCTCGCCATCAAAAACCATTTAAAAAAAAACTTGTAAAGAGTCTCAAACTTCAAAATTAAAGCATAGCCACACTACAAAACAACTATTTCAATCAGAATAAAAACTCTGAGGGGTTCCGTTCATAAAAGGATCGATTACTCACGTTTAAAGTCAAATAACCCATCAATAAAGAAAAAATAAATCCAACAACCACTGAAGCAAATGCTTTCAAAACCTAAACGTCAAAAAGTTCCAAACAAATACTCTTTAGTTCTGAAGATCAATTAATTATTTGATTTATAGAAAACCCTAAGTTTCTCCTTAACCAGTGTAGGATCAGAGCTAGTTTCACTATAACTTCAAGATATTTGCTATTTCTGGCTAGGGCGTAGGATTTTCTTACCTTTTTTGAGTTATATCTCGAAGAGGGTCGGCGAAGACAGATTGGAAGAAGAGAAAGTGCTGCCGCTGCCGTCATGGCGGATTCCGCGACGGAGGGCGACGCGAGGGAAAATTGAGAGAGATTTTGAAGAAAAAATTCCCTTATTTTCGGTATTTTTTTTTTTTTTTGGTTGAAGCTTGGCGATAAGAGGCGGAAGAAGCGAGCGATCTCGATGGACCTCCATTTAACTGACACGTGTCATTTATTGAACGTATCCGTCTGACGTGGCATCTTCACTGGCCACAACATCTAGTGGGGTCATGACGGTGCCTGGGCAAATCTTGTTCATTGGTTCGGGCCGCTTTGGCGCCAGCGTGGATTGAATCGATATGATTCCTTATCTGCCGGTCCCCATTTCTTTTTCCAGTTGCCCTTTTTTACTATAGGACCTATTGAGGCGGACGTTTCAAGACGAGCAATTAATTCGAAAAATGAGAAATTAGTCTATGCAGTCACCGAATAAATCAGAATGTATCATGGTATCGAGCAGTACACAATAATGATACATAGTAAAAAAAATGATGAGAGCTGACCGTTGGACCAGAAAACCACTCGTGTTTGAGAGAGAAGGTTTTTAAGGATTTGCTCTGGTTCCTTCCCTTGTCGCCGCTTACGCCATTGGGTCTCCCGCTGGGGAGGGCCTCTCCATGGAGGCTTCTATACAAGATTTTCCACCTCTCTCTCATGTTTCTCTTCTTGGAAAGTCTCCTCTGCCGCTTAACTCATTTTACGCCGATAATCTCAAGGCCCCGACATCGCTCACTCCAGATTTTCCGTCTCCTTCATTTCGCCAAGTAAGAAGCTTTCTTTCTTTGCGGATGATCTCTCAGAAGGTTCTTCTCTCTGGACTCTTTCACTCGTGGGTTACTCGATTAGCCAAAGGCCATTCTACGAAAGGTTATTTTCGACTATGAAAAATCGTTGGAATCTTAAAGGTTCTCTCTCTCTCCTTTCTCTTGCGGATGGTTTTTTTTGCTCAAATTTACTTCTCTGGAGGATCTTGAGATGGTATGGATTGGGGGCCTTGGTTTCTCTTAGGGAAACCTTTCATCCTATAGAGTGGTCACCAAAATTTAATCCAGTTAGAGATGAGGCTGCCTCTATACCTATCTGGATTAAAATCATCAATTTACCGTTAGCTTTGTGGACTCCAACGGAAATTTCTAGAATCGCCAGTTATGTAGGAGTTCCTTTGTCTGTTGATATGCTTACTGCCAAGAGAACTATGTTGACCTTTGCTAGGGTTTGTGTGAAAATTGCTAAGGATTCAATTTTGCCGGATGAAATCCCTATTCTAATTGACGGGCTAGACATGACACAAGGTGGTTTATGATTGGAAACCGACACCGTGTGAAGGCTGTGGTTCGTTGATTCACCCATTCTCTCTATGTTCCTCTAACCCAAATCCAGTTTCAATTCCTCCTCCGTCTCGTCCTAGGGAACGTAGTACTAGTCGCAACTCGGGGAAGCATCATTCGACCTCAAAACCACCACTGCCCAAGCTCATCCAAGCTCCAGCTAATAATTTGGTTACCTCAAAACATCCTACCCCTCCCAATCCTCTTCCCAGCAATTCGTTGGTTGTTTCTTTACCTATTTCACAATATGGTCCCGAACCCATTATTACCCCCAATAGCACGGACTTGGTTGAATCTGCTGTGCTTAATCCTCTTCCACAAATCCCCTTCTCTATTCCTCCTATATCTAGCCAGAGTAAAATTCTTACATTACCGAACCTTAATCTTCATACTGATATCTCTTCTTCTTCTGATGTTTCGTCTCCTGGTTGTACCAATTTCCCTGTTAATGTGAAGCTAGCCAATATATTTGCCTCTTTACAAACTAATGAATCTATAATGGCTCCCCCTCTTATGGATATCCCTATACCACAAAAAGATGCTGATCAACCAGATGATCAGCCCTCAACTTCTGAGAACTCTTATATGTCAGTTTCGGGGGAAATTTCTTATTCTAACTGGTCTTCTAAGACCAAACCCAAATCCCCTAAAGAACCCAAAAAAGGAAAGCCTAAATCCGTGAAAAAGGCTAAAGCTTCAAAGTTTCAATGACATGTACACCAATTGCTAGTTGGAATGTGAGGGGGTTTAACAACCTTGAGAAGGTTCGGTTCTATAAAGATCTTGTTAAATCTTATAGTGTTAAGTTCTTGTGTATTTTGGAAGCTAAGGTGCAGCTTCAAGCTACTCTAGATCCTTGGTTTATTAACCGTCACAAGGTTTTTGATAATGAAGCTAGTTATCATAATTTGGTTTTTCTTATCCTATAAGAATATGGATCAAGTGGGGTCCTCTTTTTGTCTCTTTCACCCCTACTTTCACCTAAGCTTAAATCATTCATGGCTCTTTTTATGAAGGAACTTTCTGTTGCAAATTCATTTTCATGGACTATGTTTTGATGATTGGCAAACACTCTTGCTTTTCTTCAACTGCCTGTTACTACTAACATTTCATGAATCAAAGATCGGACATAAATCGGAACCAGCTCAAGATTAGGAAGATTAGGGTTGAGTTAGTCTGTATTTTTTCTTTTTTCTTTCTTGAGTCAATTGTAATTGTTTGAAATGATTGATGTTAAGTAACCCTACACACACACTTGAGAGATTTAGAACTTGGGTTTTTACTCACATCATCCTGGATGATATTTATATCGTCCTGGACAATCGAGTTAAAAACAGAAGATCTAATCAGGATTTCTTAGTTAAGGTAGCCGTAATTAACTAATCGGCCAGGACGATATGCTCAATACAGAAAGAATTTGCCGCCATGATCAATTTAAGTATTCTGTATTTTTGAAAATCGGCCAGAACGATTCTTTTATCAGCCTGGACGATATTATATAATTATGCCTAAATTGATCCGGCAATCATGGGAGTAATTAAGGATAATTGATACTATCACATCGTCCTGGACGATCGCAAGATCGTCTTGGACGATCCATTTAAAAACCCTTGATTGCCCTTGGATGATAAATATCGTCATGTATAAATTAAGGGCGATGCTCTAGCCGATTTGGATCGGACAGCTCAAATTCAGGGCGATGCTCTAGACGATTTTCCTCTGATTTGAACTGATCGGCCGGGATGATCAAGCAAATTTTTAATCATCCAGTTTGCATTCAGGGTGATGCTCTGGCTGATCTTATGAGATTTTTACTGATCGGCCAGGATGATTTACATATCATCCTGAACGATAAAGTCGATAACTTATAATTAAAGAGCTCCTTTGAAGATCTTCTATTTAAGAGTTCTTTTTCAACATTTTTTAATATCCTTGGCTGTTGTCTTGACCTGAGAAAACCTAAAGGAGAGAGAGAGAGAGAGAGAGAGAGAGAGAGAGAGGATCTCATGAGGGGGAGATTGTGAGGGGATTCACAAGGGTTGCTCTAAGCATTGTTCCACTTCTTCTTCTCTAGAGTCTCTTGTCCTTGAAAGGGTTGGGAGAGGTAAGTTTCAGCAAGTGATCGTGGTTCTCTGCCTGCTTCAGGAGGAAGCAAAAGGAGTTGGGTTCTCTGCCTTGTCGGGTGTGGCAAAAAGGAGGTGTTTTTGTGAGGGCTTCTCCGCCTAGCTGTGGGGGCTAAAGGAGAGTCACGTTGGTCGTGTAATACTCGGAGGGCACCTCCGGGGAGTGGACGTAGGTCGAGTTGATCGAACCACTATAAACTCTTGTATTCTTATTTTTACTGCTTCCACATTTATTTTCTTCCGCACTTGTTTTTGTGGTGATTTTATTTGTGATAATCGTTCTTTTTGCTTAAAGAAAATTTTAAATACCAATTCACCCCCCCTCTTGGTTAACCTTGGGCCAGTTCTATAGGGCTTAACATCCCTAACGAACTTTCAAGTGGTATCAAAGCGGGATTCATAAAAATTGAGTTTGAAAACTTTTTGAATTTTGATCCATTGATAAATTTGGGAATCGTAATACACCGGAAGGGTATTCTATTACCTGACCACCTTTGTTTGATAATATCCCATTTGATTTTTGGAAAACTCGCATGCCTACATTTTTATAATCTACTGATTATCGCATGTGGATGCTTGTTAAGGATGGTTACACACCTCCAACTGATAAACTTAATGGCATTACTGTTCCACTTCCTTTTACTGAATGGACTTTAGATGATAGGGATTTGGCTCAATTAAATGTAAAATATCTTAATTTCTTTTTCTGTGATTTAAAATTAGAAGACTACATGCATGTTTTTACTTGCAAAACTGGTAAATAAATTTGGAATAAATTATGTATCACTTATGAAGGCTTGAGAAAAATCTGAGGATTGATAATGATGTCTTAAAAAGTACCAACTTAAGGATTCAAGATGAATTAGATACACTTAAGAAAATTTGGATGACACCAACACTTAATCAAAAGGCAAAACCTAGGAAGAAGTATTATAACTCAAGCCATTTAAGAAACCCTTTTCCAGGTGTTAGATGCTTTTCATGTGGCATGTTAAGACATATCTTACACACTTGCACTGTTCACCATAGTACACATTGGGTGTGGAGACCCAAGGTGCATGATTCATAGCATACCACACATGCATTGCATTCTACTTTTCATAAGAAGGAACCCAAACCTGCTTGGGTTCCTAAATTTAATATTTGATGATTTTGTAGGTAGGCTCTCACAAAAGGCCTCATGAGAGTATGTGGTACTTAAACAGCAGATGCTTTGGACATATGACTGGTGATGCCAATCAATTTGTTTCGCTGGAGTCCAAGATTGGAGGCAAGGCTACTTTTAGAGACAACACCACCAAGAAGGTGGTAGGCTCATATATAATGAGTAATTCCAAGAACCTTATGATTGAAAATGTTTTACTTGTAAATAGATTAAAACACAACCTGCTCAGCATCAGTCAACTTTGTGACAAAGGCTTCATCGTGCAATTCTTTGCAAATTCATGCATTGTAAGTTTAAGTAACAACACTATTTTGCAGGGAAAAAGGATCAACAACGTGTACAGCTTGATTTAAATAACATTGAATGTGCTGCATCATTTTGCTTAAAAACTGTTGTTGATGATTCATGGTTATGGCACCGGAGACTATGTCATACAAGTATGAAAACCCTTAGGAAAGTGACCCAAAAAGACCTAGTTAGAGGTGTCCCCAAACTCAAATTTTCAAAAAACCATCTTTGTAATACATGCCAACTAGGAAAGCAAGTCCACTCCACCTTTCACCCCATTAAGGACATTAGCACCTCTAGACCTTTAGAAGTCATTCACATGGATTTGTTTGGACCCATTAGCACTGCCAGCTTGGGAGGGAAAGTCTATGGTTTGGTGATTTTTGACGACTACTCGAGGTTCACTTGGACTAGATTTCTTTCACATAAACATGAGTCTTTTGAGGAGTTTAGAACATTTTCTACTTGGATTCAAAAAAAGCTAGGTTGTGAGATCTTGACCATTCATAGTGATCATGGGGGAGAGTTTGAGAATGAAAGATTTGAAGATTTTTATGAGGACAAGGGGATTAGCCACAACTTCTCAGCTCCTAGGACCCCTCAGTAGAACGGGATAGCTGAAAGGAAGAACCGGACCTTGGTGGAAGCCGTTAGAGCCATACTTGCTGAGTATTTCACTTCCAAAATACTTTTGGGCTGAAGCGGTTAACACATCTTGTTATGTGTTGAATAGGGTGAATGTTAGAGCCAAACTAGATAAGACATCCTGTGAGATCCTTAAGGGTAGGACACCCAATCTTTCCCACCTTCATGTCTTTAGTTGTAAGGTTTTCATTCACAACAATGGGAAGTATCACTTGGGTAAATTTGATCCTAAATCTGATGAAGGAGTGTTTTTGAGATATTCTAGTGTTGGGAAGTCTTTTAGGGTATTTAACAAGAGGACTTTGATGGTGGAAGAGACTACACATGTAGTATTTGATGAGTTTGGTCCTAAAAAGCCTGGAGTTGAGGATGATGATGATGTTGGAGAGGTTACCACTAGAGTAGAAAATTTAGAGAAGGGAGTAGGTCACCAAAACATTGAAGGAGTAGGAGATGTCACCCAAGGAGTAGAAAATATAGATTTGGAGGAAAGGTTTGGATGTTCTCACACCATGCCTAGAGATTGGAGATACTCTACAAGTCACCCCAAGGATTTGATCTTAGGAGACCCTTCTGATGGAGTTAGGATTAGACATGAACATAGGAAGGAGGTGAACCATTCTGCCTTTATCTCAATGATTGATACCACCAACATAAACCAAGCCCTTACTGATGAGTTTTGAATTTTAGCCACGCAAGAGGAGTTAAATCAATTTGTTAGGAATGACGTTTGGGAGCTTGTAGAAAGACCAAAGGGACAAAGTGTAGTTGGAACAAAGTGGGTATTTAAGAACAAGGTAAATGATTTTAGAGTGGTGGTTATGAATAAAGCAAGATTAGTGGCTAAGGGGTATAAACAAATATAAGGGATAGACTTTAAGGAAACTTTTGCCCCTATAGCTAGATTGGAATCCATTAGAGTGCTATTAGCCTTTTCATGTTATAAAGGATTTAAGCTTTTTCAAATGGATGTTAAAAGTGCCTTTTTAAATAGGGAAATAAAAGATGACGTGTTTATAGAACAACCCCCAGGTTTTGAGAGTTCCAAATTTCTAAATCATGTTTTTAAATTAAAAAAGGCTTTATATGGTTTAAAGTATGCACCAAGAGCTTGGTATGAGAGGCTTAGCACATTCTTACTAGAAAGGGAGTTTGTTAAGGGGAGCGTAGACACCACCCTTTTTCTTTGGAAAGTTGGAGATAACTTGCTCATTGTTCAAATTTATGTAGATGACATACTTTTTGGATCTTCTAATAATAAACTTTGTGATGAGTTCTCTAAAACAATGAGTAGAGAATTTGAGATGAGTTTGATGGGAGAGTTATCCTACTTTTTGGGGTTTAGTATAAAATAATTGGATGATGGAACCTTTCTTAATCAAACAAAATACATAAAGGACATGTTGAAGAAGTATGAGATGGATAAATCTAAGCTAATTAATACTCCCATGACTTGTAGTGTTTCATTGGATAAGGACCCAAGTGGTAAGTCTATTGATCAAAAGAAGTACAGAGGCATTATTGGATCTTTACTTTACCTGACTGCGAGCTGACCTGATATAATGTTTAGTGTTTCCCCTTTGTGCTAGATTTCAAGCTGACCTTAAGGAATCCCACCTGACTGCAGTTAAGAGAATTTTTAGATACCTTTTAGGGACCCAAAGCTTAGGGATTTGGTATCCTAGACACAACACTTCTTTTGAGATTCTTGGCTTTTTTTACACTGATTTTGCAAGATGCAAGGTGGATAGAAAAAGCACTTCGAAAACTTGTCAATTTATAGGACAATCTTTGGTCTCATGGTCTAGTAGGAAGCAAAATTCTGTTGCACTCTCCACTGCTGAAGCTGAGTACATTGCTCTTGGAAGTTGTGTGGCCCAAGTCCTTTGGTTGAAACAACAGGTATTGGATTTAGGATTACCTGTAGGCACCATCTCAATTTTTGTGACAACACTAGTGTCATATGCATCTTTAAGAATCCTATCCAACATTTAAGGACTAAGCACATTGACATTAGGCGTCACTTCATTAGAGACCATGTGACTAAAAAAGACATTAAGTTACACCATGTGACAAATGAAAATCAACTGGCTGACATCTTTACTAAACCACTGGCCTTCGACACTTTCAGCTCTTTAAGGACCAAATTGGGTGTGATTGACATAAATGCATGAACTTGATCTTTTATTTGCTTTTCTTTTTGCTCTTTGCTTTCTTTTCTTCTTTTTGTTCTACTCTTAGTTTTTATTTGATTTGTTTTACTTTTTTTGTTTATTTATTTGTTTCAAAATCATCGCTGAAATGATATCGTATGCCTTGTCTTTGCTTTTAAAAATTTGTAGTCAATGTTTTACATCTCTTTATCTATTAGATAGTAAAAATATTTCTTTGATCATGTCTCTTTCTCTAACCTATTTTGGTGGCATAGTTTTCTTTTCTAATCAAAAATCTATTTGAAATTAATAAATTATGTATAAAATTAAGATCTTTTCTAAAACTTGCTTAAGCAAATCTATCTTTTATTTATAATGATTAAAGTATTTTTGTCACATCAAGATTCCTCGTTACTCTTGTCTTTGGTTATTGATTCTATTTTGTGGATAGTTCTTCTCTATGTTAGAGAGAGAGCTCCTATTCTCTAATATCTAGAGGATATACTCACAACTAAGAATCCTTTTTAAGAGTTGTAAAAGAGAATGAAGCTTACAAAAAAAAAATTGGCCAATGATGCTAACAAAAGATGCGCAATGACGCCAAATTAGAAAAAATATATCAAAAAGCATAAGATGCGTGAAGCACTAATCAATTGACAAGAGGTATAAAATGAGCCCACTAAAAAGCAAGCTCTTCTCTCTTTTCAAATCTTTTAAAAACTTAGAAGTTTTCATGTATCAAAGACTTGATTTCGATTATTTTGTGATTGTGACAAATTTACTTTAGTTCATTATTTTATAAGATATTTTTTCTTAAACCAAGTGATGAAGGGATCTTTATCTCATATCCAATTAATTTTCTTTGAGTTAGGTCATTGATTTCAAAAGACGATTCTACCCTAAAAGAAAGTCCGAGATAAGGGTAACCATGATAGGATATTCTACCATTCTTTGGATTGTAGATGTTGTTAACTCATTAACTCACAAGTTTTTAAAAAATCAATCACATGGTATGCTACATCATATTCATGCCTTTGGTAAAAAAAATGAGGTCTTTTGATTTGCTTTCTTCGTTCCCTCCTCTTTTTTGAGATGTCAAAAAGGGGAGTAGTTTAGGATGTTTGCTTACACTTTCAAATCCATTTTTTAGACTGCTATTTTTAAAATAATTGTCGTAGTGTTTTGCCATTATCAAAAAGGGGGAGATTGTTGTAAATTCAGTTTCATGGACTATGTTTTGATGATTGGAAAACACTCTTGCTTTTCTTCAACTGACTGTTACTACTAACATTTCAGGAATCAAAGATCAGACGGAAATCGGAACCAGCTCAAGATTGGGAAGATTAGGGTTGAGTCATTCTGTATTTTTTCTTTTTTCTTTCTTGAGTCACTTGAGAGATTTAGAACTTGTATTTTTACTCACATCGTCCCGGACGATATTTATATCGTCTTGGATGATCGAGTTCAAAATAGAAGATCTAATCAGGATTTTTTAGTTAAGTCAGTCGTAATTAACTAATCGGCCTGGACGATACCTATATCAGCTAGGACGATATGCTCTATACAGAAAGAATTTTCCGCCATGATCAATTTAAGTATTATGTATTTTTGGAAATCGGCCAGGAAGATTCTTTGATCGGCCTGGACGATATTGTATAATTATGCCTAAATTTATTTGACAATCATGGGAGTAATTAAGAATGATTGATACGATCACATCATTCTGGATGATCTCAAGATCTTCCTGGAAGATCAATTTAAAAACCCTTGATTGCTCTTGGAAGATAAATATCAGCCAGTACAAATTCAGGGTGGTGCTTTGGCTGATTTGGATTGTATAGCTAAAATTCAGGGCGATGCTCTGAAGGATTTTCCTCTGATTTGAACTGATCGGCCGGAACGATCATGACATTGTCTGGGATGATCAAGCAAATTTTTAATCGTCCGGTTTGCATTCAGGGCGATGCTCTGGCCAATCTTATAAGATTTGTACTGATCGGCTAGGACAATTTATATATCATCCTGGATGATAAAGTTGGCAACTTGCAATTAATGAGCTCTTTTGAAGCTCTTCTATTTAAGAGCTCTTGTTCAATATTTTTGAATATCTTTGGCTGCTGTCTTGACTTGAGAAAACCTAAAGGAGAGAGAGAGGATCTTATGAGGGGGAGCTTGTGAGGGGATTCACAAGGGTTGCTCCAAGCATTATTCCACTTCTTCTTCCATAGAGTCTCTTGTCCTTGGAAGGGTTGGGAAAGATAAGTTTCAGCAAGTGATCGTGGTTCTCTACCTGCTTCAGGAAGAAGCAAAAGGAGTTGGATTCTCTACCTTATCGGGTGTGGCAAAAAGGAGGTGTTTTTGTGAGGGCTTCTCCGCCTAGCTGTGGGGGCTAAAGGAGAGTCACAATTATAATGCAATACTCGAAGGGCGCCTCTGGGGAGTGGAGGTTGGTCGAGTTGACCGAACCACTATAAACTCTTGTGTTTTTGTTTTTACTGCTTCCGCATTTATTTTCTTCCGCACTTGTTTTTATGGTGATTTGGTTTGTGATAATCGTTCTTTTTGCTTAAAGAAAATTTTAAATACCAATTCACCCCCCCTCTTGGTTAGCCTCGGGCCATTTCTATAGGGCTTAACATCCCTAACAAACTTTCACTTTCCCTCATATTTTTTTGACGGCTATCTATGCAGCTAATAATGTGATTGACAGAAAAGTTCTTTGGAATGATTTACGAAATCTTACCCCTCCTGTTGATTCACCTTAGGTTATTATGGGAGATTTTAACTATTGCAGATTTGATTATGTAAAAGTTGGTAGTAATCCTCTCCATATGAGTTCTATGGAGAATTAAACAAAGGCATTTTTGATTGTGGTGTCCAAGACCTTGCCTCTGTTGGCTTATATTACACATGGTTTAATTAAAGACCGGATCAACCAATCCATATCAAACTTGATAGATTTCTGGTCAATTCGACGTTCATCAACTCTTTCCAAACTGCTTACTATAAAGATGCTCCGCCATCTAGATCAGACCACTCTCCCCTGATACTCTTGGACTCTGCCATTAGTTCTACCAATGCTAGGTTTATGTTCAAAAACTTTTGGGTGAACATGGATGGTTTTTGGGAGGCCATTTTCTTTGCTTTTGCTAGGCCGTCTGTTGGTAGTCCAACCTCTGCATTTTATTTCTCCCTCAAAATCCTCAAGAGGTCTCTTAAAGGCAAGAAGTGGGCCTCATCTAATTATCTTACTAAGTCTATCTTAGAAGTTCAAGAATTAGAAAACAAGATTCTTGTTGACCTGCAAGCTAATCCTCTGAACACGAATTTAAATGTTAATCTCAAGAGGGTTAATGACAACCTAGTTACTTTAAAACATGCTTGGTCTTCCTGGATTTCTCAAAGAGGCAAAGCTTACTGGTTATCTAAGGGTGAGGATGACTTAGGCTTCCTTTATGCTAAGATTAAAGCAAGGAAAAATACAAATTACATTTGGGAAATCTACACGGATCAAGGCCACTCCTCTCAACCTGATATCTCTAATGCTATCATCCACCACTTCCAAAGCATTTTCAACTCCTCCCCTTCTGCTAAGTGGGATGACCCCTCTATTCCTATTGGAAACCTGATTCCTCATCACTTGACCCAAACTCTTATTGAGCCTTTTTCTGATCAGGATATTAAAAAGGTGGATTTCTCTGGCAAGGCTAAGGCCGCTTCGGGCCCTGACGGGTATACTTTTGAATTCTACAAAAAAGTGTGGCCTTTGATTGGTCATCTTGTGTGCAAGGCTGTCAAAAGTTTTTTTGCTACTGGTTATCTTCCTAGGACAGCTAAAGCTACTGTTATCACTTTAATTCCCAAAACCTCTCATGCTGCTTCCATTGTCGATTACAAACCCATCTCTTTATGCAATGTTTTTTACAAAATTGTGGCTAAGCTGATTGCTAATAGATTGAAAGGAATTCTACCTTATATTATTCATGAGAGTCAGGCTAGTTTTATTCACCAAAGATCTTCCCTTGATAATATTCTCCTTACTGCAGAAATTCTCAGAGATTTTAAAAAGGGAAAGGAGCTGTTTTGTGCAAAACTGTATATCAAGAAGCTTTTGATTCCCTTTCTAGGGAATACCTTTTACACCGTTTAAAAATTAAAGGTTTTCCAGAGCTTTTTATTAAGTGGATTAATGGTTGTATTTTTGAGGTTTTCTTCTCTGTTTGCATCAATGGGTATTTGGAAGGTTTTTTCAAGTCTTCATCAGGCCTCAGACAAGGTTGCCCACTCTCCCCTCTTCTTTTCTATATTGCTATAGATGGTCTCTCCCATTGCCTTAGTTCTTCTAATTTATTGGGTCTCATGTGCAAGGATGTTTCTATCAACCATCTTCTTTATGCCGATGATCTCCTAGTGTTTGGAGAAGCCACTCACTGCAATGCCATGAATTGTTTTGCTGCTTCTTCTAACCTGAACATTAATCAGGATAAAAGTTCCATTATTTTTGCCAAAGATTCTCCTTCTGCTGATGTTATAACCAATTTCCTTCAAATTCATCATTGGATCCCTTATTTAATATACCTTGGCATTCCTATCTCCCCCCAAAGACTTATGTTTACTCACTTCCAACCCCTTATGAGCAGGATTTTTGCTCTACTTGAGGGTTGGAAAGTTAAATTCCTTTCTTTTGCAGGTAGATTACAATTCTTAAAGTTCACGATAGCAAATTCGATTGCTTATTGGATTAGGGGATCCATAATACCTAAAGCTTGTCGTGCATTCATCTCTAAATTATCTGCTAAATTTTTACTTCATGGGAATATCAAGGATAAAAATATGCATCTTATTGCCTGGAATATTATTGCCAAACCTAAATGTTATGGTGGGCTTGGTATTTCTTCTTTTGATGCATTATATTATGGGGTTGTCTATTCCTTTATCTGGCGGTTTTATAATTCTCAGTCTTTGGCTTTGGCTTGGTTTCGGGTAAAATATGAATCTCCCTGGAAACATGTTGCTTTAACCTCTTATAAATTTTGGAAACTTTGTTGTCTTACTGCACAAAATATTAAATCCAAAGTTAAGATGTCTGTTGGATTACATCGTTGTTATACATTCCTATGGGACCCTTGCATAAATGGTTATACACTGGCTGATTTGTGCTGTGATGCTAGGCTGTATCATAAGAAAGTTGAAGATTTTATTGTTAATGACATGAGGGCTTTACCAGATTTTCTTTTTCTGGTTTCTAAGAGACATATTTCGGCCATTCCGATTATGGAGCAACCAGAATTTACCTGGGAGGGCTCTAGTCGTCCGACACTTAAATGGCACACTAATAGCTTTTATTCAATATTAGAGAAGGTGCATTGGTATAAATATATTTGGTACAAACATGCATCATTAAGGTATGCTTGCTATGCGTGGATGGCTATCAAGTCTCGGTGAACTGTGTTTTTTGCAATGCCTGCCCAGAATCTCATCATCATATTTTCTTTGAATGTGATTACTCTTTTTGGGTTATTTCTGCTATTTTACCTGACTTAAATGGTTTTCTCTTTAGACCAAACATCACTCAAACTTATGACTTTATGGATTTTGTTCCTAATTTCAACAAAGCTGAGAAAAACTAATGTTATTTTGTTACTGCTTGCACTATTTATTTCCTGTGGAGAGAGAGAAATAATAGACGTTTCTCTAATTCCTGTACTACTCCGGTGGCTCTGGTCAAAGATATTTTTGTGGCTATTAGAGGAAAAACAAAAAACTAGAAAGATGCTCACAAGCTTAATGAGAAATTTTCTTTTCTATCTTGAGGTTATGCTGATTTCGTGGTGGTGCTGGGGCGCTGGACAATTTTGGGGCGATGATGAGCTGGGATCTCCCAGTGGCTGCACTATCGCCTGGTATCTTCAAGTCCTATTAGACGGCCTATTGCCTGGTCGGTTTTGCTGTTCGATAAATTTTTCTAATGTTTTTCGTTGCTGTTCAGTTCTTGGAGGTAATTGGCTGCCTGGGACTTCTCGTATTGACAGCCATTGATCAATTCTGTGTGATTTTTTGGGATCTCATTATGCCTGAGTCCTTGTCCTCTCTCCAAGCTCTTTATTGTTTTTTCTCCGCCAACTTTTGCTCCCTCTGTTAAGGGAATTTTTGATGTTTTTTAGATTTTCTTTTATTCCTTCATAGGTTTTCTTAGAATTACTTGTAACTGTTTTTTACTTGTAACTGTTTTTGGTTTTTAATACAAGGGCTTTGCCCCAAAATTTCCTAAAAAAAAAAATGATGTGACATGTTGCATTCGCTTTTAGACGCCGTTCGGTGACAATACGGAATATTTTTTCTTAGAAGAGGGAAATATCCATGATTTTAAAAACCAGACCACCGATTGAAATAGCAGCTGATCAGCCAGCCAATTTGATTCCACGCAAAGCTAGATTTGAAAAAATCAAGGCATTAAAAATCAAACTAGATTGGCCGACTCAACTAGTTAAACTGTGAATCGGCCGGCGGGCTGGTTACGGTTTGCTCAAAAACTAGATTTGTAAAAAACCACTCTTAGACTGTTCGAATCGGCGGTTCAACCTCTTAACCACTAAATTGGTTCTAGTTTTGAATAACATAACAGTTCATTTAAAATATGTTTTGAGTAGTTGAGATTAAATCAGATGGATTAAAGTAAAATACGGTAAAGGTTATCGCCTCTTATATGAAATCAAATAAAAAAACCCTAGCATTTTCTTCCATTCCTTTTATTCAGTTTGGATGTACCTCCCCCCTTCTTGTTCTCTTTCGTGAAGCCCACAAGGAACTGAAGCATCTCTTGATCAACTCCTCCTCTCCGACCCACAGTGTGAGTTCTTAACTTCTTCTCATTCTTCTCCAGTTCTCCTCACATTCTCTACTTCTTTGATGTTCTTTTTCTTTTATTTTTTTTAGTTTACTTCAAGTTTTCCAAACAATATTTAGTAGAATGGTTGATGAAAATAAGTAATCAATTAGTTGATGTCATGACCAACGGATTACCTACTTATAGATTTCAATATATTACAAGCAAGTTGGGAATGGATAATATATATTCAGTAGCTTGAGTGTTGTTGAAAATTCTAAAATTAGCATTCAGATTTTACCTTTAATTGATCTCTCTTTAGGGCTCTCCAAGCATAGAATTCTCACATTTTTCTGAACTGATTGATTGATCACATCCTTTTAAATGTAGATAACCTCAATATATGAATATATAAAATTATTACTGCATTAAATAAAACATAATAATGGATCATCACTGTAAAATTTTTCCTTCCACAGATTTATCTTCTTTGAAAAAAAAAAATTGAATAACGTAGTATAAATGATACCAAATATAACCAATGTGTTCTCACTAGAAACCTATAAGCCAAATTACTTCTTGAGCAAGACTTAGGCTTTGTTTGGGACAGCTTTCTTATTGCTTTCTAAAATAGTTTTTTAGTACAAAAATTTCTTGAATTTGAAATTTTTGTACTAGAAAGCCGTTTTAAAAAGCAGTACGAAAGCTGTCCCAAACGAAGCCTTAGACTAAAAATGCATTGAGAACCTAGTTGTATTTTCCTAACAATATTTAGTTGAATGGTTAATGCAAATTATGTATCATACATTGTAGATGTGTATGTGATATTAATTGATTATGTAGCGTACCTTAATTGATTACTACCTTTATTTGTGCATGTGATATTAATTGATTATGTGGATTGATGGGTTTTAATTTATATGTATGTGATATTATTTAGTTAATCAAATTACAATGGAAAGTAATCAGACTTCAGCTTCCAGTATAGTGTGCGTGAGGAAGTGGATATTGTTTGGAATCATTTCACTGAAGTTAGAGGAGTTGATGGGAAGAAATAGTTCAAATGTCTGCATTGATAGTATTACATTCAAGGGAGGAGGAATAAATATAGAAACAATGTTTAATATGAGTAAAGGGGAATATAATTGCTTGCAAAAAAGATTCCACACGATGTTTGATATCAAACGCACGAAAACTTGAAGAAAATTTTAAGAAAACAATAATAAGCACAAGAGCAGTTGGATAGTACACCGTTTCTTGTGGATGATTGTAGAGGAAGAAAGTGATTCTTTTTCTCTACTTAAAATATAATCTTCTGAAGCACATGTATCAGAACTTGATAAAGAAAAAAGAAAAATTGCTGATGTGGACATTTTCTTTGTCCTTATAACTAAACCATGTTCCCAACTTTTAATTAAGAGTGCTTTAGCATCTAACGAAGCAATTCATCATGTAACTATGGCTTTAGATAGATGGTTTTTCAATTGCTACATCCTAATTAATGCGTTAACTTCAGTGTATGCATAAAAAGTTGTAAATTCCATTGTTGCCAGAGGACTTGGTTACAAGCTCCCATTTAAATAAAATAAAAAATAATGTCTTGTTTTATATTTCTTATTTGTTTATGAAGGTGATTTAGGGAATGAAGGAGATCGAGATGATATAATCGAGTTTGATCAGTCAAATGCATTTGAGTTTGAATATTTAGATGAAGTGAGACTTTGAGACTCAAATTATATGAATATATTTGATGATGCAAATTTAGCAAATCTTTGCTTTTTTTTTTGTGAAACTACTGAATTTATTAAACTGAGAAAATGAAATATATTTAACTTCATCTCTATATTATGAATATGTTTTTTTATCACCTAATATAAAGTGTTCAAATCTTTCAATAATTGTTTGCATCTTCAAGTGAAATATATTATTATATTTTGCTTATTTACTCTATATTTCATTATTATGTTTACAATTATAATAAGTATCTCATATTTATTTTATTTTCAAGGCTTTAAAAATTATAGGTATAAACTATAACATCTCAAGAGAAATTTTGATTTCATCTCTCAAGTTATGACTATAAAGAGGTTAGTTGCTCAAAATAATAATGTATTTAATTTTAAATTTATTAAATTTAGTTGTTATGTTTTTTAATTTCTTCATACTATGATTATATTCAATTTTTTGTTATATATTTACAAATATTTCTGTCATTATTATTATTGCGTCATGGAATATTCACTGTAGTAGAAATATAAAATTTAGCGTATTAATTTTATATGAAGATTCAACACTCATATAGATAAATGAGTAGGGATGTAGCATTCATAAGAGAAATAAGAGTTTTTATGTGGAAACCCTTGAAAAGGGAGAAAACCCACGGGCCTTGCCCATTTTAAATAAATCCACTAGTGTTTGTAGTTGATTACAAATGAGGCCCTTCCTTTAGGGGAAGGCCTTATCTTGATGTTGTTAATATACATCATATAGAGTGTATTAGATGGTTGGAGTTGGAAGAATAAGTTTTGATATGTTCACTTGGTCAGCGGAATCATAGTCGACGAGCAATGTAGATAGAAAGAACTGTAGTCGAGTGACAGTGGTTAGAAGGACTATAGTCTGATAATGGAGGTAAAAAAAGACCATAGTTGGCAGCAACAGAGGTTAAAAAAACTATTGTCAGATGACGAAGATTAAGGAGCTCATAATCTGGAGATGGTAGTTAAAGAGATTATAGTTAGCGAGTGATAGAGGCCAGAGAGACCATAGTCAGAGAGTGAAGGTTGTTAGAAAGAATTTAGTCAGACGATAAAGGTTGGAAAGGCCATCAGTGATGGTGATCAAGGGAAAAATCTAAAGATAATTGGTGGCTAGGGGTAAGTCCGGCTATAATTGGTGATCGGGAAAAGTCAACAAAATCCTTACAATTGTCGGGGGCAGGGCATAAATTTGGCGTCAATTGGTGACGGGGGGAAGGTCTGTGATCAGGCATAAAACCAGTGTTAGTTGGTGGTCGGGCATAAACCAGGCATCAGCTGATGGCCGGGTGAAAGTCCAACAATAATTAGTGGCATGACCAATAAATTTGGAGAAGATTAAGGGAAAGTTAGGAGTTTCCAATGGACGACCGATATAAGCTCCCTTGATCATGGATTTTTTATCAAGTATTTGGTTGTATTGACCTTATTTTTGGTATGAGGTCATCAGGGTCAGTCTATTCTCCTTTTTGGTGATCCTAGGATTGATAGGTGTCAATCATAAAAATCTCAATCAATATTCAATCCAGCCTTTAATCCAACTTCTACCCTAGACTCCTATTCTTCTTGTAATCATAGTTAAATCTAATTTTCAATTAAATATTGGTATTATAGAATCAACATTATCATTTATCTAATTGTGATTGATTTGGGTATTCCAAAACTTAACTAATCAAAAGCCCATATTTCCAATTCAAAACCTTAGGCCAAGTGCCCAAGTCCTAAAACCATTTATAGGTGAATTTTTATCACCTAGAAATCTAATCAAATGACCTTCGATTTATGATCTCTTAATTTCTTATTGACTTGACATATTTCTAGACCTAGCTCTCCAAATTTGAGCTCATTTTAAGATTTTTATCCCTAGAAACTAAATCTAGTTCCAAAGGCTGCAAAACCTTCAAATATTTTTGGCCTATGCTACTAGACTTATCACCATATGGAATTTGACTTTGGAACTCTCCCCAAATCCTCTAACTACTTTCATCACCATTGTTATGACTTATCGATCAGCAACCCACATTCTATTGGACCTGGTTTGACCTAGAATTGAATAGAGGTTAAAATTACCAAAATGCACTTTAAGGGGATTTTTAGACATTTGACCAAAACTCAATATGGTTCAAACTTTTCAACCTTTGAAATCACTTCCAATGAATCCCAAATATCATTTGAGATCCATTGGACCTACACACTCAGGTTTTGGTTTGACCTGGTTGACCAAAACACCCTTTAAAAGTTCAAATACCTAGTTTGGACCAAATGATCCCACCAGTCCATGGGACCACCTCCACTGGTGTCCAAACATCAAACCAAAATGGTTAGACCTAAATACAAGCCCTAGGTCAACCTAGTTGACTAAGTCAAACTAGGTTGACCAGATAGCCTCTTAAGGATCAATAGTCTATTTGACTGAAATGACCTCCCATGACCTTAATACCACCTCCAGTGGACTCCTTTGATCATTTCAAACTTGCCAAGTCCCACCCCTGCCCTAATTCAACCTGTTGCAAATCTATTTTTCATGTCTTATGTTTTGATGATTGACAAACACTGCTTTTCTTGGACAGCTTGTTGCTTCTAACTTTTCAGGAATCGACGATCGGACAATCAAAAAGGAGCCAAGTTCAGGAATGCGTAGGTCTAGGGTTGAGTCAGTCTGTACTTTTATTTTTACCTTTTGAGTCCACTTGTAATAGTCAAAAAGACTGATACTTTGTAACCCTTCACACACACACTTGAGAGAATTAGAAATTCTGTTTTTACTCATATCGGCCAGGACGATATCTTTGATCGGCCTGGACGATCAGCTTAAAACAGAAAGTCTAATTAAGGATTCTTGATTAAGGCAGCCAACGTTAACCGATCGTCCTGGACGATACGTATATCGGCCAGGACGCTAAGCTCAAAACAGAAAGAAGTAGCCGCCATAGACAAGTATGGTATAGCATATCTTTAAATTATCGGCCAGGACGATCCTTGTATCGGCCTGGACGATATTAACAAATTATGCCATAATTGTTCAGGAAATCAAGGAAGTAATTAAGGATGATTGATACGATCATATCGTCCTGGACGATCGCAGGATCGGCCCGGACGATCTAGTCAAAAACCTTAAGTTACTTCAGGACGATCAGTATCGGCCAGCCCGTATTCAGGGCTATTGTCAGGACGATTTTCGTCTGATTTGAACTGATCGGCCAGGACGATCGTGAGATCGGCCTGGACGATCAAGCTAATTTTCAATCGTCCTGTTTTCCATTCAGGGCTATGCTCTGGCCGATCTTCATTAATTTGTACTGATCGGCCAGGCCGATGTCCAGATCGGCCTGGACGATATTGTCGGCAACTTGCAATTAATGAGCTCTTTTGAAGCTCTTCTATTTAAAGAGCTCTTGTTCAACGTTTTTCAAGACCTTTGGCTGCTGCCTTGACCTGAGAAGACCTTGAGGAGAGAAAGAGAGAGAGAAGAGAGAGAGAGGATCTTGTGAGGGGGAGCTTGTGAGGGTTTCACAAGGGTTGCTTCAAGGATCTCTCTGCGTCGTCTTCGTCTAGAGTTTCTCGTCCGTGGAAGGGTCGGTAGAGGTAAGGAGTTGTGCCGTTGGTTCTGGTTCTCTGCCGGCTTCAGGAGGAAGCAAAAGGAGATAGGTTCTCTGCCTTGCCGGGGTGGCAAAAAGGAGGTTCTTGTGAGGGTTTCTCCACCTAGCCGCGGGGGCTAAAGGAGAGTCACTTTTTGTGTAGTGCAATACTTGGAGGGTGCCTCCAAGGAGTGGACGTAGGTCGAGTCGACCGAACCACTATAAATCTCTGTGTTTCTTTTCTTGCTTCCGCACGTTTAATTCCGCATTATTTTCGTGGTGTGATTTGGTTTTATGTGACTTTATTTCTTTGTTTAAAAACGAAGTTTTTAAAATACCAATTCACCCCCCCTCTTGGTTAGTTTGGGACTAAGTTCATAGGGCTTAACATCCCCATCGAACTTTCAAGTGGTATCAGAGCCTGTTTCGAAAATTAAAGTTTAAAAACTTTTTGAATTTGATCCATGTCTAACTTTGGGAATCGCAACACTACGGAAGGGTATTCTATTACCCGACCTCCTCTGTTCGATAACCTACCTTTTGATTTCTGGAAAACTCGCATGTCAACTTTTTTACAATCTACTGATTATCGCATGTGGATGCTTATTCAAGAAGGTTATTCTCCACCTTCTCGTGAAATTAACGGTTTTAAAACTGAAGTTGCTTTTACCGAATGGACTTTTGATGAGCGAGATTTAGCTCAATTAAATGCTAAATGTTTGAATTGTTTTTTCTGTGCTTTAAAATCTGAGGATTACATGCGTGTTTCAACTTGCAAAACTGGTAAAGAAATTTGGGATAAATTGTGCATTACTTATGAAGGCACTAATGAAGTTAAACAATCCCGTTTAAACATTCTCTTGCATGACTACGAACTTTTTCGTATGAAACCTCATGAATCAATTTCTGACATGTACACTAGGTTTACTCAGATTGCTACCTCATTGCATGCACTAGGAAAAGAACTTTCGAACTATGAAAAAGTTAACAAGATTTTGAGATGCTTGCCTTCATCCTATGATGCAAAAATTACTGCAATTACTGAATCTAAAGATTTAAACACCTATTCTATTGATAACTTGCTTGGCTCACTCATTGCTTACGAGCAAGGGGTGAATCAAAGAAATCTTGATGCAGGTGAAAAGAAAAAGGAGAAAACCATTGCATTGAAGGCACACAAATCGGATTCTGAATCTTCCGGGTCTGAAAGCGATGGAGTTGCCTTCATCACAAGGCAATTCAAAAGCTTTCTAAGGAAGAAACAAAAGTATCATCAAAGTTGGAGAAAAGGTAAGGATCATAAACATACTAAAGGATCTTCTGATGTTGTTTGTTTTGAATGCAGGAAACCTGGACATGTAAGAGCCGATTGTCCTACACTTCAAGATCATTCAAGCAAAGAAAAGGAAAAAGGTGAGGAAAAAGCTAAGTCTAGGAAGGAGAATAAGAAAATCCAAAGAGGCTTCTGGGCAGAATCTGGTACTGATTCCTCTGAGACTGAACCAGAGGAAGAAACTACAAACTTGTGTTTCATGGGAGAAAATCAAAGTGATGAGGAAGAGGTATGTAGACCAACCTATGATGAATTATTTAAAATTTGTGAAAAAATCCATGCATCATATAGGAAATTAAAGAAAACTCATGCTAGCCTAAAATTAGAACATTCGAATCTACAAAAAGAGCATGAAGTTTTTCTCAAAGATCATGCAACGATTGATTCAAATCACATGGCTCTACTTGATGAATTTGATGAATTAAACAAGAAGCATTTGGAATTAGTTGATAAAAGAAATGCATTAAAAGCTTCACACACCGCACTTAATGATGATCTTAAGAAATCTAAAGAGATTGAGAAAAATCTGAGGATTGAGAATAATGCATTGAAAAGAACTAACTTGAGAATTCAAAATGATTTGGAAACATGTAAGAGAGCTAGGATGACACCAACTTTTAATCAAAGGCCAGAACCTAGGAAGAGGCATTTTTACTCAAACCATTTAAGAAAACCTTTTCCTGGAGTTCAATGTTTTACTTGTGGCATGTTAGGACACATCTCACACACTTGCACAGTTCACCGTAGTACACATTGGGTGTGGAGACCTAAGATGCATGATTCAATACATACCACATCTGTATTGCACTCTACATTTCCTAAGAAGGAGCCCAAATCTGTTTGGGTTCCTAAAACTGACTGTTGTTGAGTCTTGCAGGAGTGCTCTCACCAAAGACCTCGTGGGAGCATAAGTTAACTGAACATAAGGAGGCTTGCTGCTCAATTGCTAAAATCCGTTGTTTTTATCACTGGCTTGATATTTTTTTTGTGACTTTTATTTTTCAGTTTTTGTGTTCATTTTTTTTTGTTTTTGTTGTCCTTAGTTTGCTTATTTTTTTGCTTTTGCTTTGTTCTCTTTGGACTTTATCTTTTGGGCTTCCATATGATAAAACTTCTCAAGCTTTTAAATACTAGAGTTTCTTGGAGATAGGGTTTAGCTTTTTAAAATTGGTTAAAGGAAGTAAACTGTTGATGTTTTTCCTTATTCTGACTTTGTTTAAGTGGCATGATTTTTCTTTTATAAAACAAAAGTCTAAACTCAGTTTAACCAATGGCTTTTTTAAGATATCTTTCTAATCTTGCTACATTAAATCATCTTATGCATAATAGTCAAAATTCTTTGATATCATTCAAGCTTTTGAAATCTTACCATTGCAGTCATCATGTAATTTTGATTTTGTGTTGTGGATTGTTCTTCCCTATGTTAGAGAGAGAGCCCCTATTCTCTAATATTTGGAAGATATACTCACAACTAAGTATTTTCTTTAAGGGTATATTAAAGAGTTATTAGCTTGCAAGAGTTAAAAAGGAAAGAGGCCAATGAAGCCAAATTGAAAAGAAAAATATACACAAAAGTGTATCAAAATCAAAAGATGCTCAAAGAGCAAATAAAAGTGAAAAGAGGCATAAAATTAGCCCACTAAATGCAAGCTATCATCTCTTTGGTAAAACTCTTAAAACTTAGAAAACCCATTAATCATGTGATACGTTCAAAGATTTGATTTCAAATTCCATGATTGAGAAAAACTATTTTGGTTTATTATTTATAAGATACTTTAGTTGTTAACAAGTCTTGATTGATCTCTTAAAATCCTCTTGTGTTATTCCATGTTAGGACTCTGTTGTTTTTAAAAAGATTATTTATACCCTGAAGAATGTCTGATCTAGGGTTAATGGAACCAGTTTTTCTACCTTCCTCTAATTGGATTTTGTTAAACCTCTTGATCTCCTAAAAACTTCAAAAATTTAAATTCAAGAAAAGAATTCTCATATGATGCCTTCATAAAAAAAAAAAATATAGAAAAATTAAAATCCAAAAATATTCGGTGTTTGTTTTATTTTTATTTTTTTTGTGTGTTTTTTACTGTCTTTTCTTTTGTTTTATTTTTGAGGGACTTGATCATCACCATTCCTTTCTTGATTTCAATTTCAAGTCACATCGGCCTGGCCGATATTTATATCGTCCTGGCCGATAGGACAAATTCTTTCCAAAATCCATCTGCTGACCTTTTTTCTGTGCTTAATGAAACTCATCGTCCTGGACGATACAGTATCGTCCTGGACGATTTGATCAAAACTCATGGTGATAGTCCTGGCCGATAGTATATTTGTCTGGCCGATGCATTCTATGTGCATCGTCCTGGCCGATACACTGGACCGTCCCGGACGATCCACGTGTCAGTACGTTTTTATCTTTAAATTCGGCCCCGGACGATCCATTATTGGACCATCGGCCGGGCCGATCCACTGTTCGTCCTGGACGATACACGTGGCAAGCATTTAAAACGTTTTAACTTCGGCCGGTACGATCAATTATTGTGCATCGTCCTGGACGATACACCTAATCGGCCCGGACGATCTGCTTTTTCAACGGTCGTCCGGACTGACTCCTCGGGCCGATAGCCTGTGTCTAATCGGCCTGGCCGATATCTGATCGGCCCGGACGATTGGACCGCCTTTTTGACCAATCGGCCTGTACGTAATTATTGACACATATCGGCCTGGACGATTCTGCGATCGGCCAGGACGATATGGACGATTCTTTAAATATAGGCCGATCCAGCCATGTTTTCTCACAACTCATCCTTTCTCCTTTGATTTTCTGCTTAAAGATCTCTCATATGGCTGGTGGGAAGCGCGTCCGGCAGACCTCTGGAAGTTCCTCGAGGGCAAGGGTTGACCCTCGGTTCCGTGAAGCAGAAGATGAAGCCGCTTATCATCGCTATAAGGAATGTGGAATTACTGTTTCAAGAATTATCAATCCGACCCACATTTCCTACCCGGTAATGGATCTCTTTGCCCACACTTCCCTTTGCTTCATCCTATCTCTTATTTTTCCTTTCAATTCTGAGTTCCTGTTAGAATTCTTTGCAAACCTCCGCATAAACTCTACCTTCACAGCCCTGTCCTCCTATGTGAATCGACGCCCTGTCGAAATCACATATCAGGACTGTGTTGAACTTTTACAGCTATCCACCACCGGAGATAAGCTGCACCTTATTGCCCCTGACCCTGATTTTGACTGGTCCACGGCAAACCACTTTCTTCGCCAGACCAATGCCCGTTACCATGTTGGAGAGACTAGCTCTCTAGTCAGAGATGCTAGGACAATCCAACATGTCCTTCGCACCTCTGTCATTCCAAAAGCCGGCGACCGTGTCCACATTACCCCTCTACTTTCCCTCACTACCTTCTACATCATGGCACATAGGGAATTTAACACTGCAGATCTATTTTTTCGTTACATTGATCATCTCACAACAATTCGCGACCCAGGCCACAGAAGAAAGCCAAATCTAGCCTTAGGACATATCATAGCCTATGTTCTTGAAACCAAATACCAAATTCAATATCCCAATCCACCAAACCTCCCAACTCCCTTCTACTCAAACAATTCTTTCAGCAACCTTCACAATACTCGTCTCCACCCGAATGAACCACGGGAGGCTAGAGAGGAGGAGGCTCCCGCTCCAGCTCCCTTTTCTGACCCTGCCCCTCTCCACCAACATTCACCGGTAGATCAGTTGATAGCGAGATTTGATCGTTGGGAGACCAGATTTGATGCATATGTTGCTGCCCAAGAGCAGCAACACTCTGAGGACATTGCCCGCTACGAGCATCACCGCGCCGAGGATTTAGCTCGTTTTGACAGTTTTCTCACTCACCAGCAGCAGCAGCATGACCAGGACATCGCCTGGTTCAATGCTCAGTTTACTACCCTTGCCAGCTACTTTCAGCAGCCACCTCCACCTCCTCCATCTGATGATCAGGATCCCTCGTTCTTTTAGTTTGTGCTTTATTGTTTCTTGTCTTTTTATAGTAGTCTCTCGTGATGTTTGTTGTTCTTTTTTACTGTTTTTGGACTCTCTTTTTGTGATGACAAAAAGGGGGAGTAGGATAGGATGTGTGGTAAGAAAAAGATGATGTTGTAACCTTTGTTTTTTCTAATGAATCTTTAATTTTCCTACTTGTGTTTTGTCATCATCAAAAAGGGGGAGATTGTTGCAAATCTATTTTTCATGTCTTATGTTTTGATGATTGACAAACACTGCTTTTCTTGGACAGCTTGTTGCTTCTAACTTTTCAGGAATCGACGATCGGACAATCAAAAAGGAGCCAAGTTCAGGAATGCGTAGGTCTAGGGTTGAGTCAGTCTGTACTTTTATTTTTACCTTTTGAGTCCACTTGTAATAGTCAAAAAGACTGATACTTTGTAACCCTTCACACACACACTTGAGAGAATTAGAAATTCTGTTTTTACTCATATCGGCCAGGACGATATCTTTGATCGGCCTGGACGATCAGCTTAAAACAGAAAGTCTAATTAAGGATTCTTGATTAAGGCAGCCAACGTTAACCGATCGTCCTGGACGATACGTGTATCGGCCAGGACGCTAAGCTCAAAACAGAAAGAAGTAGCCGCCATAGACAAGTATGGTATAGCATATCTTTAAATTATCGGCCAGGACGATCCTTGTATCGGCCTGGACGATATTAACAAATTATGCCATAATTGTTCAGGAAATCAAGGAAGTAATTAAGGATGATTGATACGATCATATCGTCCTGGACGATCGCAGGATCGGCCCGGACGATCTAGTCAAAAACCTTAAGTTACTTCAGGACGATCAGTATCGGCCAGCCCGTATTCAGGGCTATTGTCAGGACGATTTTCGTCTGATTTGAACTGATCGGCCAGGACGATCGTGAGATCGGCCTGGACGATCAAGCTAATTTTCAATCGTCCTGTTTTCCATTCAGGGCTATGCTCTGGCCGATCTTCATTAATTTGTACTGATCGGCCAGGCCGATGTCCAGATCGGCCTGGACGATATTGTCGGCAACTTGCAATTAATGAGCTCTTTTGAAGCTCTTCTATTTAAAGAGCTCTTGTTCAACGTTTTTCAAGACCTTTGGCTGCTGCCTTGACCTGAGAAGACCTTGAGGAGAGAAAGAGAGAGAGAAGAGAGAGAGAGGATCTTGTGAGGGGGAGCTTGTGAGGGTTTCACAAGGGTTGCTTCAAGGATCTCTCTGCGTCGTCTTCGTCTAGAGTTTCTCGTCCGTGGAAGGGTCGGTAGAGGTAAGGAGTTGTGCCGTTGGTTCTGGTTCTCTGCCGGCTTCAGGAGGAAGCAAAAGGAGATAGGTTCTCTGCCTTGCCGGGGTGGCAAAAAGGAGGTTCTTGTGAGGGTTTCTCCACCTAGCCGCGGGGGCTAAAGGAGAGTCACTTTTTGTGTAGTGCAATACTTGGAGGGTGCCTCCAAGGAGTGGACGTAGGTCGAGTCGACCGAACCACTATAAATCTCTGTGTTTCTTTTCTTGCTTCCGCACGTTTAATTCCGCATTATTTTCGTGGTGTGATTTGGTTTTATGTGACTTTATTTCTTTGTTTAAAAACGAAGTTTTTAAAATACCAATTCACCCCCCCTCTTGGTTAGTTTGGGACTAAGTTCATAGGGCTTAACATCCCCATCGAACTTTCACAACCTTGTTGACCAAGTCAACTTAGGTTGGCAAGATCAACCATAAATCGCATGTTTAATCAATTCAATTCTAAATCAACTCTAAACTGAGCCAAACTCCTTTGAACACCTCTCTTAGTGGTTTAGACTTGACCGGACATGTTGATCCAGTCAATAATTGACTTAGTTAACTGGGCTGGGTTTGGTCAAATCTAACCTAATTAGGTCAAATGACTACGTATAGTTCAATCAAACCCCTTAAACCCTTAAGCTCACCCAAGTACATGTTTTGGATATCTTTAAACCTTTCATGAACTAAACTTTGATGAATCTTACCAAATCAACATGTTGACTTGGTCAAATCCTTTGTCTTGATCAGATCTCCCCATACACTTTATCAATACTTACTTAAACCCCACCAAATCCCATTTCATAATAGGGTTTGAATGTTTTCAACTTCAATGCAAAATGAATATTCTTAAGTTTGACTAAAGTCCACTTATAAACTTGGTCAAACTTCTCTATATACTTAAACACTCACTTGAACTCTCTACATATGGTCCCACACTTTTTCCAACTCACTCAAATAGCTAACATACATCTCTTCATACTTTATCTTATTGAATCCCAAGAGTTTGTATAGTCAACTAGCCAACCTAAGCTTGAGAAAAAACTTTCTTGGTCAACCTTTGCATCTAAGTTCCAAAATGTTGCTTCATGATCTTGGAATACACTTAACCGGTAAGCAATTGATCTCTCTCATCCACCTCATTAACCTTTGACTGGTCAAATTAGTCAAATAAAGCGCAAATCCTTCTAAATGATCAAATGCTTGAGACAACCTCCCTCTCTCTGGTCTTGGACATTGGAATCATTATACTAGGGAACTAACACTCCCCTAATAGCTCCCTAACTGAGTTCAAGGCTTGGTTTAGCCTAAAAAAACAAGAGTGGTCCCCCTCCCACACCAAGCCTTTTAATGGCACAAGGGTCATCCCAACCTTTTTCTCTGCATTCTAATAACCTAAGCCACTTGTCTCCCATCCCACCAACTGCTCTGAGAAATCCTAGTCATCCCATTAGGTGCCATTACTTGGAATGGGCTAAGGGACATAAATAAGATATACTAACTTGATCCCCCATTCCATTACCTAGAGAGAATTTTATGTTTTCGTTCTGCATCCCTAGAGGCTCCCCTTCAATTTCCTATTGATCCCCTATCATTTATGAGCTGTTGGCACCATAGAAATGAGGGGTTGAACACTTATTCAGCCCAAGGTGCGTAGCTTGTGATCCATAGGCTTTCGACCATTAGTTTCTTCTAGAAGCCTTATCTTGGACAGTTTGCAAGCTCAACTTTTCTTCTCGTGTTCAAAACTGCTAGATGGATTGAGGTATATTCTTAACCCTGGATATCTATTTAAATTTCAAAATGATGCTCTGAGTCTTTCATCAAAGAGCTTAAAATTACTTCCCCATCCTTCTTCCAGCCTCACTCTACCTATGTCTAAGTTTTCATGTTGTTTGATTTATGGGTTTGAATGCTTAACACCAAGAGTGAGTCAAGGGTTTTTTGCTACCTCATAGAGAAGATGAAATCTCCATCGTTTAACCCATTTATTTAATATGGATGATTGCGATTAAGTCTTATTCTCGCTCCATCTAATCACGCTTATCACTCATCATAGTGAATCAAATTGAGACCGTTCATTCCAAATCCTATGGGAATAATAGCTTTAATTTGATGATGACATGGATAAGTAAAATAATGGACCAAATTGAGACTGTTCATTCCAAATCCCATGAGATCAACGACTTCGTTTTGATGCTAACATGGTTAAGTGGAAAGGGAGGTTAGATCTTAGTCATCCAGTTATAACCACATGCGACCAACTGTCAGATTTGGATATAATGTGGATAAGTAAATACCAGATTAAATCTGGGTCGTTTAACCTAGATCGTGTGGATTAAACAACCCAAATTTGAATTCAACGTGCTTAAGTGGAAGAGAGAGCTTGTGTGCATTCGTCGAATGGACCGATCCTCTGTTGCAGCATGGAAAGTGCCTGTATAGTCAATACCGCCAACTGACTGTGCATTTAACGCTTAGAATAAATTGAGAAAGTGCCTAGAACTGTAAAAAATTATAGAAATTTTATTTCTTAACTAATTTTGGAGTTCCAGGGCTCTATGGATTCCAAAAAGTGTACATTTTATTTTAAAATAAAATTAAACTATTTTAATGTATGTTTGGATAGTTATTTAATTTTTATAGAAAAAACTTATTTTAATTTCAATTAAATATTTATATGTTAGTTTGACTTAAATTTTGGTAGAGGTATTCTAGGGCCTGCCTTTTACCTTTTCTAAATTTCTCAAGGTCTTTTGATGAAAACTCAAGCTGTCCATGAATTTTTAAGGATCTTGATCATAGTCTAGCCTAGATCTTTGGAAATCCATGATCAACCCAATTTAAATCTAATAATTGCATACTAGGACTCTATGGAATCAGTGAGTGATCTTCTTTCATTTCAAGATAGGCTTGAGTTTTAACCATGCATTCTTTAGTAGATTTTGATCCCTAATACTATAGTAATTGAAAGTGCTCTGATACCACTTGAAAGTTCATCAGGGATGTTAGTCCCTTATGAATTAGTCCCAAGGCTAACTAAGAGGGGGGTAAATTGGTATTTAAAAAATTTCTCAATCAAAAACACAAACACAACCAAACCAAGATTCACTATAAGAGTAACGAAGTGCAGAAATTAAATGTGGAAGAATAATAAGAAAGAATACACCAGATTTTATAGTGGTTCGGTCCACTTGACCTATGTCCACTCCCCGGAGGTGCCCTCTGAGTATCGCACTAAACTTAGTGTCTCTCATTTTTCCCCCATAATAAGGCAGAGAAGCCCATACAAAAACTCATTTTCACCAACCCCGGTGAGGTAGAGAACCCAACTCATTTTGCTTTCTCCCAAAGTAGGTAAAGAACCCAACTCCTTTTACTTCCTCCAGAAGAAGGCAGAGAACCTTGATCAGTTGCTAAAGTATACCTCTCTCGAACCTCCAAGGAACCAGGAATGACGATCAGAGAAGATGACTCAGATCCTTGCTTGGAGCAACCTTTGTGAAACCCTACACAAAATCCCCATCACAAGATCCTCTCTCTCTTTCCCTTGCTCACCCTCTCCTATTGACTCTCTTAGGTTAGGACAATAATAAAAGATAAAATCTTGGATAAAACAAGAGGTCTTATATAGAGCTTCAGATTTGCTCTTAATTGCAATAAACCAACATTATCATCCAAGACGATCGGTCGATCATCCCATAAAATCAGTACAAATTCAGCTCAATCAGCCAGGACGATTTGGGAGAGTCTAGACGATCATAAGGATAATTTATTCATATCATCCAGGATGGTAGGATATCGTCATGTACGATTAGTTCAAGTAAATGAATATCATCCAGACCATCACCCTTGATGGATGTTTGGATGATGGAAAAATAACTAGATCATCTAAAACGATCTCACGATCGTCCAGGACGATTAGTACAAAATGACTAATATCATCTAGAATATCACCCTAAATGGATGTCTGGACGATAAAAAAAATAACTTGATCATCCCAGATGATTAGTTCAATCTAGTACATATTGTCCATAACATCGCCTTGAAAGTAACCAGGTCGATTATACATCATCAAGGAAGAACTAAGGATTGTTAACTGATCATCCTGGTCGATCTTGAGATCATCAAGGATAATATGATCGAGCAATCAAACATTAATTTCTTTTCTTAATTCCCAAATTAATTTAGGCATAATTGAACTGCATCATTTAGGACGATGTTCTGGATGATGTCCAAAAATAAAAGATGCCTAAATATATATAATGGCTGATTCTTTTAGATTTGAGCCTATCATCCCAGACGATGCTAATATCATCCAGACGATGCTAATATCATCCCAGACGATCCTAATATCATCCTTAACCAGGATGCCTTAATGAGGGTTTCTATTTTTAACTGATCGTCCAGGATGATTTTTTGGATCATCCCGAATGATGTGATCGAAAACAAAAAACTCTAAAATAGTCAGAAATTTTCCCTAAGTGTGTGTGTGCAAGGTTACTTTGCATTAAGGTCTACATCATTTACAATTGACTCAAGAAAGGGTAAAAGACACTTGATGTTCATTACAAACTGACTCAGTCCGAATCTACCCAATCTTGAGCTAGTTCAATTTGGAATTTGACCTAGTGGACCTGAAATGTTAGTAGGCAAGATAGTCGTAGAAAAATAAAAATGTTTGTAATCATCAAAATTATATTTCCTAAAATCAGATTTGCAACAGTAATCTCTATTTTATACTCTCTAATTATGCATGGTTATGACCTTAGATTGGGTGGAGTACTAGGCATTCATATTGCATGGTATGCCTAGATTTATATGTATTGAGGGTTAGAAAGACATTAATTTTACATAGAGACCCATGAGGAAAAAAAAACACAGGAGTAGACTTAGAATTTTAGAGAAGTTATAGAAATTTAATCATGCATTTAATAAGAACAAAACTTAGGGATCATGAACTTAGTAAAACTACCTATCCTAAGAGTAGAAGTCCATTGGTTTTAAATATACACTAAACCAAAATATAATTAACCCTAAAGTAACCTTTAATTAAGTGTCAAACTTCAAAAATTCACATTAATTAAAATTAAATAAAAAATCCAATGATATGTAAAAATGTTCATAATTAAGTCTCCAACCTAGAAATATTAAGAGTCTCATTAGATTATGCTTATTTTAATTTTAATTTAATTTCTAAAGAAATTTGATAATAAATTTAATTAATTAATTAAAAATATTTAAAAATTCCAATTTTAAATTATTGTAGACATTCTGTTAGGTCATTTCTAACCTTTTGGAGCGATTCCATGAATTTTGGGACTGATATGGATTAAAATCTAAAAAAAACTCCCTTAATTAAGCAATTTTAAAAAAATCCAAAAATACCCAAACTTTGAAAAGACACTAATAATTATAGAAAAAATTAATTTAATCAAACCCAAAGCCATTCAACTCTAATTAAAATCTAATATTTTCTAAAAGTGTCAAACCTCCAAAATAAAATTAAAGTCAAAAAGTCAACTTTTTGGTCAATTGTAGTTCAAATTTAGGTTCAAACTTAAAATAATCATAATTTTTTATATAAAACTTCAAATTAAGCAAACTAATAGTCTAATTACTCATCGTCGGGTCTAATATTTATTAAAAATCAAAAACTTTAAAGCTAACTTTAATCTAAAAATGTCAACTTTTGGCCCCTTAATCAACATGATTAAATAATTCTGAATAATTTATAAAATTCAATAATTTGTTAAAATTCCAGAAAAAACTCTAACTTGATTAATAAAATCAATCATCCAACACTTTAATACACAATAAACATTACAAATATCATGTTTTGAGGTAGACTACTCCAGGATGAGGGGTTAAGTGTCCTAAGGAGGTCTGGTTCCTTGAGCTAGTGGCACAACACCATGAAAGTATTCAAATGGCATGTGAAACTTTGAACTTGAATGATTCTTAATTATTTAAATGAACTAAAATCTTTAATCCAATTATATCAGCCAAGTTTTTAGGATGGACTACTCCAGGCTACGGGGCTAAGTGTCCTGAAGAGGTATGGTTCCTCTAGCCTGGTGGCATAACGCTACGAATCTATTGATAAAAAATTTAAATTAATATAATCCTTGAAATCAACAACTAATCTAATTAATTAAAAAAACTATGGTCTTTTAATCTCTAACTAATTAAATTAATTTAACCAATCAACCTTTAAAAATTAATTCTAAAAAAACCTTAATACATTAATATTTGAACTCTAACCAAAATTTTCTTTTTAACCTTTAATAAACCCGAACATTAGACAAACTTAACAAATCACCCATTCTAGGATATATCCCAGCCACATGGCCTTTAACATATTTTAGATAGTTTGACAAGACAACCAACTCTAGTCTAGGTTAGGTTAGTGTTAACTTTTATTGTTGTATGCCAAGTTTTTCTTTCATGCTGTGATTAAAAATTGATTGATGTGTTTATTTATTTTTATTAAACTCATTGAATTGATGTGATGGGTGATAATTTACCCTTGGGTTGTTCATTGAGTTTTTTGTAGGTGATCACGATCGTGCAGGGCAAGAAAAAGGGGTTAAATTAATAATTATTGTAATTACAATAGGTTCTTCAGCTTCATACCCCCCAAATAAATACGAGCATAGCTACATGTGTTTAATTATTAAATTTAATAAATATATATATAACTACTTGGAATTTATTTGATTATTTAATACTTAGGATAACCCTTTAGAAGAGCCTAGATTTTTTCTCTTATATTAATGTAATTTTTTTTTAAAGTTAAGCATTGTGAATGTTAGTCTTTGAGTTAGAATATAGGTATCCAAGATTGAATTTTAAAGAGGAAAGGATACCTCTTAGGGGAATTGTCCTTTTCCTTTTGAATGCCCAATTCTAGATCACTTTAATACCCAAAGGGGAAAATAATAACATCTCCCTTGGGGGGAAAATTTTTATTTTCTATTTAGGTATCCATGTACGATGAATCCAAGGGACCTAAAGAGGAGAAGACCGAGGAATTGAAGATAGAGAGTATCCCACTTAAAGTCATTTGTGTTTGTCCTAGAATTAGAATTTGGGTTTGTGGTTAGTGGTGCCCGACCACTTTTAATTTTTGTAAATCTGGGTTTTAATAAATTGGGCATTTACTTATGCAAATTATTTTAAGGAATTATTTTAATTGATAGATGTATTTGATTTGACTTAATTATGTATAGAATTTTGTCTACATTTTTTAATTTTTTGGTGATTTACATGTTGAGTTTTATTTTAGCCTGGATACGCGGAGGTTTGTGAGGGTATGCTAAAAAAATCATTTATTCTTAAATTAAATTAAAACTCTTAGCTCACATAGAAACTCTAACAGTCTAAGAAGCAAGCCCAGGACCATCAGAAGTCTACACAATTATATTAATTGCTTATCTTCCTTATTAGGCACTATATGGCCATTTAGGGTGCATATCTGCTAAGGGTATGTTATGTAATATTTAGGGAAAATATTTTCAAGCCTTTTTAAAACTACTACATATTAATTTTATGTATTAAATTAAGTCAATCAGTATGTATTGCATTAGAAATTAATTAAAAATGAGTCTAAAATTTTAATCTCATTTATCTCAAGCATTCTCATCCTACATAAAGTTAAGGGACCAATTAGGATGTGCTATAGACGTTGATCCCAATTCTTAAAAACTTTAATAATAATGTCTTTACAACTCTCTCAGAAAGATTTGACTCATGGATTTTAAATCAACTAGGTGATTAGTTGGCTCCCCAATCTAGGCCCGATGTAAGTCTAGGTTTTTTTGGCACTACATTAGCTAGGTTCAAACTACTGTGTTCTAGAGTCTAAATTTAAATTTAGGATCCAGGGTAAATTTTGAACCATAAGACCCCAAACCTCCAAGAATATAATCCCAACTTTCTAATATATTACTTAAATTAAAGATCTCCTCGATCCAACATTTAAAGCTCAACACTTAGCTTAGGTTGGGGCACTTCTGAATTATTTTAGAATCCTAAAGAGTCTCCTACCACTCTTTTGTTGACACTAAAAGTAAGTGCTTAAAATTTAATCCAATTCATATTGAAACTTCAAATTCACCTCATTTAATAACACTCTTAGAAAATCTCTAAACAAAATTTTGGTTGTTATTTTAATCGAGAGTGTCCGTAGGAGACTCCAGCTTCCTACAATGTAATTAATAACAAGGGCTTGCACTCGCAGGCGATTTAGAACCCACGTCAATTTTTCAAAACTTAATTAATATTTCCCTTTGGAAAATCAAACTTATAGCAATCATTATCTTTATAATCGAATAATTATTAATAGATGATGTCTTCTTTCTTTAAAGAGATATATCATGTGTTAACATAAATTCAAATATAAAATTAATAATCACTTATCTTGATTATTATACTTAGATATTTGATTGAACTTCATTTAGACCCTCCGAGGGCATGGGGCCTAAGTCCCCATAAAAGAAGCATATCCCTAAGAATATCACCAGAGTTGATGTCCCTCTACTTTCAATTGAGCCACCCCAGTCTTCAGTTGAGACATAAAAAATTTTAGACAGTGTTATTTAGATCCAGTTAGTCCAGTTGTTAGTTCAATTGATGTTCTGGTTGTTGATTCAACCAATATTTTTTTTATGTCCTAAATACTCTTTCCTAAATTCCACCTATTGTACCTAAGCTCATTACTCAGAGATCTAAGGACTTTACCCTATCTGATGTGAAAGCTATCGCCCTCTAAGCTCCTACCCCACCTCTTAAGGTAGATGTCTCTCACCTAGTAGAGGATGCCACCCTTCTGTCTTCTGACCCTGGGTTAGTTAAAGGGGAAGAGATATTACAAGATGAAGACTAGTAAATAATTGAGCATTTGATGGCAGAGCCTTTAACAACTAAAGATCTTAAGCTACAAGCCATCATTTCTAAGTTAAAAGATAAGGAGTTCTATGATATGATGAATTACAAGCCTTACTTGCCCATCGACCCTGAAGTGATAAGGGACCGACCGGTCAATGAGGCAGGATGGGAAATTAAGGAGATTTTGAAGAATAAAGAGGCTGAAGAAACCTTCAATCTAGAGTTGGATGACATGCTCATAGATGAGGATTTACTAATTAGCGATGTCTCTATGGTTGAGATTAGGGGATCCATTAAAGAAATTGAGCCGATTAAATGTCATTTTGGCAAGGAGGAAGGTTCAATAGCTATTGATTCAGATTCAAACAGTTCAGTGAGAGCCAGAGATGATGATTGACACATCAAAAACCTTGAGGCACAAGTGGCATAAATGTTGCTACAGGTTAAGAAAATGCAAGAATAGCAAGATAAGTAAAAGTAGGCTTTCCTCAAGCTACAATAATCTATCGCTCACGTAATCACTAACCAAACTATAAAATTAGAACTTAGTTCTAAAGTCCTCGAGTCAATCTCAATAGTTCCTCTGGCCTAGCAAATGGTTCCCCCCTTCCCTCCAATCTAGCCGATAATTTCCTCAATCCCTCCAGCATCGGCCCAGAAAAATCTTAAACAAGTTATTGTGGGCCATGTAAGGGAGGCTTTAGCCCATTCCTAAGGGGCCATATCTATTCCAAATGGTAGACCCCTACCCTGAGGAATATGATTCAGTCCTATATCCAAAGGGTTTTATGCCACCATCTTTCAAAATTTTCACTGGAATAGAGAACCCGAGCAGCATCTGTCCTACTTTTGAGTATGCTATTAGAATGTCGGGGTGTCAGATGCTCTACTTTCTTTTCAATTCATTAGTAGTCTTTCAGAATAGCTTTTAAATGGTACACGGATATGTCCAACGAATTTATTAAAATCTTCAATGAACTTTAAAATATATTCTTAAATAGATTTTTAGGAGCACACTAATACACAATCATGGGCGATCTCATCATCGAGAAGCAAAAACTGGCAGTGTCTCTAGTTGAGTACATCTTGAGGTGGCAAAACCTCTCAATGAAGTGTGAACCCTAGCTGCAAGAGCAACATCTAGTGGAGATTCTTCTAAAGAATATCCACAGGCTTATTACTTTTCTTCAAAATGGTTTCATTATTAAAACATTTAAGAAGCTTTTAAATAAGGCTAGTAACCTGTGGGAAGAAACTCATAGGATACCATTCTTAAATAATCTATCTGGTAAAAAGAAGGTTGATAAGCCCATCAAGTCCTTTGAAAAGAGAGCTAAAATGTTAGTAGTTGATAAGAGGAATCAGCCAGTTACTAGCCAGCCCAATATTACCCCACTATAATAAGTTCAGAGATAGCCATTCCAGGTGGCCCCTCGGCCAACTAAAGACTCTTATTTGATTCCTTTCAAGGACATTTTAGCAAAGCCTTATCCTTTCAAAAGGGAATCAGTAAGAAAGATTTTTAAAAGTCTTTTGAATAAACCAAATTTCATATTGCTAGAGGCCAGACGGTTGGAGGATGCAAAAAGGAAAGATGATCATAATTTTGCCCCTTCCACCGCATGTTGGGCCACAAAATTGAAGACAATATTATTTTAAAAAATAGGTTACAAGGGAACTTTAAACAAGGTAATATTGTGATTCCAAAAGAATATTTGGTCAATCCAAAATAAGGGTCGATCAAAGTAATTTCACAAAATCATTCTAACATTTCTCCTTCAATAAAAGATGGTTGGGATATTACTTTATCCTGGGCACTTAAAAGTTGATTAATAAATTTTTTCATCTTTCTCAACATCTATCGATGAGAGCCCAGGGGTCCAATTTGGGAGGTTGACTTGGACATTGAAAGTACGAGATGCGCCAAGAAGGTGGGGGGGGGGGGTGAATTGGTATTTTTTGAAATAAAGAACAAAGCCTAAATAGGAGTTCTAACTTTTTTTTTTTGTAATTTTCAAAAAATAACTTAACTAATTTAAAGAAGAAGCTAGTGATTAAAATAAGATTGCAACAATGTTGATGAAATTTTAAATCACATATCAAAGTTCTAAAATAACATTCTCACAAAATAATTATAGCAACTATAAGATACAAAAAGAAAATAAAAAAGTGGTAAATAGAAAAAGCACACTAGATGATTTATAGTGGTTTGGTCACTTGACCTACGTCCACTCCCCAGAGTCCTCCACTCCAGAAATCTCACTACTCAAAAGTAATTCTCCTTTTACACCCACAACAAGGCTGAGAAGCCTTTACACAAACTCATTTTCACCTTCCCCAGTGTGGCAGAGTACTAAATGCTATGTTACCCTCCCGATGATGTTAGTGGACCTTCTCATTTTTCTCCATCTTGGAGAAGGTAGAGGACCTTTGAGGATGTTGACCTTCAAGGCTCTCTCCCAAGAAAGCTCCCACAAGATTTACCCGGGTCATATAAGAAATAAGCGTACAATAAGCTTTGAGTAACATTGTGATCCCCTCACGCTCCTCCCTCACAAACTCACCTTCTCCTTTCTCTCACAAGTCTTAAATCTCTTTAAGAAGCTCCCTCTCAAGAGTTCCCTTCCTTTGTCATGTTCCTCTCTCTTATTTTAAAAGCCAAAAGCATTACTTAAATATCAGGCTCCAAGAAACCCTAAGATTTTTAATTTAGTTGTTTATGTTCATACAGTATGATCATAGATGATATAGTACGATTAGTTCAAAATAGCTTTCATCCTAGTATGATGGAGTACGAATAGGCAACTATTCTAAACTACATCGTATAGTATGATAAAAATATCATCCGGTATGATGTGGTAAACTTCTTCTATTTGTATAGTACAAATGCTGGGGCAACCAAAATTCATCTATGTTCATCGTCTGGTACAATACAACTCATATAATATAATCAGTTAAAATAGTCAGGTCGTCTGATACAATGTATACATTATTCAGTATGATTAGTTCAAAAATTAAGGGATAGTCCGATACGATCTTCGGGATGACAAAAAATAGTCTCGGTTCATCATAAAATAATAAACTTATTCATACAATATGATCACCAATCATTAATTAATCTTTAATTTAATTGACTAATCATGGGGGTTAATTTTAGCAAGTATTCAAATATTCATATGGTATGATGTGATTGTATAATATGATTAGTTCAAAATTCAATGATTTAAAAACTTGCTTAAATTAATCTGGTGGCTAGGATTTTGGATTGCAAATGAATCATACAGTATGATTAGTTGTTAGCAGACAGTTATTGTGCCACCGTGTTTTGTACAACACGATTTAAAATCGTATAGTATAACCTATAGAAAAATAATAATTTTATTTTATTTTAAAAGGAAACTCTTATCCTATGTGTGTGCATGGTTACTCAATTCGCATACACTTTTTATGACCATACTCAAGAAATAAAGAAGAAATAAAAATAAAAAATATAAAGTTATCCTTCACATCCTATTTTACCCAATCTTAAGTCTTCTATTGTCTTGAAAAGTATGTGATCTCTCTAAAATGTTAGTACTCACAAATAAGAATAATATTCAAAATATTTAATGAATTACTAAGATAATTCAATCAATATTATTTGTCATCATCAGAATCTCAGACTAGGGGTCATAGATTGCAATAATCTTCCACTTTTTTATGATGGCAAATAATATTATTGATAGGCAAGATAATAAATAATTTTTTTTAATAGACATGAATAATCACATGAACAGGGAAAAAAATATGCATTTCATTTTAAGTTGGAAACTAAGACAAAAAACATGATATATAATAAGACTAAGTTAGACAAACTTCTCCCCCTTTTGACATCACTAAAAAAAAGGAGTACAAAAAAAAGCTTAAAATATATCAGACGGTGACTAAGTTAAAAAGGAGGATCCTGATCAGTTGGTGGTGGAGGTGGATGAAAGAAGTGATAGATGGACACGAATTATTGATCAATTGAAGCAAATCTTTCCCCAAACCATCGCATGTCCTCCTCATACTATTGGTGCTTGTTCTTGGATATGAGAGTCAAGTCAGGTTTCTTGTTGTTCAAGTCATTGAATGATATTTGCAGGTGCAGGTCCTCTTTGTGGAGTAGGTCTTCTTGGTAGAGTAGGCTCTCCTGCTAGAGCAGCCTCCCCTTCTTCATCAAAATCTGGCTCATCATACGCCTGACCCTAATGAAATAAGATACAAAAGGAGGCATCCATATGGAAAATATGTATATTGTTGGGTTCTCCATGATAGGTTAATTGGTATTTGTGGTAAAGAATGTATACTATGAGATGGCCGGGGGCTAAATTGCATTTTTTGTGAGTGTTATAAAGGTGAATTTGGGTCATATTTTGGATATAGTCAATAATTAAATTGGCTTCATCAAATCTAGTATTAGAAATAACTTGACAAGTGACAACAAACAAGATTGGGTTCATGCGTATCCTATCTCCAGCTTTGGATGTTATGGATACCCTAAGAATATATTGTATGATGCAGGCATTTTGGGTTAAGGACTGGACAAGAGGTTGGTGTTGGTTCAAAGAAACATTTCTAAGAACTAAATTGATGAAACTCCAATCAAATTCATTTGTTATGAAGGAGTGGGCTCAAGTTCCTTCAATAAAAAGCCTGATATATTGAGCGAGGTCTACTTTGGTGATTTCTTTATTTTGATGCCAGACAAAAGAAGTGAGGGTTAAGTTGTATATAATTATTCTTAGGTTGGCAAGAAACTTATAGATGAGCTCAGAATTGAATGGAAAATCTAGGATGAGAAGTAACTGGAAGGTAGTGGAAGAAAAGAGGCTCATCACCTCAAAGTTAAGGGAAGCTTGATTTAGCATGTGAGAGGGAGTGATCTTGCATGCTTTGAATTTATGGTACGCATCCTCATCCTTAGCAGACAAAAAATGATCGTCATGGCGATGAAAGGAAGAGGAGCTTCTCAGGATGATTTGTCCTCATTTCCTTGAGCTTTCCATTGAGTAGAAATAAGTGAAGATAAGTGGAGTGAGGAGAGGTTGAGTGAAATGAGCTTGTTTTCCCCTCATTTATAGAATTTTTGAGAGTTTGTACAGTATGATCAAGCAATTATTTCATCTAGATGATTGGTTGTTGGAAAAAGGTGGTCAAATCATATAGTATGATCGATATCATACATTATGATATGAAGAAATTATGTTCATCCTGAGGAGTCATCAGTACGTACTTTGACGAAAAGGTTTGTACAGTACAAATGGGTGTTCGTACAGTACGAAGGGCAATAATATTATACCGATCGAGTTTAATTTGTCTCAATTCTTTTGTACATGTGGATCATGTAGTATGAACGAGAGATATCATACAGTACTAAGTGCAATTATATAGTACAAAATCATTTGAATGCACGGCCACGAGTATCGTACAGTACGAAGAGTATCATATAGTACGATAGGCAAATTAGAAATTGAATATGGAATGTTTGTTGAACAGAGGGTTGTGATCTATGTATTTTGTATATAACGTACAATATGAAGATTAATCATTCAGTATGATGGGGATAGAAAATTAGTCATTTTGGGAGTTCAGTGAGGTGAGTGTGTGACGATCAGGAAACACCTTAGATAATTTTTTTTTTATTTTTTTATTTTGAATTTTTTTATTTTGGACCACTCATGAATGTCTATGATACCTAATTTTATCCTTAAGGTGCTAAAGGTGTCATAGGTTAGTGGTTTTGTGAATATGTCTGCCAATTGATCTCATGTAGCTATATGGTTCAACTCTATATCTCCTTTGGCTACATGGTCTCTTATAAAGTGATATATAATGTCTATATGTTTTGTTTGGGAGTGTTGAATTGGATTTTTAGATATGCAAATTACACTAGTGCATGTTATCATATATTATTAGGATGATTCTTACGGGTAATCCAAGATCTGAAGTTATTATCTCAACCATAGTACTTGTGCAACACAACTTCATACTACTATATATTCTGCCTTGGCCGTGGAAAGGGCTATTGAATTTTGCTTCATACTAGACCATGAAACTAAGGATTTTCCTATGAATTGATAGGTGCTAGAGGTGCTTTTCCTATCTACCTTACATCCTATAAAATTAAAATCTGAGTACCCTAAGGTTTCAAAGGAGGTGTTGTGCCTAAGATACTAAATTCTTAAGTTTGGGGTGCTTATAAGATATTTAAGGATTCTCTTAACCACGATCAAATGAGACTCTTTAGGGTTTGCTTGGAATATGGCACAAAGGCACAAACTAAATATTATGTCCGGTCTACTAGAAGTTAAATATATAAGAGATCCAATTATTCCTCTATATTTTTTCTGGTCTACTAATTTTTCATTCAGGTCTTTGTCTTGTTGAATCATAGAACTTATGGGAGTGATCATAGCCTTAACACTGTCAATTTCATACTTTTTTAGAATATCCTTGATTTATTTAGTTTGAATAAGGATTGTTACATAAGGTTTTATATAAAGATCCAAACAAATGTCATCTACATAAATCTAAAGAATGTGAATTTTATCTTAACCCTTTGCAAAAAGTGGGTGGTATCTACACTACCCTTAACAAATCCTCTAACTAGTAAGAATGAGCAAAGTCTTTCATACCAGACTCTAGGTGCTTATTTTAACCCATATAGACATTTTTTAACATGAATACATGATTTAAAAATTATGAGTTTTCAAATCTAGGGGGTTGCTCAACATAAATATCCTCTTTGAATACCCCATTTAAAAAAGCAGTCTTAACGTTCATTTGATATAATTTAAAACCCTTGAAGCAAGCAAAGGCTAAGAGCACCCTTATGGCTTCTTGTCATGCTACTGGGGTAAAGGTTTCTTCAAAGTTTATGTCCTCAATCTGGTTATACCCCTTAGCTACTAGTTTGGCTTATTTCTTACTATGGTTCCTGAGTCATTCACTTTTTTTTTAAAGACCCACTTTATTCCCACTACACTCTACTCTTTAGGTCTCTTGACTAATTCTTATACATCATTCCTAGTAAATTGGTTCAATTCTTCTTGCATTACTAGGATCCAAAATTCATCTCTTAAAGCTTGATCTATACTCGTGGGTTCTATCATAGAGATAAACATAGAATGACTAACCTCCTTCCTAAGTATGTGCCTAGTTCTTGCACCTTTTGATGGATCTCCTAAGATTAATTCTTTAGGATGACTAGAAGAATATTTCCAATCTCTAGGCAATTCTTTTTGAGATTCTCCCTTTTCTCCTATGGTCATAGTTTCTACTCCCTGAATAGCCTCTACCTCATCTTCTTCAAATTTAGGTTTGGAGGACTTATCCAATTCATCAAAAAACTACATTTGTGGACTCTTCTAATACTAGGGTTCTCTTATTGAAGATTCTATAGGCCTTACCTATAGATGAATAACCTAATAAGACACCCTCGTCGGCCTTCGGATCAAATTTTCCTAAGGGAGATTTTCAATTAATTAAGATAAAATATTTACAACCAAAGACATACAAGTGCGAAAGATTTGGTGTCCAACCCTTAACGAGTTTATAGAGTTTTTTATTCAACTTCAACCTAATGTTCACCCTATTTAAGACATAACACGTAGTGTTCACCTCTTCTGCCCAAAAATATCTATGAAGAGTGTACTCAACTAACATTGCCCTAGCAGCTTCTACCAAGGTTCTATTCTTTTTCTCGATTGTCCCATTTTGTTAAGGGGTTCTAGAGACAAAGAAGTTATGCTCTATTCCTATCTCTTGACAGAAGAATTCAAATATTTTATTTTGAAACTGTCCACCATGATCACTATAGATTGTTCAGATTTTGCATCCTAATTTTCTATGAATCCAAGTGGAGAAATTTTTAAAATTCTCAAATGACTCATTCTTATGTGCTAGGAATCTTACCTAAGTGAATCTAGAGAACTCATCTACAATTACAAATCCATATATTTTCCCACCTAGGCTAGTTATGCTAACGAGACCGAATAGGTCCATGTGAAGGATTTTTAGTAGCCTAGATATATTCACATCCTTGATTGAATGAATTATTTTCCTGGTTGGCAAGCATCACGTAGATGGTCTTTGGTGAATTCTAACTTAGGTACGTCTCTAACTAGGTTTTTCTGAGTTATATTCCTAAGTATTTTCATGCTAGCATGACATAGTCTCCTATGCCATAGCCAAGAGTCATCTATTATTATTATTTTTAAATATAGTGAATTTAAATTTTTAATATAGTTAAGATCTAACATGTAAACATTATTTATCCATAATTCTTCTAATATAAGTTTATCATTTAAACTAATTAAGCATTTGTTAGAGAGAAATTTTATGTCAAATTCTTTATCACATAATTGACTAATACTTAATAAATTATACTTTAAACCATCAACTAATAAAATATTTTTAATTAAAAAATTCTTAGAATTTATAAAAATACTTGAGCCCACCAATTTTATAGTGGTGTTGTCTCCTAAAGTCACCTTGCTTCCAATCCTAGTCTCTAGTGTAATGAACTTCTTAATATCTCGAGTCATATGTCTCAAGCAGCCACTGTCCAAGTACCACATATTCTCACTAGGTCTTTCATGAGAGCAATACATACAATGTCATTCAAATGTTAGGATTTGGAAACCCAAGTGAGTTTGGGTTCCTCCTTATGCTTGCATGAATGAGATGTATGTATACTATGCTGTGATGAATGCAATTTAGGTCTCCACACTAGGTGTGTCATATGGTGAATCATGCAAGTGTGGACTATATGACCTAGCATACCATAAGAGAAGCACATAACACCAGGAAATGGGTTCACTAACCTATATGGGTGGTGATGCCTCTTCTTAAAGTTGTGTGATGCATACAATGCTGGGGGTTTGCTTATTTGGGCTAATGGGGATGATGGTTTATCATTTTCAAATATTATGAGTTTTGCTTTTAATGCTTTATTTTCATATTCATAAGCTTCCACTTCCACTTTTAGCCGATGTTCATTATTATATATTTCTCATACAAGCTCATCTAATTTCTTAAACTCTTTTTCTACTTCAATATGCGATGTCTTCAAAGAATCAGTGCATTAGATAATTCAATGTGCTTCTTATTTAATGCATCAAACTCATTAAGAAGGGACATGTGATCTCTATCTAAATCAGAATGTTCTTTAACTAAATTAGCATGCTCAATTTGTAAAATACTAAATTCAGCGTTAAGACTAGCATGCATTTTCTTTAACTTTTTAAACGAATCATGAATCTTTTCAAAAATAACCAACAAATCTTCATATGAAAGTTGGCATACATCGTCTTGATCCGATTGATCAAGATTATTATTAGCCATTAGACACAAATTTTTTATCACCTCCTCTGCTTCTTCTTCAAATGATTCTGAGGTAGTGTCGGCCCAAAATGCCTGTTGTGTCTTCAACTTCCCTTTCTTATATTTTGGCTCCTCCTCGCCCTTTTCCTTAGTTGGATGGATCTTTACATTGGGTCAATCAACTCAAAGGTGACATAGTTTTCTACACTCAAAGCAAATTATGTCAGATGAAACTTTAGTATTCTTTAAGCTTTTACATATGTTCTAGTTGTTTTGATGACATCTTTATTTTCTTTTCATAAAACTCTTAAATTATCGGGTCAGCAAGGCTATATCATTATCTTCCTCTGCTGCAGAACTTTCACATTATTAGTTGTTTGCTTTTAGAGCCACCATTTAGTCCTTCTTCTTTTCTTCTGCATCATTTTTCCTTTGACTCACTCCTTGCTCATAAGCATTGAGTGACCCAAGCAAATTGTTAATTGAATAAATGTTTAAATCTTTGAACTCAGTAATTATAGTGATTTTAGCATCATAAGAACTAGGTAAGCATCCCTTAAATTTTATTGACTTTTTTAGAATTAGAAATCTCTCTACCAAGTGCATGCAAGGATGTCACAATCTGAATGAACCTAGTGTACATGTCATATATAGTTTTGCTAGGTTTCATGTGGAAGAGTTCGTAATCATGCAGTAAAATATTTAACCTAGACTATTTAACCTCACTATTTTCTTCATACGTGATACACAATCTATCCCATATCTTTTTACTTGTAGCACAGGTGGACACTCTCATATAGTCTTCTAATTTTAATACACAAAAGAAACAATTCAAGCACCTTACATTTAATTACACTATATCCCTATCATCATTTCTACATTCACTAAATGCTATTTGAGTTTTAACGTCATTTAAAAGTTTAAATCACTACAAAAAATAATGGCTATTAAGGCACCTTAAAGTGTCATAACATGTATCTATAAGAGTACATGATATATTGGGGCATCAAATAATGGTGTCACATAGGTGGCCGTTGGCATAGGGTTCAGGGCATCTTTGTGTGCCCTAAAAACATAACTTTCTTGAAAAATAATTTTTGATGGCATAGTCTCTTTAACGACACCTATACGGTGTCCTAATAGACAACCTTTCCTAACACCTTCATATGATGGAATTTGTGAATAAATATAACAAATATTAAGTGTCATAATAGGTTAGCTTTCCTAACACATTTATTTGATGAAACATGTTTAATAATAAGGCACATTTAAGTTGCCCTAAGATATATGATTTCCCAACACTTAAATTTAATGAAATTTTTTTAATAAAATGACATTATTATGTGCCTAAATATATGCTATATGCAATATATATTACATTCAATTATCAATTACATATGCTAGCTCATAATATTTCAATTTCAAATAATTAATCTCCAATCAAATTTCTAAAAATCTCAAGTACATATGAGAGCTTACATAAGATATTTTTCTTCAAATAAAAAATTTATTTCAAAAATTTAAAATTACAAGATTTTTCCACCTTAATAATAACAGAAGTTCTATTACAATCGTAATATCTATACATAATCAATCTATTACAATAAATGCCTTCACAAAATAATACACGAAATTCAAAAAAAAAGCTCGTATCATGAGGGCAATTTCTTCACACAATATCAGCCAAGTATTGGGATCTCTGTTTCAAGACTTCAATGGAATCCACTTCAGCCTACATGTAAAAAAATAATTTGGAATATGAAATCATGATGTCATGAATATGAGTAAGTTGATTGCTTATATCTTATTAATGCTGGACATTTGCAAGAGGAATGTCAATTAAGGCACCAGTACATATACTTAAAAATTTTAAAGATCAAAATCATCTTTTAATATAATTAAGGACCATTTTAACCTTTCATAAAGAATCAATAAATCATTTTGTTCTTTTTTTTCTACCTTTTGACTGTGGTTCACATTACAAGACTTAAATACTTATCCTTTTTTTTGCAGGAACTATCTATTCACCAAACATGTAAAAATATCAGATTGATCAGTAGTTAATAGAATCTCTTTTCAAAATTTCATTTTACCTTCATATTTACTCAATCAAACTTATCCAATCACATCAGTTCATTTGACCTCTTTGAAAATCCAAGCAGGAAGCCATCTTATAGGATCTACTAAGAGTCGTAAGCCATCACCGAGCTAGGCTCGCAACACCAATTCGCATAGTTCACAAAATATATGCCGACACCACCCTCGACAACATTCCTTATGCAAAAACCATCCTCACTCGCGCTGCTGCAACCGACCATCCATCCCTTCTATTTGAGCCTGCTTCAAGAATCAATGGGGACAAAAAGACTAATAAGCCTCATCCAAAAGGGAAACCAAGTGAAGATCTTATAACGAAGGCCTCCACGAAGTCTTCATTTGAAGATAACATTGTACTTGGTGTAGCGCTTGAAGGCTCGAGGAGAATGCTGGCTATTGAGGAAGTGAAGGAGCAAATACCTGGTACTGTGGATGGACGAGAAGTTTTAATAATAAGTCATAAATCTAAAGGAACAACATAACTAGCTGTTGATCACAACCATAGATTTAAACGAAGTAACTAGATTAAAATTATGGTCAGTTCACAGAAAGGATAATAAAAGAAAGCTAAAATTAATCCAAAAGCCATCATTTTGCGACCAAACAATCGAAAGATTTGGTTGGATATTAAATCCTACTCAAATAAAGATTTATCAAATTCCGCTTTTCAGGAATCCTAAATTCAACCAAACCAACATTTACTATAAAATTCAAGTAGACCATCAAAATTTCTACCTCATCAGACGTCTATTAAGATGTAAGGATAGCTTAATTTAACAATATTCAAAGCCAAGGTTCTATCAATTTCATTCAAATAAAAGCTCATAAACATACAAAAGCAAATAAAAACATAAGTAAAGCAAATAATAAAATATAAGTAAATTGACTCTAATAGAATTCACCTTTAAAACCTTGATGAGTATTTCCATGAATCACCCTGAGACTATAGTATATCAATGTACCAATAGTCACAAAGACAGGTGAGGGAGGATCTATGGGCATTGCTTCAGCAACAATTAAAGTAATCTCGTCCCCACATGTTCTAGTTGTGGCTCAGGTAACTTGGCTGTAACAATCTCAAACATGATCCAAAATAGTTCCTATGTTAGATTATTTTGGATCAGATTTGAGCACTCAAGGAAGTAAATTTTATACATTAGATTGCCTAGGACGAAAATGCCCAACCCCTTATGTCCGTTGTTAAAGTAGAGAAAATTTGGTGTTGCAGAGACCATCATGCAACAGTTGTACAATTAGAGAAAAATCTTGATCTCCTAACATCAAGAAATTGAGATACACAGACATTAGAAATAGCTACACTATTTCTCAAAATATATAATCACTTCCCATGTGTTGATTCAATTAACTAATAAAGAGCTTAAAAATATCTTGTAGCACAATAGAAGTAAGAAAAGAGAAAGGGTGATGATATAAGAGATTCAAAGAGGGAAAGAGAGGATGAATGAAAAAAACAAGAGAAAGAAAAGATGATGAGATATAGTAGGGAAAATCTCAATATTTTAAGTTCGTGCATTCTACTTCATGCAACCATAAGAGTAATTTTGAACAATTTGAAACTACCAAATGGTTAACCTACAATTTATTTATGTTTGCTCATTGTAAATAAAAATAGTTATTTCATTAAATGAACCAGCCCACTTGGCTTTATTTGGTGTTGGTGAGGCCATTCAGAACAGAGCTGATGTATTAGACAACACTGCCTTGAATGCTGCACTTAACGCCCACTTCTTGTTCCAAATTGGTATTTTTTTCTATAGTTCTAGAACTGTCTAGTCTCACATAAAACCATTTTTATACATATATATTTTTATAAAAATTTCATTGTAAGAGTATTTTTTGTTCATCATTCCCAAACAAATAGCCACGACACAACAATAATGACAAAAACATCAATATCAACATTGAGCATAGAAAATATTGCAGAAATACACATTTTGTCATGAATATATTTTAAATATATAGACTTGCTGATATCAAAATAGAAAAAAAAAATTATGCAATGTTGAACTAAAATCAGCAAGGAAGAAATTCACAATTTTCCATTAATGAATTTCTCAAGTAGCAGGAAGCGACAAATTGAACAAGAAAATGAAGAGAACTAAAATCAAACTAGCCTCCAGGATAAACTTCAAGATCAGCGAAAAATGTACCTCTTTCAGAGTCGACTTTCCGTCAAAATCATTCAGAAATTGCAAGAACGTAAAGAACCCTAAAAATTAAAAGAAGAAAGAAGAAAGTTTTTTTGAACGGTAGATAGTGGCCATTCGACATTGAATGATTAATGTTAGTACATAAAAGATCTCACATGATGTAGTTGTGGTGATTGTCGATATAGCGCAAGGATGAACGAGAATTAGCAATTGAATATGAAGAACCTAAAGAACCCTAGAAATCAAAAGAGGAAAGAAGAATTTTTTTTGATCCGTAGACATTGGCCATTCAACATTCGAAGGATTGACACCGGTGATTAAAGCATATTACCTGATGCATTGGACGCGCTTGTGATGTCGCGGTAGCGATCAACGAAGAGATCGAACACGTATAGGGCATAAGGTTTAGGAAAGAAGCGAAAAGTTGAATAAGAGAAAGATCAATGAGATACTGTAACTTATCGCACGATGTTTTCCCATCGTGCAAAATCCTCTGTTAATTAGCGTGAAAAAAGATCATGCCCTAATAATTACTTGTTAAGGCACTTTTATTTAAGTGCCTTAATATATATGCCTTTAAAAGTAACTTTTTTTTGTAGTGAAAGGTGTAGTGTAACCTTATTGTACTAACATCCACATATGATAATCTATAGACAATAAAAATGTAGACATTTAAACTTTCCAAAAATCAAATGGTATGTTGTCAAACAAGGGTGGACGAGTTATAGAATAACCCTCCATAGTATTACGGTTACAAAAATATACCATGACTAATTTTTTCAAGATTTTCTAAAACATTATTTTTGAAACCCCGTTCTAATACCAATTGAAAGTATGAGATGCATCAAGAGGGGGGTGAATTGATATTTTTTGTAAAAAAGAACAAAGCCTAAATAGGAGTTCTAACTTTTTTTTTTTGTAATTTTCAAAACTTAACTTAACTAATTTAAAGTGGAAGCTAGTGATTAAAATAAGATTGCAACAACGGTGATAAAATTTTAAATCACACAACAAAGTTCTAAAATAACATTCTCACCAAGCAGTTATAATAATTGTAAGATGCCAAAAGAAAATAAAAAATGGGCAAATGGAAAAATAACATCAGAATATTTATAGTGGTTCGATCACTTGACCTACATCCACTCCTTAGAGTCCTCCACTCTAGGAATTTCACTACTCAAAAGTAATTCTCCTTTTGCCCCCATAGCAAGGCGGAGAAGCCTTTACACAAACTCACTTTCACCTTCCCCAGTGTGGTGGAGTACCAAACACAATGTTACCCTCCCAGTGATGGCAGCAGACTTTCTAATTTTTGTCCCTCCTAGAGAAGGTATAGGACCTTTAAGGACGTTTATATTAAAGTCTCTCCCCCTAGAGAGCTCCCATAAGATTTACCAAGGCCCTAGGAGGAGCAAGCATACAGAAAGGTTAGAGCAACCATGCGATCCCCTCACACTCCTTCTCCTTTACAAACTCACATTCTCCTTCCTCTCACAAGACCTAAATCCCTTCAAGAAGCTCCCTCTCAAGAGTTCCCTTCCTTTATCATGTTTCTCTCTCTTATTTTAAAATCCTAAAGCATTACTTAAATATCTGGCTCCAAAAAACCCTAAGATTTTTAATTTAGCCATTTCTGTTCATACAATACGATCATAAATCATACAATTACAGTTCAAAATAGCTTTCATTCTGGTATGAAGGAGTACGAATAGACAACTATTCGGAACTACATTATATAGTATGATAAAAATATCTTCCAGTATGATGTGGTAAACTTCTTCTATCAGTACAGGATGAACATTGAGATGACCAAAATTTATCTTTGTTCATCATATAGCAGGATCCAACTCATAAAATATAATCAATTAAAATATTCAGGTCATCTAGTACGATGTATACATCATCTAGTAGGATTAGTTTAAAAATCAAGGGATCATCTTGTATGATCTATGGGATGACCAAAAATAGCCTCGGTTCATCATACGGTACAAACTTGGTCGTATAGTATTATCACCAATAATTAATTAATCTTTGATTTAATTGGCTAATCATGGGGGTTAATTTTGGCAAGTATTCAAATATTCGTACGGTATGATGTGATTCTACAGTACGATTAGTTCAAAATTCATCAATTTAAAACTTTCTTAAATTAATCTGACAGCTAGGGTTTTGAATTGAAAATGAATCATACTGTATGATGGAGATCATATAGTATGATGGAGATCGTATCGTACGATTAGTTCACATCAGATAGCCATTGAGCCACCGTGTTTCATATAGTACAATTTAAAATCATATAGACCTATAGAAAAAATAATAATTTTTTTTTTCTTAAAAGGAAACTTTCCCCCTTTGTGTGTGCATAGTTTTCAATTTGCATACATTTTTGTGGCCAGAATCAAGAAAAAAATAAGAAATAAAAAATATAAAGTTACGGACTCCTTCACATCCTATTCTACCCAGTCTCGAATCTTCTATTGTCTTGAGTAGTATATGATCTCCCTAAAATGTTAGTATTCATAGAAAAGAATAACATTCAAAATATTCAATGAATTAATAAGATAATTCAATCAACATTATTTTTCATCATCAAATTCTCAGACTAGGGGTCATAAACTATAATAGACATTTCGCAGGAGGATGTTGAGTTGCTTCCTTATCCAATAATCATAGGAACTAGAAAAAGAAAAGAATATTATTTTTGTAAATATAAAATGAATTGACGATAGATGTATTTGAGCAGTAGATGGCGGCATAAAAGCCTCATCACCGCTCATATTATCTGACTTTTATTTTGCCCCATCAAAGGCAAAGGGTCATAAAATTAATAAAATATATCCTTCTATATAAATTTTGATGATTAATCTTGAATTGATTTGCAAAATAACTATTTTAAAAGAAAATCCAATTGAGATCACTCCAAAAATTCAAAATTTTGACCTTCCTGATTCGACCCTTTAAGGGGAAGTTGAACCCGAGGTTTTATCAGATAGCAATTTTCCCCAAATCAATTATCATGGAAGTATTATTGTGATATATCTTTTAAATTCTGATACTCATTCAAAACATAATGACCTGACACATATGGAGACTATAAATTCCATCGTAGTTTGCCCTCCCGAGAATATTGAGCAGTGTAGCTTCGTGACGGTAAAGTCTTACCCCCTAGGCTTACCCCTCAATAGAAAGGCTAATAAGTTATCTATAATAATCCAATTCCAAATCATTCTCAATAATCTGATCTTCCCTCCACCCTACTGGGTCCTAAGTTCGATGTTCCTAAGGTTTATTATAACATTCTAGCTCATCTTAAAAAGTTGCCATCCAAGTTGAGCATCTATGATGCCCTCATCCTATCAAAAGGAATGAGGGAGTCCTTAATCAAATCACTTCTCGACCCAGAGATTTGCTTGGCTCAATTAGCTTTGACCTTAAAAAAATGAAGCCCTCTACTTCAAAGAAATTCTGGGAGTAATGTTTTTAAATGAAGACCTACTTCTGGGCACTGCCGATCATAATCACCCTCTCTCTATTACTCTAAATGTAAGAAATTTCAAGTTATCAAGAGTCTTTATTGATCCAGGTGCATCGATTAACATGATGAATGTAAAGACCCTTGCCTATCTCAAAGTTGATACCAGTAAGCTGGCCACTGATAGGTTGGTGCTACGCGGATTTAATGAGAAAGGTGAGAGGGCTCTAGGTACAATCACCCTTATGTTGGAAATAGGATAACTCAAAATTGAAGTAAAATTTCAATTCATCAATTTGGCTACATCCTTTAATGTACTTCTACATAGGCCCTGGATCCAAGAATATAGGATGGTTCCTTCTACCCTACACAAATGCGTTAAGTACCAACGAGATATTATTAAATATGTGATTAAGAGCGTTTTACAATAATTTTCAATTCAAGAGTATAGGATCTATGAGGATTCCATATACTTTATACCAAAAGAGTCCTCTTACCATTCTAAAGTTGAGGAGAAAGCGTGGGAGTAAAGCTTAAGTCAAAATCAGAGATAAAAAAAAGAACAAGAAAAAGATAAAAAAATACAATAATCAGATAGCAAAAATAACATCAATGTCATGGTCCTTAGGGCTCCAAACATGTTGCCTCAAAGAGGTGGGCGGATGGCCAAAGGGCACGAAGTCGAGGCCGTGCTTCATCTGAAGGAAGAATGACCACATTGTACATTAATCCGAAATTAAGTTTTCATGAAGAAATAGAAAAATAGGATGTTATAATTCCTTTTGATTACTAGAGTATAAACCTTCTTCTAAAATTTGATATCACTTTAGACCAGGATAGTGACCCTAAGGTTGATGCTCCAAAGGTTAAAATTGATTAGCCTGAATTGACTATGTATGAAAAAGTTTACAAGATAATTAAGGCCTTAAATTAAAGTTCATGTATGTTGTTAGACCTTATAAAACTATCTAAAGGCTAACTAAGATGGGGTGAATTGGTTATTTAATTTTTTTTTATTCTTGAAAATAGTTTCTAGAAAATTTAATTAGTGATTCTAAAAATATACAGTTATTTAAGTATAATTATAACAAAATATTATTCAACCACAAAACTTCAAAGTATAAAAAAAGAAAAATATAGAAAAATTAAATTGAATTGAAGAACACCAAATTTTATAGTGGTTCAGTTCAAATTTGACCTATGTTCACTCCCTAGAGACTCCTTCTCTAGGTATTACACTAAATCAAAGTGACTCTCCTTTTGCCCTCAAAGCAAGGCGGAGAATCCCTTATAAACTATCTTCCACCAACCTGGTGCAGTAGAGAACCGACGCCTTTTACACCCTCTAAGTGATAACAACGCGCCATCACATTCTTTTTCACCCTTCTGGTGAAGGCATAGAATTGTCACATCCTTTTTCACCTTTCTGGTGAAGGTAAAGAATCTCGACACAATATTGAAAATCTTTTCTCAAAATTTTTTAGAAGAGTTGACCAGAAATTTGAAGAAGACAAAGAGATCCTGGCTTTGGGCAACCTTGTGAATCCCCCACAACTCCCCCTCACTAGATATCTCACACTTCAATGTCATAATCTCTCACAAACACTCACACTCAATGAACACTCTCAAGATAAATTCATAGCAAAGGTATTTATTATCAATTTTTAGGAATTCTTATATAGAAAATATAAGAAAAATCATCCAAAAATTAAAAAATATAAGTGAACCGACTTCAGATCATACTATACGATCGTGGATCATCTGTACAAATAGTTTAAAAAAATCATGGTACGAACCTGTACGAAGCTAATTTCTTACACTATTAGTTATTTGTCCGAACTGATGTTGTATTGTGCTAATAGTTTAAAACTGAATATGTTCATCTAGTACGTTATGGTATGAAACTTATTTCGTACTTTGTTAGTTGTATGTACAAATGCATATCATACTGTACAAATAATTCAAAAATAAATGTGTTTGTTTAGTACAAACCTTAATTTATACTCTATCAATCATCTGTACAAATTCATATAGTATTTTATGAATAATACAAAAATGAATGAATTCATTTGGGATGAATTGGTACAAACTCAATTTCATACTCTATCAATTATATGTACGACTAGACGTCGTATAGTACAAATAGTTAAGCAAATCAAGCTTCATTTTATACGATCTTGGATGAACCCTTTTTTGAACTCTGTCAGTCATCTGTATGATTTGTCATCTTAAAGTAAGATCAGTTTAAAAGTACAAACCAAGATTTAATTAATTATATTTTTGGAAGAAAAAAATATGACAAATTGTACAATGTGATTGGAAGTCATGCAGTATAACTAGTTTTAAAATTTTATTTTTTGACTCTCTCTCCCCCTATATGTGTGTGCACGTTTATTAAATTACAACCACACTCTCTCAAACTCAAGAAAATAAAAATAAATATTTATAAATTTTATTACATGAAATTTTATTTTACTATGTCTTGAAGTCTTCAGCAGTCTAGAGTATGATTTCTTCGAAATGTTAGTATACATAAAAATGATTAGAAATACCAGTACATGCTAGGAGAAATAATAAAATTAAACGAATAATAATTTTTGCTATCATCAAAAATTACAATCTCAATCTTGATTACTGAGTTATAATTATCTCCTCCTTTTTTATGATGGAAAAAATAATTATTATTTGAATTATAAACAAAAGTTTTTTTCTTATGAACTTCGACTCAATGAATTTAAAAATAAGAATCATGGGAAAGAAGGAAAAAAACGAGCAAAAGAAACACACGATAAACATACCAATAATACAATATTAATTCAAACAAAAATGAATAAAAAAATGAATACAATACAAACACAATTGAAATAAAAAAGAATACAATACAAAAACAATTCAAACAAAATAAACACACTCTTCCTCCCCCTTTTGACATCAACAAAAAGAGAGGAAAAGAGAGGGAAGGAAAAATCCTCTAAGAAATGTAAGATACTATGGACAAATCGAAAAGTTAATAAGGGAAAAAAATAAACATCTTGCCAAAACAACTTTAACTTTCTTATGCGATAACTCATAGTTTAAATCAAAGAATAAATAAGATAAGAATAGTTGATCGGGTTCAATGTTCGATCTAGAAATCTGAAATATCAAATAAATTAATTATCACAAAATTAATTAACTTGAAATCTAATAGTTTCAAATTTAATAGTTAAAATTATTGTTTTTTTTTTTGAGAAGATGCATAAATTGCATTTAAGAAGAAAAAATATTTAACCTAATACAAACTAGGTAAAATAAGCTAATGATACATTTTCCAACATGAAAAAGTATCTTATTAAAAGATAAATTTGTTATTTTAAACTTATTATAACTGTATTGAAATCCACTATCTCTTATTTTGAAACTGTTGAGATGCAGGGGATACCAAGATATAAGACAACCCGAAGGTTGATTAGTATCCCAGAGTTCCCATCCAGTTAGAGAATAAGAAATAGTAAAGATCTCATAAACAATCAGGCAAAGTTTAAAATAACAAATTAAACTAAGGAAAAGTAAATAAAATCTAATAATAAAAACCATACAATTCAATACTAAATTCCAAAAGATTGGTAAAATTTTGCCAATATATTACCAAGTGCTCCATCTTCAGAAATCTCTTTCTTTTGTTGCTATCCACGGAAGATTTTGTCTTCATATAAATGGGATACAAAGGAAGAAGAACTTTTTGAACCATTCTTCTCTTTATATTCAGATATTTTCCTTCTTGGTAAATTTTTCACCGGACCTAATGCTTGAAGTTCTTTGAATAAAACATGTTTTGAACCAGGTGAAACATTCTTCTTAAAAAAGTTTTTATCTTTCTTAAGAATAGTTTTTTTTTTTTAAAATTCAAGCTAATAGCAGATGGAGGAGAGTAAGAATCAATGATATTAGTGTAATTACCATTTACACTAACTCCAGCCGCCAAAGAAGTTAATGTTTCAAATTTTGTTTTTTGATCTACCAAAAAAAAAAAAATAGAATGATTAGTTTTGGCCTTAGTAGGAGTCAAAACTGAATTTTGATCTTCCTTCTTTGTAGCAGTCATAGAATGAGTCACCTCTCTCTCAACCTTCTCCATAACCGCCTCCTCCATTTGTGGTTTTTGAATGCTAAGATATTCAGCTATCTTAGGCATTTCCGTTGGACTAACATCACTTAGTCCAATTGAATTTGTTGTAGAAAAAATTGGATTTAATTCCTCAACATCCTTAACTACCTCCATGATATGTGGGATTTCAAAATTTGAATTTTGAAATGGAGTAGTTTTCTATACCGGTTTCAGCCATAGTATCCTGATTTTCAGCATCATCTTCAGCTCTTTCTTCAACTCTTTCCTCCATAAATCCCGGAATTTTGAATTCATAATTTGAATTCAATTTGCTGTTGGGCTTTTGGATTCCGTCTTCTACCATCTTTTCAGCAATTTGAATTTCAGAAACATTAGAGTAAGTTTTCCCATCTTCTACAGCTTTTTCCATGGCAATAACTCCATCAGCTTTTGGTTTATCCATGGTTGAATCCTTTTTAAAAACTGGAATAGATCTTCTCTTATTTTTAAACTTCACGTACATCCAAGGTCTCAAAGCATTATCATTTTGAACAGAATTTTTAACAGTCTCTTTGACAATAGGATTTTGATTTTGTGTTGAATTGGGACACACAAAATCAATATGCCCGATTTTCCCACATTTAAAGCAAAAATAAGATAGATTTTCATACTCAAATTTTTGGAAAAATCTACCATGAGACCCTTCCACCCAAATTCCAACAGGGAGTTTAGAGTTCAAATTAACTCTAATGCAAGCTCTAGCAAATTCTCTCCTCCCCCACCTAAACATATTACCATCCAATAAAAGAGGAGTTCCAATTCAAGAAACAATTCTAGTGATATTGGATTCATCCCAACAATGTAAAGGCAAATGTGGAAGGCGAACCCAAATTGGAGAGGAAATTACATTCAAAGAATAAGGAGAGAAGGTTGGAGACCAAATGTCTAATCCAACCACAAAACTCCCTACAATCCATGGTCCCCCATTAAGGACCCCCTCCATGGCTTCATGAGTATGAAATGAACAAAGGATCCAATCAAGACCAAGCAATGTAATATGAAAATTTCCAAATTTAGACCATTGCTTTCTTAATTCAATTGAACACTTAGAAAAAGGATAATTTTTTCTAAGAATTTTGACAACCAAGGAATTTTTCAAGATTTGAACATTAGAAAATTCCTTTTCTTTGTCCAAAATGACAACATTTTCATCTCCCAATTTATCAAGATTTTCACTTAATTTATTTTAATGTGAGGTTTTTTAATCCACACATTAGGGATATCCAATTTTGGAGAAGTAATTGGAATAACCAAATCCTTCTTCAAAATTTCAGCAAAACTCCCTTTTGAAGAAGATGCTTCCTTATCATTTGTTCCAACAAAGGAAGCCTCCAAAGGTTTAGGCATATCAAAGATCAAAATAATTTCCTTCCCTTTGCCTAAAATCGGCAAAGGTTTTTCCTTAGACTTTAATCCTCCCTCTTTAATGACAAGAGGGGATTCCAAAATCCAAAAAGAAGAGATTCGATTGAAGGAGAATCTACCTTTTGAATCCAACATGAATGGACTCGCGGTAGATAGCAAATTTTTGGTGTTCCGGTCATCCATGGATGACCGGCCACCATCTTCCATCTCCAACAATGCCACACGAATTCTTCAAGATCTTCTTCCAAATCCTTCCTCAAATTGTGGAGCTTCTCTCTTTGAGAAAGAGAAGAGTCGTTACAATTATTGTTTAATATATGAATTTTTCTAAGAATTAAAGATATATAGAAAGAACTAAATGTAGTGTGGGCTCATTTTATGCCTCTTTATAATCAAGAATTATCTGATTGGTGAACATTAAGCTTCTTTTTATTTTGAAGGTTATTTGGCGAACATTGTGCATCTTTTTATGTTGGCCTCTTTTCAAATTTGGCACACTTTATGCATCTTTTTGACATTTCATTTTTTTCAAAACCATATTTAGTAAATCTTAGCTTGTGTGATCATCTTCCAAATAAAAGAAAAAACATTTCTCGTAAAAGGAAGATTAAGATACAAAATAAAATCCTAATTTTAAGAATAAAATCAACATATTGAACAACAAAATAAAAGAAAAATAAGTCACTATTTTTGCAATAATTATAACTATAAAATTCAAATATGTTAGAACATGAAGATGATCTTCTAATCTAATCTAATTTGTAAATTGAGTTAAAGTTTGAGAGGGAAAATCAAATAAGGAAATAACATTGTAATGCAAAAATAAAAATTTTAATCCCTTAAATCAATATTTTGAGATTTAGCCAATAAAATATACATTAAGAACAATATTTTTTTTAATTTAAAATTAGAAACATAGCATAGATTCAAATTAACAACAACTGATCTAATACTACAAATAAAACTGACCCAAAAACATTTGAATATAACATCATAAAGATTAAAAATATCGTAACATACATTAACAAAAACTAGACTAACTAATCTAATACATTAGAGGATCTTGATCTGGAGGTGGCTGAGGAAGGTTAAACATTATAAAGTAGATATTGATAGTAGCTACTTGAGTGTTAAGTGATTCAAACGGTCCTATGACCTAGCTCAAATCTTCATTGTATCTAGCATCATGCTGGTCCATGTGAGTCTCGATATGATCAAATCTTTGATCAAAAAGAGACTTAAGACAATCAAATATTTGGACCATTTCTTGATAGAAATGATGCTTAGGTCTAGGAGCAGGTGCAGGTGTAGGAGTATGTGCTTCTTCTCCACCAATCTCATCTCCATCATCCCCTTGATCAAGGTGTAAAAGGGCATGAAATTAAGCATCCATAAAATAGATTGGCAGATTGTTTGGTGGATAAGGATGAATGAGATTATATTTCTTTTTAAAGACATAGGTAATCAAGTAATCTAATGCTATATTTTTCTTTCTTTTAGTGGAAATAAGTTTGATGTTCATAAGTGTAGACCATAATCAACTGGGCTTTATCAAATGGAGTGTAGGTTATAGTGTAGTAGGTTACTAGTGAGAGCAAAGAGGTGATATTAATTCGATCACAACTTTAGGAATAATTGAAGTTCATAAAACATGTTGAATGGCCCTTGCATTTTGATTTAAGGTATGAAAAAGGGGAAAATGAAATACTGAAGCTATTCCCCTAAGAATTAGATTAATAGTAGTCCAATCAAAATAACTTCTTGATATTATAGAATAAACCATCACCTCCTTAGTTATAAGATGTAGGAAAGTGCATAAATCCTCTTTGGTGATCTTTTCCCTTTGGTGATGAACATAAGATGACATTATAGTACGGTTTTACCTCATTCTCAGGTTAGCAAGAAAATAGTAAAAAGTTTCATAACGAAATGCATAGATTAGGGTGAGAATGAAAGAAAATTAGGTCGAGTAAAAAGGGGGCATTACTTAAAATTTATATCTTCTTAGATAAGAAGACGAGATGTAGTGATATTTACCTCAAGAAATGTAGGTAGGCTTCTTCATTTTATTTAGAAAGAAAATAATCATCTACTTAATTAGAACAAGATGAAGAGCCTCTTGAATGTCGAGCCAGCTTGTTGATGCTAGCTATTAGAGACAACTGAACATAAGATGATTTGGAAGTGAAAGAGATTGTGAAGAAAACTCAACGAATAGCTTCCAATTTAAAGAAATCTGGCATTATCGTATAGTACGATATTTCATTCTTACGTACAATCGAAAACTTTGGGTTTGTACATATAAAAAAAAAACCTAAAATAGTTATTATTATGGAATGTCTTTTCGTAAAGCTACAATTACGACGAGTCATTTTATATGACTTTAGACCAAAATGATCATACGAATGAATAGGTATTCATCTGGGAAGATCAGTCAAAAAGGATCATACCTGGTAATTAGGTTTGTCTGCATACTGATTGATAACATGATCGTAAAAATGAATAGGTGATCGTATAGACGATCATTGAAAAATAACTATTCTTAAAATTCTCTCTATTTTCATACATATAAAAAATGAACAGTTCATATAGTATGATGACATTTTTATACAATATGATATATTTACAAAAATATATTTTTATCTTACAAAACAACAAAAATTATCACGTAAAATCTAGTAATTTTGTATAGTACGAAAGTGGTTCATACAATATAAAAAAAAAATTAGATTTATACATGATAATCAAGATTCTTTAAAAAAAACAAATCAATAAGATCCATAAGACATAAAAATAGAAACAAAAATAATACAAATAATAAATTAAATACAAAATAGGAAAAAAAAAATCACAAATACAGAAACAAATATAAACATCAACAAAAAGATACATTACAAATGAAATTTATAGAATTACAATTGTCAAGCTTGAATATTAATAACACCCAATCTGGTTTTTAAGGTGCTTAACATTTCAAAAGCTAGTGGTTTTAAGAAAATATTTGTAAGTTAATTTTCAGTAGCTACATGACATAGCTCAATTTCACCTTTAGTGACATGCTCTCTAATGAAGTGATGTCTTATGTCTATATGCTTGATCATAGAGTGTTAGATAAAATTCTTTGAAATACAAATGACACTTGCATTATAATAAAAAATTGGAATAATATCAATTGAAAAACCTAAGTCCACTAGTTATTGTTTTAACCATTAAACTTGTACCATACAACTTTCTAAGAATATGTATTTTGTTTCAACAGTAAAAAGAGCTAATGAATTCTATTTTCTACTAGACTAGGAGACTAAGGAGTTCCCTATGAATTGATAAGTTCCAGAAGTACTCTTTTTATCAACCCTAAACCCTATAAAATCAACATCAAAATCTCAAATGATTTTAAAAGAGGTGTTTTACCTAGGATACCAAATTATTAAATTTTGAGTTCATAAAATATATCTCTAAATTCTTTTAACAGTAGTTAGGTGAGATTCTTTTGGATTAGCTTGAAGTCTAGCACACAGACAAAAATTAAATATGATATCAGGTCTGCTTACAGTTAAATAAAGTAATGATTTAATCATCCCTCTAAATTTATTTTGATCAACAGATTTATCTTTAGAATCCTTATCTAACTAACCTGAGGAACTCATGGGAGTATTTATTAGTTTAGAATTATCCATTTTATATTTTTTAAGGATGTATTTAACATATTTTGGCTTATTAAGAAAGGTGTCATACTCTCTCTACTTTATGCTAAAACTAAGAATGTAACTAAAATCTTCCATCAAACTCATTCCAAATTCCTTACTCATTATTGTTGAAAGTCATCACAAAGATGTTTATCAGTGGAACCAAACAAGATTTCATCAACATTAAATTAAATAATAAAAATTCCATCTCATACCCTTTTCATGAAGAGAGTGGTGTTAACACTTCCTTTGATAACAGATTTTTTTAGCAAGAAAATGCTTAACCTTTCATACCTTTCACACCATGCCCTAGGTGTTTGTTTTTGTCCATATAATGCTTTATTCAAATTAAACACATGATTAGGAAATTGCAAATTTTTAAAACCTAAATATTGCTCAACCTTCATATTCTCTTTTATCACCCCATTAAGAAAAGCACTGTTAACATCCATTTGAAATAATTTAAATCCAATAAAATATATAAAAGCTATGCTTCAAGTCTAGCTATAGCGGTAAAAGTCTCCTCAAAATTAATTCCTTATATTTGACTGTAACCCTTAATCACCAATCTTGCCTTATTTCTAATCACTAAACATGAATCATTCATCTTATTTTTTAAAACTCACTTAATTTCAACAATACCTTGATTTTTAGGTCTTTATACCAATTCTCAAACATCTTTTCTAGCAAATTGATTCAATTCTACTTGCATAGCTAAAATCCAAAATTCATCAGAAAGTGCCTGATTCATATTAGTGGGTTCAATCATTAAAATAAATGCTGAGTGATTCACTTTTTTGCTAAGCCCATGCCTAGTCTTAACACCTTCACTCGAGTCTCCTAAAATTAGTTTTTTTAATATGACTTTTAGGACATTTACAATCTTTAGGCAACTTATTTTATGTTTCAACCTTTTCTTCAAGATTTACATTTTCAATTCTTTGGATATTCTCTTCATTATCTTCTTTTTCCAACCTAGATCCTCCATAAATATCATATTAATAAAAAACTACATGAGTGGTATCCTCTACTATCAAAGTTTATTTATTAAAAACTCTATAAGATTTGCCAACACTTGAATATCCTAAAAAAATTCCCTTATTAGATTTAGGATCAAATTTTTCTAAAAGAGTTTTCCCATTATTATGAATGAATACTTTACATTAAAAGACATGTAGTTGTGAGAGGCTGAGTGTCCTTCCCTTTAGAAGTTCATATGGTGCCTTGTTCAATTTAGATCTAATGTTCATCCTATTCAGAATATAACAAGCCGTATTAACCACTTCAACCCAAAAATATTTTAGAAGTGAATATTCCGCCAACATAGCTCTAACACCTTCTATCAAGTTCTATTCTTCCTTTTTAACAACCACATTCTATTGAGGGGTCCTAGGAGATGAAAAGTTATGATTTATTCCTTGCCCTTTATAAAAAACTTTAAAATTTTCATTTTTAAATTCTCCTCCGTGACCACTTTGAATTGAAAGAATTTCATAACCTAACTTCCTCTGAATCTAAGTAGAAAAATTTCTAAACTCATAAAATGATTCACTCTTATGTGATAAGAATATAATCCAAGTGAATCTTGAATAATCATCAATAATTACATACCCAAAAACTTTCTCTCCTATACTTACAGTGCTAACCGGTCCAAAAATATCTATGAGAATGATTTTTAATGGTTTGCTAGTTCGAAGATCCTTAATTGAATAAAAGGAGGATTTGACTTGTTTTCCTAATTGACATGCATCACATAGGCAATATTTAGTGAAGTCTAATTTGGGTATTCCTCTAACTAATTCTTTCTGGGTAATTTTCCTAAGATTTTTCATGCTTGCATAACAAAGTCTTCTATGTCATAACCAAGATTCATCAATGATACCTTTGAGATAAAAATTATTAGAAGATTTAACATAATTTAAATCAAGCATGTATACCTTATTTACCCTATTTTTATGCAACACATCAACTCCATTTTGGCTTCTAATATTGTTTGTAGGTAAAAAATTAATGTTAAAACCCCTATCACAAAGCTGACTAATAGTTAACAAGTTATGTTTTAAGCCTGCAACTAATAAAATAATTTTAATAAAAAAATTATTCTTATTGCCAATCAAACATGTACCTACTACTCTCCTAGTGGTATTATCTCCCAGTGACACTTTTCGTCCAACCCTGGCCTCCAACGATATGAATTGAGTTATATCTCCAGTCATATATTTTGAACATCCACTGTCCATGTATCAAATGCTTTCACAAGGGCTTGTATGAGAGTGTTTCTCCTCTTTATCTAAATGATCAAGTTTATCTGCCATTATGCATAAGCTTGTGACTTCCTCTTTTTCTTTTGTTTCAAAGGAGTTGAAGTTGAGTTAGTCTAGAAATCTCTTTGTATTCTTTTCTTGACCATCATAATATTAATTTTTTTCTCAACTTTCTCCTTGATAAGATTAGCTTTGAGATTTAGGCAATCAGACTTTATATGTCTAGGCTTCCTGCACTCATAATAAATAACTTCATTTGTGACTTTTGCATTCTTATTAAACTTACCTTTATTCCAATACTAACATCTCTGCTAAGAAAACTTTTGAATTCTCTTGTCATAGTGCAATATCTTCTTCATCCTCAGGCATTGATTGATCACTTTTTGAATCATCCACTTTCAAAGTAATATTCTTCTCTTTTTGCTTATCACCTGCATCAATCTATTTTTGATTCACTTCTTACTCATAAGCAATTATTGATCCAAGAAGATTATCAATCAAATATACATTCAAATCTTTTGACTCGATTATGGCAGTTATCTTTATATAATAAGCAGTAGGTAAATAACATAAGATTGTATTAACTTTTTCTGAATTAATTAGTTCTCTACCTAAAGCATACAATGAGATAATAACCTGAGAAAAATGTGTGTGTGTGTGTGTGTGTGGGTGTGTGTGTGTGTGTGTGTGTGTGTGTGTGTGTGTGTGTGTGTGTGTGTGTGTGTATATATATCAAAAATTGACTCATTCAGTTTCATGAAAAATAGTTTGTACTTGTGTAATAAAATGTTTAACCTAGATTGTTTAACCTTATTTGTCCCTTCATAAGTTAAGCAAAGTCTATCACAGATTTCTTTTCTAGTTTTGTAAGTAGAAATACATATATAGTCTTTTGATTTTAATACATAGAAAAAATTATCTAAATGTTTTGCATTTAATTGTGCTAATTCCCTTTCTTCATTAGTCCATTCACTAAAAATATGTTTCAATTTTAATGACATCTACAAGTCTAGTAGGACTGGTATAAACTTTATGTACTAATATCCATATGCGATAGTCAAGTGATTGTAGGAAAGTAGACATGTGAGTTTTCCAAAAATCAAACAAAATATTATCAAATAAAGGTGGTCAAGTAATCAAGTGTCATTCAAAAGTATTTCAGTTTCCAAAAATAGCCAAGATCGTGTTTCAAAAAGTTGTCTAAATCTTAATTTTTTTAAATTTTCTCTAATACCACTTGAAAGTTCTTATAGGTTATTAGACCTTATAGAATTATCCTAGGGCTAAACATGATGAGGGTGAATTGGTTATTTAACAATTTTCTTGGATTCTTGAAAACAATTTCTAAAAAATTTAATCAGTGATTCTAAAAATATGCAGTTGTTTAAGTATGATTATCACAAAAGATTTTTCAATCATAAAACTTTAAAGTTTGGAAAAACAAAAATATAGAAAAATTAAAGTAACTAGAAGAACATCAAATTTTATAGTGGTTCGGTCCAAACTTGACCTACATCCACACCCTAGAGACTCCTTCTCCAGCTATTACACTAAATCAAAGTGACTCACCCTTTGCCTCTACAGCAAGGCAGAGAAGTTCTTACAAACTCTCTTCCGCCAACCCAGTGCAGTAGAGAGCTGATGCCTTTTACACCCTTCAAGTGATGGTAGTGTGTCGTCACTTCCTTTTTTACCCTCTTGGTGAAGGCAGAGAACTGTCGCGTCTTTTTCACCATCCTAATGAAGGTAGAGAATCTCGACACAATGTGAAAAATTTTCTCTCAAAAGTTTCAATAGGAGTTGGGCAGAAATTTGAAGAAGATAAAGAGATCCTCACTTTTGGCAACCTTGTGAATATATCACAACTCCCCCTCACTAAATCTCTCACACTTCACTCTCACAATCTCTCCCAAACACTCATACTCAATGGACCCTCTCAAGAGAAATTCATAGCAAAGGTCTCTAATGTTAGTTTTTAGGACTTCTTATATATATAACACATGAAAAACTATCCAAAATTGAAAATTACAAGTGAACTGACTTCAAATCGTATTGTATGATCATGGATTATTTTTACAAATAGTTAAAAAAATCCTACTACGAAGCTTTTGAACCTAATTTTGTTCACTATCAGTTATCTGTGTGAACTGATGTCGTATTGTGCAAATAGTTCAAAATTGAATTTGTTTGTCTGGTACAATATGGTATGAAAATTTTTTTGTGCTTTGTTAGTTATCTATATGAATGCAAATTGTACTGTACAAATAGTTCAAAAATTAATATGATCATTTAGTATGACCTGGTATGAACCTTAATTTGTACTCTAACTATCGTCTGTATGAATTCATATCATTTTGTATGTATAATACAAAATAAAATAAAATCATTTGGGATGAACATGTACAACTCAATTTCATTCTCTATCAGTCATTTATATGAATGGACATCAAACAATATGAACAGTTAAGAAAATCAAGCTTCAATTTGTATAATCTTGGATAAACCCATTTTTGTACTCTGTTATATGTACTATTTGACATCATACAGTATAAATAATTTGAAAGTACAAGCCAAGATTTGATTAATTAATTTTTTAGAGGAAAACAAAATGACAAATCATATAATATGATTGGAAGTCGTACAGTATGATTAGTTTTAAAATTTTAAGTTTTGACTCTGTCCCCCTGTGTCTATGTGCATGGTTACCCAATTATAATCTCACTCTCTCAGACTAAAAAAAATAAAAATAAAGATTTACAAAGTTTATTACATGAAATTTTATTTTACTTTGTCTTGAATTCTTCAACAGTCTAGATTATGATTTTTCTGAAATATTAGTACACATAAAAATAAATAAAAATATATAGTACATGCTAGGAGAAATAATAAAATTAATAGAACAATAATATTTTTCTATCATCCAAAATCATAATCTAATCTTGATTCCTGAGTTGCAACAATAACCTTAACCACACTGTCTGCAGGCAGGGTTACAAGGTTAACTATTAAGGATTCTCCTAACTTAGACGACAAAGAAAGGAAAGTCTAGATATTTTTTGTTAGCTCCTCCTCCTCAAGAGATGAAAGTGATGTAACCATCGAGGAGGCATATTCTAATGATATAATGGAATTACATTTTGGCTACTTTCCTATTTATGTAAAGAATTTTTTTCTCCAAAGGTTTTGTGCCATATCGATGGACTAAGGGTCAATTTAGATACCATGAGAAAATTTGGTAAACCAAAATAAAGAAGGATTTAATAAGTGGTATCAATTTTGGTATCGTTAGTTTATTTGATGATGACAAATACTGCTTATTGATAACTTATTATCTTTAATCTTAAAATATCCGTACTAAAATCATATGACCTCTCGACGGACTCTATTTTGAGACTTTAGATGATCCCGTTGAATTATAAGTTTGGATGCCTCTGAATATGAGGATGAGATTAAATTGATAGTTGATAAGTTAATAGAAATTAACCTAGGAACTGACAATGAACCTTATTCTACTTTCTTAAGTACCTTGTTGACTGAGGATGAGTCTCAGGATTTAAGTTAACTTCTATCTAAGTTTAGGTACTACTTCACCTGGACATATGGTGAAATGTTAGGTCTCTCCACTAATATAGTAGTTCATAAATTTGGAATATGACGCGATGTCATTCCTATTAAACAAGCTCCTCAATGCATGCATTTAGAGATAGAGCAGTAAATCATTTATGAAATCAAGAAATTAGTTGAGGTTGGATTCATTCAAGAGGAACAATACCACTCTTAGGTAGCCAATGTCGTACCAGTTCAAAAAAAGAAAGGTCAAATCCAAATTTGTGTTGACTATAGGGATCTGAATAAGGCATGTCCGAAGGATGAGTTTTTTTAACCCATACTCGAGCTTATGGTGGAAAATACCTCCTTGCATTTTGTTTTCTCCTTTATAGATGGCTCATCTGGCTACAATCAAATCAGGATGGCCCCAAAAGATGAGAAAAATACTGCTTTCGGATCTCCTATAGGAATCTTCTGTTATAAGGAAATGTTATATGACCTTAAGAATGCAGGTGTAACTTATCAGCGAGCCATGACTCATATCTTTGATGACTTAATCCATAACCAGGTTGAGTGCTACATTGATGATTTGGTTTCCAAGAGCAAAGTAAAAGCGGCTCACCTATTATTGGTGGAATTTTGAAATCAGGTTTTAAAAAAATATTAGTTTTCTTTAGGAATTTTGAAATTAAAGTTAAATTTTAATTCTAAAATCGAATTATCCCATTAGAAAAAATATATCACCTCGAAAGGTGAAAATAGAATTTCAGGATGAAATTCAGATTTAGAATTATGAATCTCATCTTGAATATTGTGACTAGATGCTAAAGAGAACTTCGTATGGCCCCGAAGGGTCAAAGTGAGGTTCAACTAAATATTCAGCTATAATAGTCAAGAAGTGTGATTGTTAAGTTCATATCCAAAGCTTTATCAATGAAAGATATATCTCCCCAAAGGGAGAAAATATCATTCAATGATAATTCTTTGAATATGATGATAACAATCATTTTTAATCTTCCCAAAGAAATATGATTAAATTTTAAAATATCAATTTTGAAAATAAGGTATGTGTGTGTGGTTTTAAATCTCCTACGAGTACAAGCCCTCATAATTAATTACATCATAGGAAGACAAAGTCCCCTACAAAAATTCTCGATTAAAATAGTGGCAAAATTTTGTTAGATTTTTTAAGAGTGATATTAAAAAGAGGAGGTGAATTTTAGGATCTCAAAAAGGATTGGAGAAAGGTTGAGCAGTTATTAACATAATCAAGGGAAGAAAAATAGGGGATACTTTGAGATCTCAGAACCATCCAGAAGTGTCCCAACTTAATCTAAATGTTGGGCTTTACATTTTAGATTGAAATGAGATTTAATGAAAGATGAGCATTTTATTAGAAATTTGGGATATATTCTCAGATGTTGGGGTCTTATAATCAAAGATCTACTCCATATCCTAAATCTAATTTTAGACACTAGACCACAGTCGTCCGAGCCTAACTAATGTAGTGCAGAATCTGGATTGGGGAGCCAGCTAACCACCTAATCAATTTAAAATATATGAGTTTGGTCTTTTATAAAGGAGTGATAGGGAGATTTTCTTTAAGGTTTTAGAGAGCTGGGGCCGACATCTAGAGATTTTTATAATTGACCCCTTTGACTTATGTCAGGTGCAAAATGCTAAGCACTAATGCAATTAAAATTTTGACTCTTTTAAATATATTTCCAATACAATGCATGCTAGTCGATAACTTCAAATCATGAATGCTTGAAAGTTAAAAACATGCTTAGAAAATATTTTTTTAGAAGACTGGGCTTCCCTAGGTCTGGCACCTCATCCACATAGGTCAGACTATGTGGACTCTACCCACAGGCGAGGAAGGTTCTAAAATAAGGAGAGAAGAAGTGTAACAATATGCATGCAACCTCAGGGTCAATTCCCGGGTAATTCCCTAGATTCGTTATCTTTCTATGTTGTTTAGACTAGCTAAATTTTAAACTATCTTAATTATGAGTATAAAAATTTTTCACACCCTCACTAGTCTCATGAATCCATGAGAAAACAAAAGCGGCACACAAACGCCAAAAAACTAGGAAAAGCATGTAATTCTATACGTAATCATATCAACACATTAGTGAATTATAAAGTTAGTACTAAAATTGCCTTAAGGAGGTTAAAAAAATCAGATTTCAATTATCTGATAGACCAAGCCGCTTCCAAGTTGAATATGTGGGGAAACAAATTCATTTCTCTTGCAGGGAAGATTATTTTGCTTAATGCTTCTTTCCTTTCGTTACTTGTTTTTGTTTCTACAATATCTCTAGTTCCTTTAAGTGTTTTGAAAGAGATAGAAAAGATGTGCAGAAATTTTCTATGGAATAAAAGAGATGGGAGCTTTGGTATTCATTATGTGGCTTGGAACTTTTTGTGTAAGCCAAGGAACAAAGGAGGTAGAGGTGTACATTCACTACTAGACAAAATTGGACCATTAAGAGCCAAATTGGCTCTTAACTTTATTTCTAATCCTACTTCTCTTTTGAATAAATCACTATCGGCTAAGTATGGTAACGATATTTGGGATTATAGAAATTGTTATTCCTCTTCTTCTTGGAGAATTATTTTAAAAGGAGCAAAATATCTTTACCCTCTTTTAAGATGGAAGGTTTGCAATGGATTAAAGGTGAATACTATGAATGATATTTGGCTTTTTGATAAAAGCATAAATAGATGGCCTACCTTTACAACCAACATGGATCATGAATGCTGTAATCTTTCAAATCTTATCAAAAATAGTGTATGGAATGTTGATGAACTAAAGAAACACTTTGGTTTACAGCTTATCGATTTAATCAGAAAAGTTCCGATCCATTATAATTCTGATGGTGATAGCTTGGAGCTGATTTCTAAATGCTCAGGAAAGACTATTGCTACTCTTGCTTATGAAAAATTGGTAGAACATGAATTGGAGTTGATGGATTGGAAATGGACAAAGAAAATGAAACTCAGACCACAGGTTTATTTATTTTGGTGGAGAATTTGTAACAATACTCTACCTTCTAATAGTCTTCTCCATAATAGAGGTATAATTGTTGATAAAGATTGTCCAAGACAATGTCAAGCTATAGAAGACATGGAACATATTGCAGTTAGATGCAAAATAATCAAAGAAATTTGTAAGAAGTTGAATAACTGGAATTTTTATCCACCTTCTTTTAATTCTTTAGATGACTGTCTTAAAGCTTTAAGGAATTATTCGGAGAAGAACCCTCTAATGGGTAATCTGTATTGTTCGATGATCTATTTCGGCTGGAAAAGCAGGAGTAAGATTTTGCATGGGGGCAATGAAGATACCGTCTCTTTCTTAGCTGCTAATGCTTTGGATTATGCATTTGGCTCATTCCGTCACAATCCAGTTTGGGATAACTGGGGAGCTAATCAGTACTTATCTGTGCTGGAATTGAATGCTTGGCTTCCTCCACCTCCCGGCTGGATCAAATGCAACGTGGATGCTGCTTTATCTAATAATTATGCTGCTGGTATTGGTGGTGTATTCAGGGATGAATATGGAAGATTTTATGGAGCTTTTGGCTATAATATCAATCACTAGGACATAGCTCAAGTGGAAGTTCTCTCTATTCTATCTTTTAGAAGATATGTCCAAGATTGGATGCTTGATGCAAAAGGTATTATGATTGAAGGTGATAATCATAATGTTATCTTATTATTTCAAAGGGCTCTTCAAAATAAGTCTATTTCTGAAGAATTACTAAACCCAAAGGATTTAGATTTTCTTAAAGAATTTAAACAAGTAGCTTTTTCTTTTATTAGAAGAGAATGTAATAAGTTAGCCGATGAGTGTGCTAACCTTGCTATTACTTCAGATTTCTTTTGGAAAGATCTGAATGATAGTGATATTCCTCCTTTATTTATTAATGTTTTGAAGAAGGAATTTATTGGTACATAGTTGCTTTAATAAAATTTGCTCTATGCATTTTCTCAAAAAAAAAAAATCATATCAACACATCAAATATAAATTAATTAATTACTAAATGTACATAGGAAAATTATCTTTCTTATTACAAACTAGGGTCTTGTAGCAAGTAAAGTGTCAGGGCACCACTAACAACAACTCAGATTCTAAACCTAATAGAGATGCAAGTGGTTTTGAGTGGGATACTCTTTTTCTTCAGGCCTTCAGTATTGTTCTTCTTCAAGCTCCTTGGATTCTTCATAGTAAGTTACCCAAATGGATAAGAGGGCTCTTCCTTTAAGGGGAAGGCCAATCTTTCCTCTTTAGGTAAGGAAAAAGTTATCCAAATTTGGATCTCCAAATATAAAAGGGCTACTCCCCTAAGGGGTGTCCTTTTCTCTTTGGACTCCAACCTTTGAATCTGTGTATCTCAACTCAAAACTCCACTTTCACAACACTTAACTTTTGCACAAATAATATTTTTATAAAAATTAAAATTCTAGACTCTCATACAGAGTTATCCTAAGTAGTTAATAAATTAAAAATATATTCCCAAGTAGTTATATATATGCAGAAAAATAAATAAACACACTGACCATACTCCTTTTTATTACTTGAGGGCTTAACAGCTGAAGCACCTATGCAAGCATATATATAATTGATTTTTTTAGCCCCCTTTTTATTGTACTGCATGAGCGTGGCCGCCTATAAAAAACTATGTGAATATCCAGATCGTTCCTATCCTAAGAGTAATCTAGTCGCCAAACACATCAATCATCCACAGAGTCCAATAAAAGTAAGCAGACATAACAAGTATATTCATCTACGCCATGCAGTAAAACCATGAAAAATCCAGCACACAGTAGAAAAGTAAATACTAGCCTAACATAGATCCAGAGTTGGTTATCCTAGAAAACCATCTAAAGTGTGTGTAGAAGATCATGTGGCTGGGGTAGATCCTAAGCTGGGTAGTTAATTAAAGTTATCTAATGTTCTGAGTTTATTAAGGCTTAAGGGGAGGTTTAAATTGGAGTTTAAATATTAAGATATTAAGAATTTTATTTTAATACATTTTAAAGATTAAATAATTACTACCTTTGTTTCACACTGAGGCCGTGAAGTTTATTTCACCTTTCTTGAGGCTAAGCTAATAGCCTCGTAAGCCTGGGTTACCTAGTAGTAATTGGGGTTGATTAAGTTAATTAAGTAGGTTGTAATTAAGAGATAAATTATTATTAAAAAGAATTGGTTACTAATTTTAAAGGATTGGTTGAGCATTTTAATAATCAAGTTAGAAAATTCTAGAGTTTTAATGAAAAAAACATTACTAAAAATTATCTAAGTGTATTAACTAAGGGGTTAAAAGTTGATTTTTAAAATTAAAGTGAATTCTCTAAGTTTCATATTTTTAATAAATATTAGACCTTATTATGAGTTGTTAGATAGTTAGCACACTAAATTTGTAGTTTTCTACAAAAAGTTGTGATTTTTAGAAGTTTGAGCCTAAATTTGAACTAAGGTTGACCTAATTGTTGACTTTTTTACTTTGAGAAAATTTTGGAGGTTTAAAATTTTTGGAAAATACTAGATTTTAGTTAGAGTCATTAGCCTTTTAGTTTGATTGATTTGAAAGTTTTTATAATTAGTTATGAATTTTAGAAATTTTGGTATTTATTGGAATTATTTAATTGTTGTAATTAAGGTCCATTTTAATGATTTGAACCCAAATAAGTCCTAAACTCCTTTAAATCTACTCCAAAGATTTAAAATGATATAAGGAGAGATCAGCAAGTGTTTAAATATTTTTTTTGCGATTTGTAATTATTTTAAATTAATTATTATTGATTAAATATTGATTTTGGTTAAAATTAAATTAAGGTAAATTTTAATATTAAATTAAAGGGGTTTTAATTATCATTCATTAAGGGTTGAATTATGGTTGATTAGAGATATTTTGGGTAAATTTTAGAATTAACAAGAATTTTTGGTGAATTAATTAGGCTCTAGGCCATTTCAAAGAGGGAGATTTTTTTGGCTCCTAATTGGTAGACCAAATGGGCACTAAATCTAGTGAAATTTAGACCATGAGATTACCTAATCAGGGCCTAAACACACCAGATTTGAGCCTAAATAGATTTCTCTAAGATGGCTAACCATTCCACATAAAATGATCCCTAAGTCACCTTAAAAAATTCTAGAGAGCTATCCTAAGGTTGGATTAGGACAAAATCACTAGCCCTAAACTCCTTATGCTACACATCACTATCACACTCAAAATTAGATCCTAAACCTCATTGGATAGACCATGATTCCAATTTGGATTTAAGGGTCAAACCATGACCCTTAAACCAAAATTGGCATAATAATGCCCTTAGACACTTTAAACATGGGAGATAAAATTTGGACATGTCTAGGACATGCCCAAATTCATTCTCCTAAGATTCCAGGCTCTGGTGAATTCAATTTAATCAATAAATGTAATAATTGATAAAATGTTCAAACTAAAATTAAATTTAATACAGAAACAATTAGAGCTTGGAACAATAGGGTTTTTGTAGATCATTCTAAGATCTTTCCAATGAGCCTAAGAACACCTAATTTTGTCAAATGTGCAGGGAGATATCAATTTTTGAAGTTCCCCTTAATTTTCTATGAAAATAACTATTAATTACCCAGTCAGCTGGCGCTTTACACGTGGCACGTCATGGTTGGCGTGGCAATCATTAGCGACTAACTAGATAATAATAGGATTAAGTACAGTCGTCAGATTAATTATCGGATGATCGAGATCAAATGGCCTCCAGAACTGCAAGATTTAATCCTTGCTATTGATTGGAATCAACGACTAGGATTATGTCTTCCACCTCCCATACGAACCCGAAGCCGTAGAGCTTCTCCGGCGTGATCCGAGCGATCCCGCTAGTAAACTTTGATGAAATTTCAGAAGGATGATCAGGGGAATGGAAACCTTCAATCCAATGGTGGAGATCCACTGGGGTGAAGGTTTCCTTCACACTTGACCTCACTACCTATCTAGGGAGCTCGGGATCAAAGTATTACCATAGAGAAAGTCTCAACGAATGAGCTTCTCTATTAGAAAGCTTCAGTGGATGAAAGTGAGTAGATCTCCTTTATGCGTCGGGACTGTAGGATGGCCAGAGGTACGACTTCGAGTGGAGTGCAAGATGTTTTTGCCAGAGTTCGCTCAAATGGATTGGTCGGAGTGATTTTAAAAACTTGGAATCCAATACTAGCCTCTAGAATTAGTTACCCTATTCAGCTCACTCCCGTGAGCTTGGACGGTCGGGATTGACTGGGAGAAGCCATGGTTCACCTCCAGGTGGAAAGGTGACTCATCCAAATAGCTTGTGAGCTTACGGTGGTGAAGCCCAAACTCTGGAAGCCTTTGGATGGAGCTCGAGGATGGGGACCACTAGAGCTAGTTCCCTATTAGTTTCGGCCATTGGCTGCCAAGTATTGGGTCAGGCTAATCTGGAAAGGATGCTGGGAGCATAACAAGCTCAATGATGAGCTCAATTAGACCTAAGGAAGTCCAATTCTATGGGAGAGCTCAGGTCAACCCAACCTTGATCGGTTTGGGTTGATTTGAGCTCAGCCTGGGTCAAGCCAGATCTTGGGCTTGAGGTGGAAGATAGGTCTAAGTATAATCCACCCAATGCAAGTGGCAATTGGGTTCAATCTATTTAATTTCAAAAAATGGCTCAGGTTGATCCAAATCTATTCGGTTTGGGTTGAATTAGGCTCAACCCAGGTCAAGCCAGACCTTAGGCTTGATGTGGAAAGTGGGTCTGGATCTGGTCCACCCAATGTAAGTGGAAATTGGGTTCAAATAAATTTGAGATGGAAAATGGCTTGGGTCCATATGGTTTTGACCACTTTAAGTTAGCCCAAAAGTTGACCCAAGTCAAGCTAAGGCTTGGGTCAACTAGAGGAGATGTGTTGGACCTAGGGCCATCTAGTGGAAGTGTTGGCTAGGTTCAATTGAGCTTAGGTTAGGATTTGTCTTATTTCTAAATTATTTTAGTCACTTTGGGTTAGCCTAACTCTTGACCCAAGGTGACTCAATGCCTGGGCTGGTTAGGGGAGGTGTATTGGGTCATGGGAGACCCAATGACACCTTAGTTTGGGTTCAATTTGATTAGGATTGAGAAATGGCTCAAAAGGGGCCTCCCTTTGGGTACTTGGGTCAAGAAAAATGGCTAACCCAAGTGGGCCCAAGACTTGGGTCTCCAAGGAAGGTCTCTTGGAAGCCTAAGGGGTTACCCCAAGGGTCTAGATGAAATTGAAGTGGTTTTAATCGAGTTTGGGTAGAAGGGAGTGTATGGGTCATTTGGTCAAACTTGATTTACTTGGTCAACCAATTTGACCTAAGACTAAGAGTTAGATCCATTAAAAACAATTTGGCCACATAAACCTAATGGATGGGGTGTCAAGGTGTAGAGAGATTATTTGGGTCAAAATGACCATTTTGACCCTTAAGAGGCATTTAGGTCAATCTGGGTTGATCTGGTCAACCAAGTTGAACCAAGGTTTGGAATTGGGTCCAATAGGTCCCAGATATTGTTTTAAAATGGTTGGAGAGGATTTCAAATATTGATGGTTAAGTTAAATTGAGTTTAGGCCAAAAGTCTGAAAATCCCCTTTAACTGCATTTTGGTCATTTTGTCCTTAGATCAATTCTAGGTCAGATTAAATCCAGAAAAATGTAGATTAATGCTTAATAAGTCAATATCAAAGTCTTGGAAGTGATCAAAGGATTTGGAGGGGGCTCCAAAGTCAAATTCCATTGGGTAACAGGTCCAGTGGCAGGGGTCATAAATATTTAAAGGTTTTGTAATATTTGGAACTAGATTTAGTTTATGAGGTTAGAGTCCTCCAAATGAGCTCAAACTTAGAGGGTTGTCATTAGAGACATGTCACATCAACATGAAATTAACATACCCTAAATCAGATGCCAATTGACTAGGTTTTAAGGTGATGGAAGAATCCTCTATAAAGGGCTTTAGGACCTGAGTCCTTAACCCAAAGATTTTGAGTTTGGATTGAATCAAGATCTTGATCGAGCCTAAGGTCTGGAGACTAGGAAGATTCTAGGATCTAGAGTTCAAAGAAACATAAGGTCCATAGCTCATAAAGGGGTTAAAGATGACCTCATACAAAAATGAGGTCAACACCTATATGACTTAAGAGTCATTTTCGAGCAGTTGTGTCAATACAGCCTCAAAATGAATCCTTTGAAGTGTGCCTTCAGCATCACTTGAAGGGAATTATTAGGATTCATAGTAAGGCACCATGGAATGGAGATTGATCCTGCCAAAATAGAAGCCATCTTAGATATGCCACCTCCTAAGAGCCTTACCCAATTAAGGTCTCTCCAAGGTAGGTTGGCATATATAAGGAGGTTTATATCCAATCTTTATTGAAGATCTCAACCCTTCTTTTCCCTAGACAAGAAGGATACAAAATTTCTATGATATGAGAAATGTCAAAATGCCTTTGACAACGTCAAAGAATACCATTTTAATTTATCAGTTTTGGTAGCCCCTATTCCAGAAAAACCTTTGATCCTCTATATTCTGGCCCTAAATGAGTCCTTAGGTACCATGTTATATCAAGCCAATGATGAGGGAAAAAAGAATGCTCTCTATTACCTTAGCTGAAAACTTCTTCCTATGAAAATTTGATATCTTTCTATCGAGAAGCATTGTCTTGCTTTAGTTTTTACAGCTCAAAACTTGAAACACTACATGCTTTCTCATTCAATCAACTTGATTTTCAAAGTCAACCTATTGCAATATCTTATTAAGATGTTTGGCTTGGTGGTTTATGATATTGCCTCAATTTGAGATCAATTTCATTCCCATGCATTTTGGACTTTGCGGTGCTCATCAATCAGGTCCAAAAATAAAGTTAAAAATCAATAGACTAGGATACTACTGGCATACAATTATTGATGATTGCATGAACATTACAAAACATGTCATCAATGCCAGGTCCATGGTGTGGTTTTATATCATCCACCTAATGTGTTATATCCCATGATAGCTTCATGGCCCTTCAAAAGTTGGGACATGGATATTATCAAGCAAATTAACCCTCCTTCTTCAAAGGGTCATCACTTCATATTAGTTATGACTGATTACTTTCAAAGTGGGCGGAAGTGATTCCCCTACGTAATATAACTTGACACCATATTTTAAAGTTCTTTCATAACCATATAGTATATCAATTTGGCATACCCCGCAGAATCATATTTGATAATGGGTCCACATTCAAATCTATAAATACCAATAATTTTATAAAATGTCATAACATTGATTGGAGATACTTAATAATCTATTACCCTTGAGTTAATGGGTTGTTTAAGGTCTTCATAAGACTTTGGTAAAAATTATGAAAAAGACCCTTGATGATAATAAATGTTAATGGGATGAGAGGTTGGTGGAAGCTTTATGGGCTTATCGAACCACTTTTAAAACCCCGATCCAATCCACTATGTTTGCACTAGTGTATAGGTTTGAGGTCATGCTCTCCTTGGAAATACATATTCCTATGCTCAAGGTTGCAATCTAGAATCAAATCATAACTTAACAAAATACAAAACTCCGACTAGAAGAACTTGAAGGCCTTTAAGAGCATTGTCTCCAAGATGAATAGAGTCTAGAGTTATAAAAAGCTTGAATGGTCCAAGCTCATGATAAGTTAGTGCAACATAAAACCTTCCAAGTATAAGAGTTGGTCTTGATTCTTTGGAGGCCTATCTTAGCCCACTAAAAGATTGGTGAAAAGTTTGAACCTACTTGGGAAGGACCCTTCGTTATAGAAATAGTCTATGAAAGGGGTTCATAACAACTAGTGGATTGTAAAAGAAATCAACCAATATTACCTGTCAATGGGTGTTTCCTTAAGAAATGTTATAATTGATGTAGCTTAGATTTCCAATTAATGAAATGTGTTACTCTCTTGAATCAACTTTGGTCAATCTTGCTTTCACTATTATAATAAGATCAAAAAGATCAAAATCGTCAATCAATCACTTCATTCTCTCTTTCCCTTAAGGTTAGGTTATTCCTTTCCATAAGTGTCAATCCTCTATGATAGGCATATCTCAACCCCATCATATGATCATTTGATCCTCTACGTGATGGCCATACCTTATGCCCACCACCTGATCATCCAGTAAAACCTCTATGATGGACATACCTTAACCCCCATCATAAGATCATCCATCTTCGATCCTCTATGGTGGTCATACCTTGATTCTACCACACGATCATCAGCTAGTACTAGAGTACGCCCTTCTTGCCACCATCCTAGTTTTGACCCCCAACTTTCTTTTCCTTTAGGTTAGGATTCTTCCTTTCCTTAGGATTAGATGTACTAGTGGTGGAGTACACCCTTTGTTTGAATAGTTGCTATTTGAATGATTTATATTTGTGCAACTTATGTAGTTTTGATGATTCCAAATATTATTGTTCAGATGTATAGTTATCTCCTAACAATTTTAGAAGATTTGCACTTGCTCTTGTGTGTACTAACATTTCAGGAAAATAAGACTCCAGACTACGAAAACTTCAAATCAAATTCAACATATGATATTTGTTTATTTGAAGTTTGTCTTTTCTTTGAATTAATTTTGAAAGGGAGTGATTGTAATTGAGTGAATAAAATCTCTCACACACAAATTAGGAGATCTTGAAATTCTATACTGATCGTACAGGACGATATTTATCGTACTGGACGATCTGTCAGTTATCTCCTGTAGAGCACTTGGAACGAATAGGAACTTGCTTGAAAATTTTTTTTCTAAGTCCTATTCGTCCAGGACGAATTTTATTTTTGTCCCGGACAATGGGTTCTCTGTAAAATTTTCGTCCAGACGAATTTTATCATCGAACGAGGCGACCAGTGCTCTGGAAAATTTTTGTCCAGACGAAAATAAATATCGTACCGGACGATCAGCTCTCTGGAAAATTTTTGTCCAGACGAAAACAAATTATCGTCCGCGGCGATGGGTGCTCTGGAAAATTTTCGCCCAGACGAAATAAATAATCGTCCAGGATGATCGGCTCTCTGGAAAATTTTCGTCCAGACGAACATATTTTCGTCCAAACGATGAACCGACTTAGAACAGTTTTCAGCAGTTTCTAGAACCGACCTGGTAATAACCGTTCGTACTGGACGAACCTAGTTCGTACAGGACGATCAGCTGTACGAAGTCATTTCGTACACATATACAAATATGGTCGTTTCAGATCGTTTAAGTAAAATCGTCCAGGACGATCCATGATCGTACAGGACGATCCAATGCGTACAGAATTGGAAATTTGCAGTTTTTGGGCGGTTTTTCTTGTCTTTTCTATAAAAGGTCCAAATTAGACTGCCACCCAATCTTTTTGTCATTTGATCTTCATGCCTCTTGAGAGAATAGCCAAGGAGAGAGTGGAAGAGAGCATTCAAAGGAGGATTCCTACCACTGGAGCGAGAAGGCTTCACTTGGATTGCTAAGGTAAGAGTCTCTACTTGTGAAATTGGATTTCTTCACTCTTTTCTTTCTTCTTTCTAGATTCTTGTGAGAAGATCATTCAAGAAGATCCGGTTCTCTGCCGACACTTGGAGAGTGTGAACAGACGAGGGTTCTCTGCCCACACTAGGAGAGTGTAAAAGGGAGAAGGTTCTCTGCCTACACTTGGAGAGTGTGAACAGCCTTAGGGTTCTCTGCCCACACTAGGAGAGTGTGAAAGGATGACGGTTCTCTGCCAGCACTGTGGATTGTGTAAAAGGACGACGGTTCTCTGTCGCACCGGGTAGTGGTGAAAAGAGTGTTTTGTACAGGCTTCTCCGCCTTGCTGTGGGTGCTAAAGGAGAGTCACTTTGTGGTATTAGTGCAATACTCAGAGGGTGCCTCTGAGGAGTGGATGTAGGTCTGGTTATAGACCGAACCACTATAAATCAGGTGTCATTTACTTTATTGCTTTTACGTTTCCGCACTTTGAATTTCAGTTTTAACAACTCTGTGGTTGAAAAACATTTTTCTACTAACTTTAAAAGAAAATTTTATTTCGGTTCAACTTTATTATTAAGAGGGTTTAAAATTTTTAAAACTACCAATTCACCCCCCTCTTGGTAGCCGTGGGACATTTACTTAGGCTTAACAACCTAATTACTGGACTCAACAAGTGGTATCAGAGCATTGTTTCAAAATCATAAGTTTGAACTACTTTTTTATTAACGTAGATGGCTACATTTGGAAACCGAAACACACCTGAGGGTTACTCTATCACTAGACCTCCACTGTTTGACAATATTCCTTTTGATTTTTGGAAAACACGCATGTCTACTTTCTTACAGTCACTTGATTATCGCATGTGGATGCTAGTCCATGAAGGTTACACAATACCAACTAGATTAGTTGATGGAATTAGGGTAGATACACCCTATGCAGATTGGACTATAGAAGAACGTGACTTAGCACAATTAAATGCAAAATGTTTAAATAGTTTCTTTTGTGCTTTAAAATCTGAAGACTACATGCGAGTTTCCACTTGTAAAAGCGGAAAAGACATATGGGATAGACTTTGTATTACTTATGAAGGGACAAATGAGGTTAAGCAATCAAGACTCAATATCTTGTTACATGACTACGAACTATTTCGTATGAAACCTAATGAATCTATATCTGACATGTACACAAGATTCACTCAAATTGTCACCTCTTTGCATGCACTTGGTAGGGAATTAACAAATGCTGAAATGGTTAATAAGATTCTTCGTTGTTTACCTACTGCATATGATGCTAAAATTACTGCAATTACAGAGTCTAAAGATCTGAACATTTATTCAATTGACAATCTTCTTGGTTCACTCATTGCTTACGAGCAAGGAGTAAGTCAAAGAAAGATTGATGCAGGTGAACCAAGAAAGGACAAGAATATTGCACTAAATGTGGAAGAGTCAGAAAGTGAACACTCACAACCTGAGGATGAAGACGATATTGCACTGATGACTAGACAATTCAGAAGCTTTTTAAAGAGGAAGCAGAAGAGACGCCAGCAATGGAATAGAGGTAAGTATAACAGAAATGGCAAGGTTTCTAATGAAGTGATTTGTTATGAATGCAGGAAACCAGGTCATATAAAGACTGATTGTCCAAAACTCAAAGCCACTCCTAGCAAGGAGAAGGTAGAGGAGAAACCAATGGTAAAGAAGGGCAAGAAGAAGTTTCAAAAGGCTTTTTGGGCGGACTCAGCTTCAGACTCATCTGAGACTGAAAAAGAAGAAGAAGTCACCAACCTTTGCTTGATGGCAGATAAATCTGAACAATCAGATCAAGAAGAGGTATGTGATTTAACTTATAATGAATTGTTTGAAGTTTCTGAACACATGCATGATGCATATAGGAAAACGAAAAAGATGCATGCTAGTTTAGTTATTAGAATTGGAAGAGCTTAATAAGGAACACGAAATCCTTAGGAAAGATCATGCTTTAATTGATAGCAACCACATGAAACTACTTGATGAATATGATGACTTGAATAAAAATTTTGAGAATTTAAAATCATCCTATGCTGAACTTGAAAAAGAATTTAAGAAATTTAAGGATGAATCTGAGAGCAAGACATATAGAATCAATTATACAAATCGAATCTTGGAGGATATGAATTCATTTTACAAACTTACTATAAGAGCTCTCGAGGATAATAGGAACCCCCCTAAACTTGAAGATTTTACAAATCCTAAATATTATCCTAAATTCATGAAATCCCTTAGAAGACAATCATATAAAGAAAACATAGGAATATTTTTCCTAATGTTAAATGTAACAATTGTGGATTTTTGGGACATATATCTCACACCTGCACTTTAAAGATGAAACCTAATTTGGTGTGGAGAACTAAGATGCATAAACCTAGACATATCACACATGCATCTGATTATAAATTTCATAAAGGTGAACCCAAACTAGTTTGGGTTCCCAGGTCTAACATTTGAGAATTTGCAGGAATACTCTCACACAAGACCTCGTGAGAGTATATGGTACCTGGACAGCGGATGTTCTAAGCACATGACTGGAGATACTGCTCAATTCATAACGCTGGAAGCCAGGAGTGGAGGCAAGGTTACACTTGGAGATAATACCACAAAGAAAGTGGTTGGATCAGGTATGATTGAAATTTGAAAAACTTTTTTATAGACAATGTTTTATTAGTTGAAGGCTTAAAACATAATTTGCTTAGCATAAGTCAGCTATGTGATAAGGGCTATAATGTAAAATTTTTACCTACTAGCTGCATAATTAGCCTAAATGGGAAAATTGTTTTAAATGGAAAAAGGGTGAACAATGTCTACATGCTAGATTTAAATTGTATTCAATCTCCTACTGCTTTTTGTTTGAAAACTGTTTCTGATGAATCATGGCTTTGGCATAGGAGACTTTGTCATTCTAGTATGAAAAATCTTAGAAAAATTACCCAAAAGAATTTGGTGAGAGGAATACCTAAACTAGACTTTACTAAGGACCATCTGTGTGATGCATGTCAACTAGGAAAATAAGTGAAGTCCTCTTTTAAGTCCAATAAAGATCTTAGGACCAGTAAACCATTAGAAATTCTTCACATGGATCTTTTTGGACCTGTAAGCACGGTAAGTCTAGGAGGAAAGGTATATGGATTTGTTATAGTAGATGATTTTTCAAGATTCACCTGGGTTAAATTTCTTTTTCATAAGAGTGAATCATTTGAGGAATTCAGAAATTTTTCAACTTGGATACAAAGAAAACTAGGATGTGAAATAATTTCTATACAAAGTGATCATGGAGGAGAATTTGAAAATGAAAATTTGAAGATTTCTGTAAAGAAAAGGGGATTGATCACAATTTTTCTGCACCTAGAACTCCTCAACAAAATGGAGTAGTTGAAAGAAAGAACAGAACATTAATAGAAGCCGCCCGAGCAATGTTAGCAGAATACTCACTTCCTAGATATTTTTGGGCTGAGGCGGTTAGCACTGCATGCTATGTTCTGAATAGGGTGAATGTGAGATCAAATTTGAATAAAACACCCTATGAGTTGCTAAAAGGTAGAACACCAAATTTGTCTCATTTGCATGTATTTGGTTGCAAGGTGTTCATACATAATAATGGAAAATCTGCCTTAGGAAAATTTGATCCAAAATCAGATGAAGGAATTTTTGTTGGATATTCAAGTGTTGGAAAATCTTATAGAGTATTCAACAAAAGAACTTTAGTCATTGAAGAAACCACACATGTTGTTTTTGATGAAAATGGAAACATGGAAGAGCCAAAAGTTGTTGAAGAAGAAATTGAAGAAAACTCCCAAAAGATTGATAGATTAAATTTGGAAGAAAATGTGGAAGAAAATTTAGAAAGAGAAGACCCTTTGCCTAGAGATTTGAGATTTTCTAAAAACCATCCAAAGGAATTGATTATAGGTGAACCAAGTGAGGGTGTTAGAACTAGGCGTGGATTAAACAAGGAAGTCAATCATTCAGCCTTTATTTCAACTATTGAACCCACTAACATTGATCAAGCACTTTCAGATGAATTTTGGATATTGGCCATGCAAGAAGAGTTAAATCAATTTGTAAGAAATAAAGTTTGGGAACTAACTACAAGGCCAAAAGATCAAAGTGTTGTTGGAACCAAGTGGGTGTTCAAAAATAAAATGAATGACTCAGGAGTAGTCATTAGAAATAAGGCTAGATTAGTAGCTAAGGGGTATAATCAAATTGAAGGAATTGATTTTGAGGAAACTTTTGCCCCTGTAGCTAGACTTGAAGCAATTAGGGTTTTACTAGCCTTTGCCTGTTTTAAAGGTTTTAAATTGTTTCAAATGGATGTTAAAAGTGCCTTTTTAAATGGAGTAATTGAAGAAGATGTTTTTGTAGAACAACCTCCAGGTTTTGAAAATTCTAAATTTCCAAATCATGTTTTCAAATTAAAAAAGGCATTATATGGATTGAAACAGGCACCTAGGGCTTGGTATGAGAGGTTAAGCACCTTCCTACTTGAAAGATCTTTTGAAAAAGGAAGTGTGGATACAACTCTCTTTTTAAGGAAAATTGGAAAGGATATACTTATTGTTCAAATTTATGTGGATGACATCATCTTTGGATCTTCAAATAAACATCTTTGTGATGATTTTTCTAAAACAATGAGTAGTGAATTTGAAATGAGTCTAATGGGAGATTTAAATTACTTTCTAGGATTTAGCATTAAGCAACTTGAGGAAGGTACTTTTCTTAGTCAAACCAAATATATTAAGGACATCCTCAAAAAATATGAAATGGACAATGCTAAACCTGTTAGTACACCAATGAGTTCTTCAGTTCAGTTAGATAAAGACCTTAAGGGAAAATCTGTTGATCAAAAGAAATTTAGAGGGATAATTGGATCTTTACTTTACTTGACTGCTAGCCGACCAGATATTATGTTTAGTGTTTGCTTATGTGCTAGATTTCAATCAGATCCAAAAGAATCACATTTGACAGCAGTGAAAAGGATTTTAAGATATCTACTAGGAACTCAAAACTTAGGAATTTGGTATCCTAAGTTTAGCTCTTCATTTGAAATTATTGGTTACTCAGATTCTGACTTTGCAGGCTGTAGAGTGGATAGGAAAAGCACTTCTGAACATGTCAATTCATTGGAAATTCATTAGTTTCATGGTCTAGTAGAAAACAAAATTCAGTGGCACTATCTACTGCAGAAGCAGAATACATTGCATTAGGAAGTTGTGTGGCACAAGTACTTTGGTTAAAACAACAGTTGATTGACTTAGGATTAACTATAGGCACTATTCCAATTTATTGTGACAATACTAGTGCTATTTGCATTTCCAAAAATCCTATTCAACATTCTAGAACCAAACACATCGATATAAGGCATCATTTCATAAGGGATCATGTATCCAAAGGAGAAATTGAACTCATACATGTTTCAACTGAAAATCAACTTGCAGACATTTTTACAAAACCTTTAGCCTTTGATACCTTCAGTACTTTAAGAACAAGGCTTGGTGTTATTGATTTGAATGCTTAACTAAAATGTCTTTGCAACATTGATACTTGTTGTGTTTTGTTTTTGTAATTTTGTGAATTTTGTGTGTTTTTAATGAATTGTTTTTGGATTTATGATTTTGGTTTTATGTTTTCTGTGTTTTTGTTGATTTTGTTAATTTAAAAAATTCAAAATTAAAAATTTTTTTTTGGAGGAAATCATCCAGGACGAAATGTTTTCGTACGGGACGATATGTGAATGAACAGTTTGCGCGAATTTAAACCGTTTTGAGAGCAGTTTTTTATTTGATCGTCTGTACGATATTTAATCGTCCAGGACGAATTTTTTTTCTCTCAAACGTCGGGACGATTGAATGCAGCGGTTGAGTGGATAAGACAGTTTTTAATACGAACTTCGTCTGTACGAAATTTTTTCATCTGTACGAACATGTGTCGATTCATTGTAGGGGACGGTTTTCAAGAGTCATTAAAACGAAACACTTTTCGATCGTCTGTACGAAATTTTTTCGTATGTACGATCGGTCAAGTCAAAAAGCCTGTACGAAGGGACGCATCGTAAGTTGTGTTGAATACGAAAAGCCGTTACATTTTGGACGAATTGGATCGTCTGTACGAAATTACTTCGTCCAGACGAACGATAATTTTTCGTCCAGGACGAACGTATCGTTTTTCTTTAAATATGAAGGCTTTCAAACTTGACAATCACACTTTCAAACATCTTTTTCAATCCCTTTCTACATCAAATCAACTATGGCCTCCTCTAGCAAAAGACAAAAAGTTTTGGTGAAGAAACCTAACAGGAATGCCCCAGACAACTTTCTTTCCAAGGCAAATGAGGAATCTTTTCCTCGTTTTGCATCTGCAAAAATCACTCCGTCTCGCATTCTTATCCAAACAGAGTTGAAATTTCGGGTATTGCACCTCTTCGCCTCAACCCAATTTCAGTTCATTCTTTCTCTCGTCCATCTCTACAATAAGCAAACCTACCATTACTTTCTAGCCAACATGAGTTTCAGTTCTGACCACTCTATCATTAGTTCTTTTGTTTTTAAGAAAAAAGTTGAAATCACCAAGCACGACCTTGGTGCATTTTTAAACTTAAGAACTGAAGGATATAGAGCCCACACCCTAATATCAGAAAACACCTTCAAATGGTTTGAAATCAATAGGGTGATTAGAGAGATAGGCATAACCTATCATGTTGCTAGAGTGGCCGGTATGACCCAAGATGCCCGAATCATCCAGCATATCCTTAGATCCTCAATTATTCCTAAAGCTGGTGATAGGATTAACATTACTCCTCTCCTTTCTGTTCTAACCTTTTTAATCATGCAAAGACATCCTATTGACGAAGCCCAACTCATCATAGATCATATCTATGGGCTTTCAGAAATAGGACATGCTGATCAGAAGAGGAAGAAGAACATTTCTTTAGGGCACTTGATTACTTATATTTTGGAGAAGAAGTACAATATAGTGCATCCTGATGAAGAATATGAAGAGCCAGTTTACTATAACGATGCATCATTCAGATTGCTCTTCAAGGAGGAAAAAGAAAAAGAGAAAGCACATGCTAGTGCTTCAGAAGAAGAAGAAGAAGAAGGAGTGCAAGGTTCTGCTTCTCAATCAGATTACCAGAATCAGATTGAGAGATTTGATAGACTAGAGACTCACGTTGATCAAAGGTTTGATCAATTTGATGCTCAACTTACTCAGCAGCAACATGACATTGGTAATATTAGAGATGAAGTTCATGAAATAAATACCAATATAATGTTGATGGCCTCCTACTTCAACCTCTTTGGCGGCATTCCTCCTCCTCCTCCTCCAGAACAGTAGAAATTATTTTTATGTGTGTATGGTGTATTTTTTTTTATTATCGTGTCTGTTTTATTATTCAGTGTTTGTTTTTAAGTTTTTTTTTAAGTTCAATGTTTTTTTTTATGTAATCCGTTTTTTTTTTTATCAATGAAAGTTTGTTTTTATTAGATTTGTTTTGAAATGTGGCTAATGTTTATGAATTTCATTAGTATTTTTTTAATCTACATAGTGCTTAAATTCGATTGTAATTTGAGATTATCTATATTAGAAAATCTAGAATTTCTAAATTTATAATTTGTTTATAACTTGTTGTAATTAGAACTTTTAAATTCATGTCTATTCATTTAGACTACATAAAAGTTAATATTGTTATTGCAATTTTGATGTTTTCTTATTTTGTATTTCTATGCTCAAATGATATTTATGCACCTAGAAATATTTGAAATTTTAGATTATAGATTTTGGAAAGAATTAGTCAAATTACTCTTGAATATTGTACAAATGTACAAAAATCAAAAGCAATACACAAAAATTTGCAAAGTGAAAAAGAGGCACAAAATAAGCCAAACCAAAGAAAAATGCACAAAAATGTGCTCCAAAACTTTGAAAAGATGTGCAAAGCACCACATGAGGTAATTCTCTTCTTTCCAAATTCATTCAATCTCTTAATTCAAGTTGATCTAAATGTTCATTTATATTCTATTGAACTTTGAAATATAGAATTTTTTTTACATCTCACTTGTAATGATTTTCAATAATCAAAATGTCTAAATTGAATCATGTCTTTGATAAATTCTTCTTACTTACAATGTTATTCATTTCATAAATTTTATGAATTTCTATGATTGACCTAATATCTTTAGTTTAAAATTGCATACCCTATGTCAAATCACAATTTAGATTAAATTTTAACAATGAATTTCATATAATTATTTATATTTCTTGTCTTTTTCTTCTTCACTTTTTGTTGCTGTCAAAAAGGGGGAGAAATTATTATGTTTGTATTCTTGTGGTTTGTGTTTTCTATTTTTAATTGTTCTGTTTGCAAGTTTTTTATTTGTTTGTGTTAAAAAAATTTTTTTGAATAACAAAAATATTGTTCTTTAAATATTGTTCTTTAATGCCTCCTTATTTTAATGTACTCATAAATTCAAGGGGAGTTTAGGAGATAAGAGATTTGTTTTAACTTGAAACCTTACAAATAATAATTGTTTTTCCATCATCAAAAAGGGGGAGATTGTTTGAATAGTTGCTATTTGAATGATTTATATTTGTGCAACTTATGTAGTTTTGATGATTCCAAACATTATTGTTCAGATGTATAGTTATCTCCTAACAATTTTAGAAGATTTGCACTTGCTCTTGTGTGTACTAACATTTCAGGAAAATCAGACTCCAGACTACGAAAACTTCAAATCAAATTCAACATATGATATTTTGTTTATTTGAAGTTTGTCTTTTCTTTGAATTAATTTTGAAAGGGAGTGATTGTAATTGAGTGAATAAAATCTCTCACACACAAATTAGGAGATCTTGAAATTCTATACTGATCGTACAGGACGATATTTATCGTACTGGACGATCTGTCAGTTATCTCCTGTAGAGCACTTGGAACGAATAGGAACTTGCTTGAAAATTTTTTTTCTAAGTCCTATTCGTTCAGGACGAATTTTATTTTCATCCCGGACGATGGGTTCTCTGTAAAATTTTCATCCAGACGAATTTTATCATCGTACGAGGCGACCAGTGCTCTGGAAAATTTTCGTCCAGACGAAAATAAATATCGTACCGGACGATCAGCTCTCTGGAAAATTTTCGTCCAGACGAAAACAAATTATCGTCCGCGGCGATGGGTGCTCTGGAAAATTTTTGTCCAGACGAAATAAATAATCGTCCAGGACGATCGGCTCTCTGGAAAATTTTCGTCCAGACGAACATATTTTCGTCCAAACAATGAACCGACTTAGAACAGTTTTCAGCAGTTTCTAGAACCGACCTGGTAATAACTGTTCGTACTGGACGAACCTAGTTCGTACGGGACGATCAGCTGTACGAAGTCATTTCATACACATATACAAATTGGGTCGTTTCAGATCATTTAAGTAAAATCGTCCAGGACGATCCATGATCGTACAGGACGATCCTCTGCGTATAGAATTGGAAATTTGCAGTTTTTGGGCGGTTTTTCTTATCTTTTCTATAAAAGGTCCAAATTAGACTGCCACCCAATCTTTTTGTCATTTGATCTTCGTGCCTCTTGAGAGAATAGCCAAGGAGAGAGTGGAAGAGAGCATTCAAAGGAGGATTCCTACCACTAGAGCGAGAAGGCTTCACTTGGATTGCTAAGGTAAGAGTCTCTACTTGTGAAATTGGATTTCTTCACTCTTTTCTTTCTTCTTTCTAGATTCTTGTGAGAAGATCATTCAAGAAGGTCCGGTTCTCTGCCGACACTTGGAGAGTGTGAACAGACGAGGGTTCTCTGCCCACACTAGGAGAGTGTAAAAGGGAGAAGGTTCTCTGCCTACACTTGGAGAGTGTGAACAGCCTTAGGGTTCTCTGCCCACACTAGGAGAGTGTGAAAGGATGACGGTTCTCTGCCAGCACTGTGGATTGTGTAAAAGGACGACGGTTCTCTGCCGCACCGGGTAGTGGTGAAAAGAGTGTTTTGTACAGGCTTCTCCGCCTTGCTGTGGGTGCTAAAGGAGAGTCACTTTGTGGTATTAGTGCAATACTCAGAGGGTGCCTCTGAGGAGTGGATGTAGGTCTGGTTATAGACCGAACCACTATAAATCTGGTGTCATTTACTTTATTGCTTTTACGTTTCCGCACTTTGAATTTCAGTTTTAACAACTCTGTGGTTGAAAAACATTTTTCTACTAACTTTAAAAGAAAATTTTATTTCGGTTCAACTTTATTATTAAGAGGGTTTAAAATTTTTAAAACTACCAATTCACCCCCCTCTTGGTAGCCGTGGGACATTTACTTAGGCTTAACAACCTAATTACTGGACTCAACACCCTTCGTGACACCATTCTAGTTTTAATCCATAATTTTCCTTCCATTTAGGTTAATATTCTTCTTTTCCTAATGATTAGATATGCTAGTGGTGGAGTACGCCCTTCGTGGCACCATCCTATTTTGGATCCATAGTTTTCTTTTTCTTTAGGTTAGGATCCTTCCTTTCATTAGGATTAGACGTGCTAGTGGTGGAGTACGATCTTCATGGCATCATTCTAGTTTTGATCCCTAATTTTCTTTTTCTTTAGGTTAGGATCCTTCCATTCATTAGGATTAGACGTGCTAGTGGTGGAATACACTTCATGGCACCATCCTAATTTTGATCTCCAGTTTTCTTTTCATTTAGATTAGGATCCTTCCTTTCATTATGATTAGATATGCTAGTAGTAGAGTACGCTCGTCATGGCTCCATCCAAGTTTTAATCCCCAATTTTTATTTCCTTTAAGTTAGGATCCTTTATTTCCTTAGGATTAGATGTGCTAGTGGTGGAGTACGCCCTTTATGGCACCATCCTAGCATTAATCCCTAGTTTTCTCTTCCTTTAGGATAGGATTCTTCCTTCCCCTAGGATTAGATATACAATTGATGGAATACGCCCTTCATGGTACCCTCTTAGCTTCCTCTACTTTCCTACCTATATGGTTAGGTATGAGTCTGAGTGTTTCCTTTTGTTAGAATCAAAGACTTTGAATCTTACCATTCTATTTAGTCAACACAAATATGTGTAGTAGAACTTCCTTCTGCTACACATAATAGTGGTCCATTTATTCACCTCATTTTTAGTAAGAGGTCATCAAGGCCTATCTAAACTTCTGCTTGGTGAATCTAGGATTGATAGTTTTCCACCTGTCAATCATAGAAATCTTAATCAAATTTTAATACAGCCTCAATCCAACTTCTACCCTAGACTCTTATCTTACATGCAATCAAAGTTAAATCTAATTCTCAATCAAACATTGGTATTATCAAATCAACCTTAAGCATTTATCTAATTATGATTGATCTAGGTATTCAAAAACTTAACTAATTAAACCCAAAATCTAGCTCAAGCCTAGATTTCTAATTTAAAACCTTAGGCTTAGAGCCGTAGTCTTCAAACCATTTCTAGGTGAGTTTTCTATCACCTGGAAATCTAGTCAAATGATCTCCAATTCGTAAACTATTAGTTTCTTATTGACATGACATGTTTCTAGAACCAACCCTCCAAATTTGAGCTCATTCTAAAGTTTCTATCCCTAGAAATTAAATATAAATCCAAAGGCCACAAAACCTTTAAATATTTATGGCCTATGCCACTGGACTTGTCACCATATAGAATTTGATTTTGGAACTCTCCCCAAAGCCTCTAACCACTTTTCTCTACACGGATGATGTACTAGTTATTGCAAAGGCAAGTAGAGAAAATACTACCATTTTGAAGCAAATCTTTAATGATTACTGCGATTGTACTGGACAAAAAATCAACTCAAACAAATCCCTGGTTCTATTTGGCAAAGCTGTCCCCAGAAAAATGAGGAGAATAATTAAAAAGCTTATGGGAGTTACTGAAGTCAAGGAAATCAATTATTTGGGAATAAAATTGGCTTTAAGAAGAATGAAGGCAACTTATTACAACTACTGCATAGAGAAAGCTTTGGAAAGACTCAACTCATGGGGTTCTTGATGGATTTTGTTGGCAGGGAGATTAATGCTAATAAAAATAGCCTTCTCTTTAATAATTTCTTATTTAACAACTCACTCGCTTATCACAAGGAGCATTTTAATAATAATTAGCTGCTTGTGTAGAAGTTTTTTGTGGAATAAAGAGAACGAAAAGTAGGGGATGCATTATATAGGCTGGTGGACGTTGTGCTTGTCTACTAATTCAAAAGGGTTTGGTATTCAAGGAGCAGCAGAAAGATAAGGCCCCCTGAGAGCAAGATTAGCCTGGAATTTCATACAGAAGAAGAATTTGGTTTTAAGCAGAATCCTGAGAAGAAGATATGGCAATTGTATCTTGGAAGAGGGAATTAAGAGGATTTCTTCTCCAACATGGCGCATCATCAAGAAAGGTGCAAGTTGAAAGTTCGATGGGGATGTTAAGCCCTATGAACTTAGTCCCAAACTAACCAAGAGGGGGGGTGAATTGGTATTTTAAAAAACTTCGTTTTTAAACAAAGAAATAAAGTAACATAAAACCAAATCACACCACGAAAATAATGCGGAATTAAACGTGCGGAAGCAAGAAAAGAAACACAGAGATTTATAGTGGTTCGGTCGACTCGACCTACGTCCACTCCTTGGAGGCACCCTCCAAGTATTGCACTACACAAAAAGTGACTCTCCTTTAGCCCCCCACGGCTAGGTGGAGAAACCCTCACAAGAACCTCCTTTTTGCCACCCCGGCAAGGCAGAGAACCTATCTCCTTTTGCTTCCTCCTGAAGCCGGCAGAGAACCAGAACCAACGGCACAACTCCTTACCTCTACCGACCCTTCCACGGACGAGAAACTCTAGACGAAGACGACGCAGAGAGATCCTTGAAGCAACCCTTGTGAAACCCCTCACAAGCTCCCCCTCACAAGATCCTCTCTCTCTCTTCTCTCTCTCTTTCTCTCCTCAAGGTCTTCTCAGGTCAAGGCAGCAGCCAAAGGTCTTTTAAAAACGTTGAACAAGAGCTCTTTAAATAGAAGAGCTTCAAAAGAGCTCATTAATTGCAAGTTGCCGACTTTATCGTCCAGGCCGATCTGGACATCGGCCTGGCCGATCAGTACAAATCAATGAAGATCGGCCAGAGCATAGCCCTGGATGCCAGATTGGACGATTGAAAATTAGCTTGATCGTCCAGGACGATCTCACGATCGTCCTGGCCGATCAGTTCAAATCAGACGAAAATCGTCCTGACAATAGCCCTGAATATGGGCTGGCCGATATTGATCGTCCTGAAGTAACTTAAGGTTTTGACTAGATCGGCCTGGCCGATCTTGCGATCGTCCAGGACGATATGATCGTATCAATCATCCTTAATTACTTCCTTGATTTCCTGAACAATTATGGCATAATCTGTTAATATCGTCCAGGCCGATCCGAGGATCGTCCTGGCCGATAATTTAAAGATATGCTATACCATACTTGTCTATGGCGGCTACTTCTTTCTGTTTTGAGCTTATCGTCCTGGCCGATACACGTATCGTCCAGGCCGATCGGTTAACGTTGGCTGCCTTAATCAAGAACCCTTAATTAGACTTTCTGTTTTAAGCTGATCGTCCAGGCCGATCCAATATATCGTCCTGGCCGATATGAGTAAAAACAGAATTTCTAATTCTCTCAAGTGTGTGTGTGAAGGGTTACAAAGTATCAGTCTTTTTGGCTATTACAAGTGGACTCAAAAGGTAAAAATAAAAGTACAGACTGACTCAACCCTAACCCTACGCATTCCTGAACTTGGCTCCTTTTTGATTGTCCGATCGTCGATTCCTGAAAAGTTAGAAGCAACAAGCTATCCAAGAAAAACAGTGTTTGTCAATCATCAAAACATAAGACATGAAAAATAGATTTGCAACAATCTCCCCCTTTTTGATGATGACAAAACACAAGTAGGAAAATTAAAGATTCATTAGAAAAAAAAACAAAGGTTACAAACCACACATCCTATCCTACTCCCCCTTTTTGTCATCACAAAAAGAGAGTCCAAAAACAGTAAAAAAGAACAACAAACATCACGAGAGACTACTACAAAAAGACAAGAAACAATAAAGCACAAACTAAAAGAACGAGGGATCCTGATCATCAGATGGAGGAGGTGGAGGTGGCTGCTGAAAGTAGCTGGCAAGGGTAGTAAACTGAGCATTGAACCAGGCGATGTCCTGGTCATGCTGCTGCTGCTGGTGAGTGAGAAAACTGTCAAAACGAGCTAAGTCTTCGGCGCGATGATGCTCGTAGCGGGCGATGTCCTCAGAGTGTTGCTGCTCTTGGGCAGCAACATATGCATCAAATCTGGTCTCCCAACGATCAAATCTCGCTATCAACTGATCTACCGGTGAATGTTGGTGGAGAGGGGCAGGGTCAGGAAAGGGAGCTGGAGCGGGAGCCTCCTCCTCTCTAGCCTCCCGTGGTTCATCCGGGTGGAGACGAGTACTGTGAAGGTTGCTGAAAGAATTGTTCGAGTAGAAGAGAGTTGGGAAATTTGGTGGATTGGGATATTGAATTTGGTATTTGGTCTCAAGAACATAGGCTATGATATGTCCTAAGGCTAGATTTGGTTTTCTTCTGTGGCCTGGGTCGCGAATTGTTGTGAGATGATCAATGTAACGAAAGAATAGATCTGCAGTGTTAAATTCCCTATGTGCCATGATGTAGAAGGTAGTGAGGGAAAGTAGAGGGGTAATGTGGACACGATCGCCGGCTTTTGGAATGACAGAGGTGCGAAGGACATGTTGGATTGTCCTAGCATCTCTGACTAGAGAGCTAGTCTCTCCAACATGGTAACGGGCATTGGTCTGGCGAAGAAAGTGGTTTGCCGTGGACCAGTCAAAATCAGGGTCAGGGGCAATAAGGTGCAGCTTATCTCCGGTGGTGGATAGCTGTAAAAGTTCAACACAGTCCTGATATGTGATTTCAACAGGGCGTCGATTCACATAGGAGGACAGGGCTGTGAAGGTAGAGTTTATGCGGAGGTTTGCAAAGAATTCTAACAGGAACTCAGAATTGAAAGGAAAAATAAGAGATAGGATGAAGCAAAGGGAAGTGTGGGCAAAGAGATCCATTACCGGGTAGGAAATGTGGGTCGGATTGATAATTCTTGAAACAGTAATTCCACATTCCTTATAGCGATGATAAGCAGCTTCATCTTCTGCTTCACGGAACCGAGGGTCAACCCTTGCCCTCGAGGAACTTCCAGAGGTCTGCCGGACGCGCTTCCCACCAGCCATATGAGAGAACTTTAAGCAGAAAATCAAAGGAGAAAGGATGAGTTGTGAGAAAACATGGCTGGATCGGCCTATATTTAAAGAATCGTCCATATCGTCCTGGCCGATCGCGAAATCGTCCAGGCCGATATGTGTCAATTATTACGTACAGGCCGATTGGTCAAAAAGGCGGTCCAATCGTCCGGGCCGATCAGATATCGGCCAGGCCGATTAAACACAGGCTATCGGCCCGAGGAGTCAGTCCGGACGACCGTTGAAAAAGCAGATCGTCCGGGCCGATGAGGTGTATCGTCCAGGACGATGCACAATAATTGATCGTACCGGCCGAAGTTAAAACGTTTTAAATGCTTGCCACGTGTATCGTCCAGGACGAACAGTGGATCGGCCCGGCCGATGGTCCAATAATGGATCGTCCGGGGCCGAATTTAAAGATAAAAACGTACTGACACGTGGATCGTCCGGGACGGTCCAGTGTATCGGCCAGGACGATGCACATAGAATGCATCGGCCAGACAAATAAACTATCGGCCAGGACTATCACCAAGAGTTTGATCAAATCGTCCAGGACGATAATGTATCGGCCAGGACGATGAATTTCAGTAAGCACAGAAAAAAGGTCAGCAGATGGATTTTGGAAAGAATTTGTCCTATCGGCCAGGACGATAAAAATATCGGCCAGGCCGATGTGACTTGAAATTGAAATTAAGAAAGGAATGATGATGATCAAGACCCTCAAAAATAAAACAAAAGAAAAGACAGTCAAAGACACACAAAAAATAAAAATAAAACAAACACCGAATATTTTTGGATTTTAATTTTTCTAATTTTTTTTTTTTTGTTTTATGAAGGCATCATATGAGAATTCTTTTCTTGAATTTAAATTTTTTGAAGTTTCTAGGAGATCAAGAGGTTTAACAAAATCCAAATTAGAAGAAGATTGAAAAACTGATTCTATTAACCCTAGATCGGACATTCTTCAGGGTACAAAAAAATCTCTTAAAAACAACAGAGTCCTAACTTGGAATAACACAAGAGGTTTTAAGAGATCAATCAAGACTTGTTAACAACTAAAGTATCTTATAAATAATAAACCAAAATAGTTTTTCTCAATCATGGAATTTGAAATCAAATCTTTGAATGTATCACATAATCAATGAGTTTTCTAAGTTTTAAGAGTTTTACCAAAGAGATCATAGCTTGCAATTAGTGGGCTAATTTTATGCCTCTTTTTACTTTTATTGGCTCTTTGAGCATCTTTTGATTTTTGATACACTTTTGTGTATTTTTCTTTTCAATTTGGCTTCATTGGCCTCTTTCCTTTTTGTCTTTTGCAAGCTAATAACTCTTTAATATACCCTTAAAGAAAAATACTTAGTTGTGAGTATATCCTCCAAATATTAGAGAATAGGGGCTCTCTCTCTAACATAGGGAAGAACAATTCACAACACAAAATCAAAATCACGTGATGACTGCAATGGTAAGATTTCAAAAGCTTGAATGATATCAAAGAATTTTGACTATTATGCATAAGATGATTTAATGTAGCAAGATTAGAACGATATCTTAAAAAAACCATTGGTTAAACTGAGTTTAGACTTTTTGTTTTATAAAAGAAAAATCATGCCACTAAACAAGGTCAGAAGAAGGGAAAACATCAATAGTTTACTCTCTTTAGCTAATTTAAAAAAAAGCTAAACCCTATCTCCAAAAAAAAACTCCAATTTTTAAAAGCTTGAAAAGTTTTTATCATACGGAAGCCAAAAATAAGGACCAAAAATAAAAACAAAAACAAACAATAAGCAAACTAAAGACAACAACAAAGTCAACACAAAAACTAAAAATAAAAGTCACACAAAAACTAACGATTTCAAGCAAGTGATAAAACAACGGATTTTAGCAATTGAGCTGCAAGCCTCCTTATGTTCAGTTATCCTATGCTCCCACGAGGTCTTTGGTGAGAGCACTCCTGCAAGACTCAACAACAGTCAGTTTTAGGAACCCAAACAGATTTGGGCTCCTTCTTAGGAAATATAGAGTGCAATGCAGATGTGGTATGTATTGAATCATGCATCTTAGGTCTCCACACCCAATGTGTACTACGGTGAACTGTGCAAGTGTGTGAGATGTGTCCTAACATGCCACAAGTAAAACATTGAACTCCAGGAAAAGGTTTTCTTAAATGATTTGAGTAAAAATGCCTCTTCCTAGGTTCTGGCCTTTGATTAAAAGTTGGTGTCATCCTAGCTCTCTTACATGTATCCAAATCATTTTGAATTCTCAAGTTAGTTCTTCTCAATGCATCATTCTCAATCCTCAAATTTTTCTCAATCTCTTTAGATTTCTTAAGATCATCATTAAGTGAGGTGTGTGAAGCTTTTAATGCATTGCTTTTATCAACTAATTCCAAATGCTTCTTGTTTAATTCATCAAATTCATCAAGGAGAGCCATGTGATTTGAATCAATCGTTGCATGATCTTTGAGAAAAACTTCATGCTCTTTTTGTAGATTTGAATGTTCTAATTTTAGGCTAGCATGAGTTTTCTTTAATTTCCTATATGATGCATGGATTTTTTCACAAATTTCAAATAATTCATCATAGGTTGGTCTACATACCTCTTCCTTATCACTTTGGTTTTCTCCCATGAAACACAAGTTTGTTGTTTCTTCCTCTGGTTCAGTCTCAGAGGAATCAGTGCCAGATTCTGCCCAGAAGCCTCTTTGGATTTTCTTATTCTCCTTCCTAGACTTAGCTTTTTCCTCACCTTTTTCCTTTTCTTTGCTTGAATGATCTTGAAGTGTAGGACAATCGGCTCTTACATGTCCAGGTTTCCTGCATTCAAAACAAACAACATCAGAAGATCCTTTAGTATGTTTATGATCCTTACCTTTTCTCCAACTTTGATGATGCTTTTGTTTCTTCCTTAGAAAGCTTTTGAATTGCCTTGTGATGAAGGCAACTCCATCGCTTTCAGACCCGGAAGATTCAGAATCCGATTTGTGTGCCTTCAATGCAATGGTTTTCTCCTTTTTCTTTTCACCTACATCAAGATTTCTTTGATTCACCCCTTGCTCGTAAGCAATGAGTGAGCCAAGCAAGTTATCAATAGAATAGGTGTTTAAATCTTTAGATTCAGTAATTGCAGTAATTTTTGCATCATAGGACGAAGGCAAGCATCTCAAAATCTTGTTAACTTTTTCATAGTTTGAAAGTTCTTTTCCTAGTGCATGCAATGAGGTAGCAATCTGAGTAAACCTAGTGTACATGTCAGAAATTGATTCATGAGGTTTCATACGAAAAAGTTCGTAGTCATGCAAGAGAATGTTTAAACGGGATTGTTTAACTTCATTAGTGCCTTCATAAGTAATGCATAGTTTATCCCAAATTTCTTTACCAGTTTTGCAAGTTGAAACACGCATGTAATCCTCAGATTTTAATGCACAGAAAAAACAATTCAAACATTTAGCATTTAGTTGAGCTAAATCTCGTTCATCAAAAGTCCATTCGGTAAAAGCAACTTCCGTTTTAAAACCGTTAATTTCACGAGAAGGTGGAGAATAACCTTCTTGAATAAGCATCCACATGCGATAATCAGTAGATTGTAAAAAAGTTGACATGCGAGTTTTCCAGAAATCAAAAGGTAGGTTATCGAACAGAGGAGGTCGGGTAATAGAATACCCTTCCGTAGTGTTGCGATTCCCAAAGTTAGACATGGATCAAATTCAAAAAGTTTTTAAACTTTAATTTTCGAAACAGGCTCTGATACCACTTGAAAGTTCGATGGGGATGTTAAGCCCTATGAACTTAGTCCCAAACTAACCAAGAGGGGGGGTGAATTGGTATTTTAAAAAACTTCGTTTTTAAACAAAGAAATAAAGTAACATAAAACCAAATCACACCACGAAAATAATGCGGAATTAAACGTGCGGAAGCAAGAAAAGAAACACAGAGATTTATAGTGGTTCGGTCGACTCGACCTACGTCCACTCCTTGGAGGCACCCTCCAAGTATTGCACTACACAAAAAGTGACTCTCCTTTAGCCCCCCACGGCTAGGTGGAGAAACCCTCACAAGAACCTCCTTTTTGCCACCCCGGCAAGGCAGAGAACCTATCTCCTTTTGCTTCCTCCTGAAGCCGGCAGAGAACCAGAACCAACGGCACAACTCCTTACCTCTACCGACCCTTCCACGGACGAGAAACTCTAGACGAAGACGACGCAGAGAGATCCTTGAAGCAACCCTTGTGAAACCCCTCACAAGCTCCCCCTCACAAGATCCTCTCTCTCTCTCTTCTCTCTCTCTTTCTCTCCTCAAGGTCTTCTCAGGTCAAGGCAGCAGCCAAAGGTCTTTAAAAAACGTTGAACAAGAGCTCTTTAAATAGAAGAGCTTCAAAAGAGCTCATTAATTGCAAGTTGCCGACTTTATCGTCCAGGCCGATCTGGACATCGGCCTGGCCGATCAGTACAAATCAATGAAGATCGGCCAGAGCATAGCCCTGGATGCCAGATTGGACGATTGAAAATTAGCTTGATCGTCCAGGACGATCTCACGATCGTCCTGGCCGATCAGTTCAAATCAGACGAAAATCGTCCTGACAATAGCCCTGAATATGGGCTGGCCGATATTGATCGTCCTGAAGTAACTTAAGGTTTTGACTAGATCGGCCTGGCCGATCTTGCGATCGTCCAGGACGATATGATCGTATCAATCATCCTTAATTACTTCCTTGATTTCCTGAACAATTATGGCATAATCTGTTAATATCGTCCAGGCCGATCCGAGGATCGTCCTGGCCGATAATTTAAAGATATGCTATACCATACTTGTCTATGGCGGCTACTTCTTTCTGTTTTGAGCTTATCGTCCTGGCCGATACACGTATCGTCCAGGCCGATCGGTTAACGTTGGCTGCCTTAATCAAGAACCCTTAATTAGACTTTCTGTTTTAAGCTGATCGTCCAGGCCGATCCAATATATCGTCCTGGCCGATATGAGTAAAAACAGAATTTCTAATTCTCTCAAGTGTGTGTGTGAAGGGTTACAAAGTATCAGTCTTTTTGGCTATTACAAGTGGACTCAAAAGGTAAAAATAAAAGTACAGACTGACTCAACCCTAACCCTACGCATTCCTGAACTTGGCTCCTTTTTGATTGTCCGATCGTCGATTCCTGAAAAGTTAGAAGCAACAAGCTATCCAAGAAAAACAGTGTTTGTCAATCATCAAAACATAAGACATGAAAAATAGATTTGCAACACAAGTTATTTGAAGCCAATTATAAGGTGGAATATACAAATAGGAGAAAGCATTGATATATTGAAGGATACTTGGTTACCAGACAGGAGTTTGGAAAATTGGTTGTCCACATCTAAAGCAAATGAATTATGTGGAAGAAAGGTTTTGTTCTTAATAATGGCTAATGGATTATGTTATAAGACGAAAGTGGGAAATTATTTCTCTGAGAAAATGGGGCAGCTGGTCCTTCAAACACCAATAGGTAATGAATCAAGAGAAGATAACATTGAATTAAAGAGCACTGAAACTGGAAGATCGATTTGTTCACTATCATATGAAGCAAACTATAAAAATCAGGAAGGATATTTGAATATTGTAAAGTGGATTAAGAAACTGCAGATATCTCAAAGAGTATATTTATTTTGGTGGAGATTGTTGAATGATGCACTACCAACCAACGTATGACTTAATCATAGGAAGTTGAATTGCAAGAATGATTGTCCTCGAGGCTATCAAATGGATGAAGATATAGGGCACATTTTAATGGGTTGTGTTAAATTATATGAATTATTGATTACTATAAGGAAGTGGGGAATCAATGTTCCAATATTCCAAAACAAAGCTCAATGCGTTGCTGAACTGCAGTTATCACAAAAATCTGGATTATCTAAAATATATGCAGTAGCTGTTTACTATAAATGGAAGGTGCGTGATATGGTTAAACATGGGAAGATGGCACAATCAGCATCATTTACAACAGCAGAAATTCCATCAAGTTTTTGTTCCTCACACTCGATCCCAACTGAAAAGAACCGAGACTCCAATCAGCAAATGCTGTCTAAAGCTTGGTGTCCCCCACCTAAAGGTTGGCTCAAGTTGAATGTAGATGCTTCGGTTCAAAAATCAAATTTGGCTGTATTGGCAGGAGTACTAAGGGATCATAAAGGAAGGATGATGTGTGCTTATGGTAAAAAACTCATTCATTGGGATGTGGCTTATCATGAACTAAAAGCTATACTTATATTCAAAAATCTTTTACAAGATTGGATGAGTGAGAATAGAGGAATAATCATAGAAGGAGATAATGTGAATATTATGAATAAGCTCCAAAGAATTACAAAATTGAAGACAAAGAATAAGAATCCTCATAGGACGGATCTTGCTTTCCTTGAAGTTTTTAATAACAATGTTTTTAATTTTGTCCCTAGAGAATGTAATAAGGTTGCAGATTATTGCACCCACCTAGCTTTATTAGGTGATTTTTTTGGGACAATTTTTTAGATATGAAACTCCCATCAAGATTTGTTGACTTGATTAGGGAGGACTGTGATAGGTTTATCTTTTCTTAAGTTTCCTGTAATAGTTTCTTTTATTAGTTATTAATGCAATTTGCATCTTCATTCAAAAAAAAAAGCCTCTAACCACATCCACAACCTTTATTATGACTTGTTGATCAACACCCCGCATTCTGTTGGACCTAGTATGACCCAGAATTGACTAGAGGTCAAAATGACCAAAATGTCCTTTAAGGAGATTTTTTTGAAAATTTAACCAAAACTCAATATGATTCAATCTTTTTAATATTTGAAACCTCTTCCAATGGATTCCAAAGATCATTTGAGATCCATTAGACCAAGGCTCAGGTTTTGGTTTAACATGGTTAACCAAGTCAACTATGGTTGACCAAAACACCTTTAAGGGTTCAAATACTATTTTGGAGAAAACCTCCATTGGTCTCTAAACATCAAACCAAACTTGTTAGATCCAATTCCAAGCCCTTGGTCAACCTGGTTGACCAAGTCAAACTAGGTTGACCAAATAAGCCCTTAAGGGTCAAAATATTCAATTTGACTGAAATAACCTTGCCAGATCTTGAAACCACCTCCAATGGACTCCTTTGATCATTTTAAACTTTTCAAGTGAAACCCCTGGCCTGGGTCAACCTGGTTAGCCAAGTCAACATAGGTTGACCATATTAACAAAAAACCCCATGTTTAATCAATTCAATTCTAAATCAACTCCAAATTCAGACAAACTCCTTTGAACACCTATCCTAATGGTTTAGACTTGGATGGATATGTCGATCTATTCAATTGTTGACTTGGTCAGCTAGGCTTGGGTTTGGTCAAATCTAACCTATTTAGGTTAAAACCCTACATATAGTTCAATCAAACCCCTCAAGCCCTCAAGTTCACCCAATTGAATGTTGTGAATACCTTTAAACCTATCATGAACCAAACTTTGATGAATTTGACCAAGTCAATATGTTGACTTGGTCAAATCCTTTATCCTGATCATATCTCCCCATACACTTTATAAAGACTTACTTAATCACCACCAAAACTTTAATCCCATTCCATCCTACGGTTTGAATGTTTTCAACTTCAATGCAAAATGAATATCCAAAGTTTGAGTAAATTCCACTTAGAAACTTTGTCAAACTTCTCCATAAACTTAAACTCTCTCTATATATGGTCCCACACTTCTTCTAACTCACTCAAACAGCTTGCATACATCTCTTCTTACTTCATCCTATCAAATCCATAGAGTTTGACTAGTCAACTTAAGTTTGAGAAAAGACTTTCTTGATCAACCTTTGCATCTAAGTTCTAAACATGTTGCTTCATGATCTTGGAATACACTTGACCAGTAAGCAATTCCCTCTAACATCCACCTCATCAACCTTTGACCTTTTGACTGGTCAAATTAGTCAATTCAAGCTTAAATCCTTCCAAATGATTAAATGCTTGAGCCAACCTCCCTCTCTCTAGTCTTGGCCATTATAATCATTCTATTACTGAACTAAAGCTCCCATAATGGCCACCTAACCGAATTTAGGTTTAGCCTGAAATGGCAAGAGTGGTCCCCCTCCCACACCAAGCCTTCTAATGGCACAAGGGTCATCGCAACCTTTTTCTCTGTGTTATAACAACCTAAGCCACATGTCTCCCATCCCACCAACCGCTTTGAGAAATATAAGCCATCCCTTTAGGCTCAATTACATGAAATAGGGCTAAGGGATGTAAATCAGATATACTAACCTAAGTCCCCATTCCATTACCTATAGAGAGCTTTCTATTTTTTGTTCTGCATCCCCAGAGGTTCCCCTTTAATTTCCTATTAATTCCTTACCATTTAAGAGCTATTGACACCGAGATAAACAACGTGCCGAACACTTATTCATCCCAAGGTGTGGAGCTTGTGATTTAGAATCTTTCAACCATTAGTTTCTTCTAGAAGCCTTTGTTGGTGTTTGAAAAGGTGATTTGCATTGCATGGTGCAAAATAAATCTAAATTAAATTTCTTTGGGAAAATTAGGAATTAAATTTAAATTTTAATTATGAAGTCAAACAGAACATTAGGGATAATATACCACTTCAGAAGACAGAGATAAAATTACTAATGAGTTCAAATCTTGAATTATAGATTTTCTTTTGAATGTCGTAGCCTGATTTAAGGGAGAATCACATATGACCCCAAAGGGTCAAAATAAAGTTTAGTCAAATATCGAAAAATAATAATCATGAGAAGTAATCATTAATTTTATATTCAAATTTATTTTAACAAATGAAATATCTTCCTGAAGAAAGAAGATATCATACGTTAGCAATGATGGTCATTATAAATTTATTTTCTCAAAAGAAATATTAATTGAGTTTTGAAAAATTGATGTGGGTTCTAAATCTCCCATGAGTACAAGCCATTATAGTTAATTACATCATAAGAAATCAGAGTCTCCTATGAATACTCTCAATTAAAATAATAGCAAAAATTTTGTTTAAGAATTTTCTAGTAGTGATATCAAGGGAGGTGAATTTTAGAATTCAACAAAGATTAGATCGAACTTTGAATACTTATTTATGGAGTCAACATATGAGAGGTAGGAGGCACTTAGAGATTTTGAAATAGTTTAGAAGTGCCCTAACCTAAACTAAGTATTGGGCTTTAAGTTTCGGATTGAGAAGAATCTTAATTTGAATTGAATAATTTATTAAAAATTTGGGATTATATTTCCGGAGCTTGGGGTCTTATGACTCATAATCTATCCTAGATCCTAAATCTAAATTTGGACATTGGAATATAGTAGTTTGAACCTAGCTAATGTAATACAAAACCTATACTTACCCCAGCCTAGATTGGTGAGCTAGATAACAACCTAGTCTATTTTAAAATCCATAAGTCTAGTCATTTTTATGAAAGAGTGGTAGAGAAATTTTTATTAAAGTTTTGGAGAATTGGGACCGGTGTCTAGAGCATATCATAATTGATTCCATGACTTATGTAAGATGAAAATGCTTAAGATAAATGCAATTAAAATTTTTTACTCTTTTAATTAATTTTTAATGCAATGAATGCTGATTGACTCAATTAAATGCATAAAATGAATTTGAGGCAATTTTTAAAAAGGCTTAAAAATATTTTTTTCCTAGAGATTGCAAAAAATCCCCTTAACAGATCTGCACCCGCAAAGGCTAGGTGGTCTTCCAAAACCCATAGGCAATGAGGTGCTTAATAAGGAAGAGAAGCAAGAATACGCTTATGAGAACTCTAGGTAGTCCTGAGCTTACTTCTTTGGTCTTTATAGTTTCTTTATTATCTAAAAATATTTATATATTTTTTGAATAAAAAAAGTTTTATCGTGCCCTCACGAGCCTCCGTGTATCTTGCCTAAAATAAAAGATGGCACACAAACACAAAAAAACTAGAAAAAGCAGGAAAAGTCCTATACATAATCAAGTCAAATCAAACACATCAATGTAATTAATTCCTTAAAGTAATATTCATAGGAAAATGGCCCATTTTTTAAAACCATGATTTGTAAAAATTAAAAGTGGTCGGGCACCACTATCCTCAAACCCAGATTCTAATCCTAAGAAAAATGCAAGTAGACTTTGAGTGGGATACTCTCTATCTTCAATTCATCGGTCTTCTTCTTTTCATGCTCCTTGGATTCATTGTAACAGGATACCTAAATGGAAAAGAAAACTCTTCCCTCTGAGGGAGAGGTTATTCTTTTCACTTTAGGTATTAAAATGATCCAAATTTGGGTTTTTAGATAAAAACAGGTTATCCCCCTAAGGGGTATCCTTTCCTCTCTATAATCCAAGTTTGGATACTTATATTCCAACTCAAACAACTACTCAATACTTAATTAAATTATATCAATATAATAGTAAAAATCTAGGCTCTCTTGCAAGATTATCCTAAGCATTTAATAATCAAATTGATTCCCAAGAAATTATATATGTATACATAAAAAAAAAATCACACTTGTCCATGCTCTCACTTCTTTGAGGGCTAAGTAGTTGAAGCACCTATAGTAGTTATATTTATTATTTATTTTTGCTCTTTTATTCTCCTATATAAGCACGGCCATCTACAGAAAACTTGGTGAACAACCAGAGTGGTCCTAACCTAAGGGTAAAATATTGCATATCAATCATCAATCCATAAAGTATAATAAAAGTAAATAATAAAATCAATCAATTTCAATCACAAAATGTAATGAAATCTCAGAAAATCCAGCATATAACTGTAAATGTAAACACCACCCAAGCCTAGACTAGAGTTGGTCATCCTAGTAAACCATCTAAAGTGTGTGTAAAAGGTCGTGTGGCTAGGGTAGATCATAAAATGGGAAACTTTTTAAAGTTATCTAATGTTTGAGTTTGTTAAAGGTCAAAGGAAAGATTTATGTTTAAGATTAAGTATTAATGTTTTAAAGATTAACATAGGATAAATTTTAAGGATTGATTTATTGTATGAGTTTAATTAGTTAAAAATTGAAGGTTTGATGAATTTTAATTAATTATATTATTTACTAATTTTTAAGGTTAAATTAATTTATATTTTCCATAAAACGGTTCGTTATGCCACCAGGCTTGAGGAACCAGGCCTCCTTTGGAAAGGTAGCTCCGTAGCTCGGAGTAGTGCATCCTAAAAACCTAGTTGATATAATTGGATTAAATATTTTAGTTTTGTTAAATAATTAAGAATGGTTTTATTTAAATTTTTACACTACATTAATTCATTCATGGCATTGTGTCAAAAGGCTTGAGGAACGAGGCATCCTTAAGACAAGTAGCCCCATAGCCCGGAGTAGTTCATTCTAAAAACTTCTTCTTTGGAGTGGTTTTTTATAAATTAAGATGTTGGTTAAGGGTTATCTTAATCAAAAATAGAATTTTTTTGAATTTTAAATGAATTATTGGATTTTTGGAATTATTTAATAGCATTAATTAAGGGTCAAAAAGTTGACTTTTTTATTTAAAGTTAATTTTGAAGGTTTTAGATTTTTAACAAATATTAGACCTTAGGATGAGTAGTTAGACTTTTAGTTTGCTTAATTTAGATTTTTTTAAAAAAATATATGATATTTTGAAGTTTGGACCAAAATTTGAACTAAGGACCAAAAAGTTGACTTTTTGACTTTGACTTGATTTTTGGGATTTAATATGTTTAGAAAATATTATATTTTAATTAGATTTGAATGATTTGAGTTTGATCAATTTGGAATTTTTTGGAATTAATTATAATTTTTTAAAGTTGGGTTAATTAATGGATTTTTTAAATTATTTAATTTGTGAGGTTTTGGTTATTTTTATCCAAATTCATCCCAAACTGTATGGAATCACTCCCAAAGGTTAGGAATCACCAATGGGAGTGTTTCCAAGTATTTAGAAATTATTTTGGAATTTTAATAATTTTTTATTATTCTAATAATTAATTGCTAATTTTTACTAAAAATCAAATTAAAGTCAAATTAGAGGGCTGGTGATGGGTCTTTTATTTTTTTATAAGTATCACACTAAATTTTGTTTTGTTTGATTAATTAATTATATTTTTTGGATTTAAATTATAATTTTTATAATTTTTTAATTTTTTGGGTCCTTAAAAGGGCTCAATTTTTAACTGTTTAATTTTTTGACCTAGAAGACTCCAAATTCAGTCAAATTTAAACCAATGGTATAAGATGTCACTAAGTTTGAGTTTGCCAAGTTTCACCCCTATTGGGTGTGTGTACAATTTCTTAGGATTTTTCTAATTTATCTAAGTATTGTCATTAATAATTTTTCTTAGGTGACACTAAAGTTCATTTGTGCATAAAATCTTGTTTAACTAAACCTTAGTACATATGCAATCACACCACCACAATCATGCATCCTAATTTTAAAGATATGAAGAGTTAAAAATTTTAAAAGTTTTGGGTCCAAAATGGACACATTGCTTTGAAAATTCACATCACAACAATCTATTGGGTGTCTAATCATGAGAAAATTACAGTGCATTTCTAAGATACCCAAATATTCTCTACCAAAATTTTGGTCCAGTTTAACCACTGGATGTTTAGAAAATTAAAATTTTTTGATTTTGAACAAACATATATAACTCACAATTCAATATCCAAATCAACTAAAATTTAATTTTAATAAATAGTACACTAAATTATCTTTCTAACAAGCCAAAAAAACACTTAATTTGGTGGAGAAATGAATTTGTTGTGAATTTTTAAAGTTTTGAGCTATTTTTTGAATTAATTCATTCAATTATTGAATTAAAATGGTGTTGGCGGCTAAGAGAGCAACATGTGGTAGTGTGTGGAGCCTTGAAATTGAGTGGACATGTGTTGGTATCATGGCATAACATGTGGTGTAATCCGGTTCACCACTAATCCACGTTAGCACGTATTCAGACTGTTCATCCAACAGTGATAGATCTCATGGTTGTGATTAAGCCACATCACCTCCCGCAATTTAAAAAAGATGTGGGTTCAAATTTAGTCGGATGAACATGTGGTCTAACAGATTCTAGGTCGTCCGATCAGAAAAATGGGAATATCGGACAACGTAGATCAATCCAGGCCATTTTAGTTCAAAATGAGCTTAAAAATTAAAATGCTCATAACTTTCATATTTCTAGTCAAAATTTAACAAAATTTAAAACATAGGCTCATGGGAACATGAACCTTCATTGCATGGAGTTTGGAGTCTCCATGCAATAAAAATTTTGAGCAATCTCAATATGAAATTTAAACTTAACATGAGAATAACATATAATCCAACCATTAGATTTTTTAGATCTTGGGCTCCTTTTTCTCCTGGAGAAGTCCTCTATAAGTTTTTTGAAGACCATAGATAATTTTAACTTCTAGATTTTAAGTTACTTAAGAGAGATGAGTTTCTCTCACTTGAATGCTCTCTCCTTACTAAAATAGTGATTTTAGGGTTGGAAAGGGTGGGGAGAAGCTTGGGAAGGCATTGGAAATGGCTAGCGAAGATGGAGAAGGGTTTTTTTGATGTGGAGGCTATTGGAGATGAAAGTTGAATGAAATGAGCTTGAATAATCCTTAGGTTAGGTTTCCCTCCTCTATATTCCATGCCTATTGAATGAATTGCTAGGATTGAATTGGGAGGAGCTTGGATGCATGCCAAGTGTCCCCTAAGCTACCCAAATCTAGGGAATAGAGATAGTCTTTGAGTGTGACTTTTGTTGGTCCATGGGTAGGGGGACCATAGATTATTCCTTATTTGGCTAAACCCAATACAAGCCTTGTTTAAGGGGCTGGTTTAAGCTCTAGTAGGAGAGGAGATGGTCACTTACTATCAAGTAAAAGTAAGTTTGATTGGAGGGAGAGTCTGCTTAGGTGGCATGATGATGTGGCCATGATTTAACCTCTTTCTCATGGGTTTAAATGGGGGTTTTGACTTGTTGACCTATAGACTAGTCAATGGTGACTGTGATAGGTCTTGAGAAGGTCAAGAGGGTTGTAGGAATTTATCCCAAGAGGTTTGAAGTCAAGAGATTGGAGTTTTGAGAAAATACATGAAATTGGAGAGGGTTTTGACCCCTCCCAATGGGTTGACCAAGTTAAACATATGGATATTTCACTTGAAAATCTTTGGACATGTATGAAATGTCTAATTGAAAGATTTTGGAGGGTTTATTTGACTTGAAATTAGTTTAAGCATTGAAATTAACATTAGTGTGGGTTAAGGATTAATTTGATCAACCATGGTTGACTTGATCAACCTAATCAAATCATAGTTTGAGTTTAGGTCAAATAAGTTCAATTAAGTGTTTTGAGAAAAATAGAGGTGGTCCCATGCATTGGTGAGGTCTTTTGTAGTAAAATTGACATTTGAACCCTTAAGGGGAATTTTGGTAAACCTTGGTTGACTTGGTTAATCAGGTCAAACCAAGACTTGAGTTTGGGTCCAATGAATCTCAAATAGTATTTAGGATCCATTGGGATAGGTTTTGGAGATTAGTATGGGAAGACCATGTTGAATTTTGGGGAAAAGACCAAAGACCCCTTAAAGGGTTGGTCATTTGATACCCTGGTCAACTCTGGGTCAAGTTGGGTCCATTAAAGTGTAGGCTATTGGTCAAAAAGTCATAACAAAGGTCATGGATGTGGTTGCAAGGTTTGGAAGGGATCCCAAGGTCAAATTCTAATGAATGGCATGTCTAGTGCACAAGCTATAAATATTTGAAGGTTTTGTAGCCTTTAAAAAAAGATTTAGTTTCTATGGCTAGGGACCTCAGAATGGGTTCAAATTTGGAGGGTTGACCATAGAGACATTCCAAATCTACATGCAATTAATAGATCATGAATTAAATTGCATTTTACTAAGTCTTTAGGTGATAAAAGAGTCACCCATAATAAGGTTCAAGACTTTTGGCTTTGGATTTGGGCTCAGGAATCTTGGAATTGAGATGGATCTTAAACTTGATTGATTAGACTAGATCTTTTGTATCAAACTCAATCATATGAATGATTGAGAGTGATTTAATAGGATTAAAACTTAATTGAAAATTGATCTAGAACTTGGAACCATGAATTGAACTTGATTTTGGGCTAGATTTGATCAGTGATTTGGCATGGGGATTGAACTGAGGAGTGGAAATACATTTGATTAGAATTGGATCTTAACTTGGATCTGCATGGTTGAGAGGTAGATATCTTCCAATAAGTAGGTCACCAAAAAGAAACCCAACTAGGTCCTTGTGACCTCATATAAAAAAGAGATCAACAACCTTATCTTGGACAGTCTATAAGCTCAACCTTTCTTCTCGTGTTCAAAACCACTAGGAAGATCAAGGTATATTCTTAACCCTAGATATTCATTTAAGAATCAAAATGAAGCTTTGATTCTTGCATTAAAGAGCTTAAAAAATAATTCCCCATCATTTTGTTAGCCACACTCTACCTCTGTCTAAGTTTGTCATGATATTTAATTTATAGGTTTGAATGCTTAACGCTAAGAGTGAGCCTAGGGTTTTTGGTTGCCTCATGTAGAAGGGAAAAATATTAGGTCCGGTCACTGCGTAGAGATACATTTGGACACCAATAAAATATTGATATGTGGAATGCACACGTATTTGCAAAATTTTAAGTCAAGTGCGTAAAAAGCGCATGTAAAGCGCAAGTAAAGCATAGGTAAAGTACATGTAAAGCATAGTCAAACCGCAGTTAAAAAGTGCAATCAAAGCGCACGTAAAGCGCAGTCAAAGCATAGTTAAAGCATAGTCAAAAAGCATAGTCCACGTGGCAAGTTTTAATTGAATGTCTAGATTTATTTTTAGGTTCAGTTACCGGACCTAATAATTTTCCCATGTGGAAGACAAAATCTCCATCTTTCAACCATTTTATTTGATATGGAAGTCAAGATTAAGTCATGTTCATGCTATATTTGAACGCCCCGAACACTCATTACAGCGGATCAAATCGAGATCGTTCATCCCGCAGGATCAACGGTTTCAATTTGATGCTAACGTAGATAATTAAAATAATGTATAAAATAAAGATCATTCATTCCAAATCCTGCAGGATCAATGGCTTCAATTTGATATTGACTTGGTTATGTGAAAGGCGAGTTAGATCTTAACTGTCGTGTTCAAACTATGTGAGATCAATAGTCAGATTTGAATCTAACGTGGACAAGTAAATACTAGATTGAATTCAGACTGTTAAGCCTAGATCACGTGGAATTAATGGCCTAGATTTGAATCAAATGTGTTTAAGTAGATGAAAGAACCTGTGCATATTTGCTGCATGGCCTGATCCTCTATCGCCTTGTGGAAAGTGCTTGTATAGTCAGCGCCGCCATAAAGTGCTCAAAACTTTAAAAAAATTATAGAAATTTCATTTGTTAATCGATTTTGGAGTTCCAAGGCTCTATGGATTCATAAAAATGTTTATTTTATTTTAAAAATAAAATCAAACTATTTCAATGCATGTTTGAATAGTTATTTATGTTTTATAGAAAAAAAATATTTTAATTTTATTTAAATATTTATATATTATTTTGACTTGAATTTAGATAGAGGTATTCTAGGGCCTGCCTCTTACCTTCTCTAAATTTCTCAATGTCTTTTGATGCAAGCTCAAGTTGTCCATGAATTTTCAAGGATCTTGATCATAGTCTAGCCTCAATCTTTGGAAATCCATGACCAACCCAATTTAAATCCAATAATTGCATACTAGGGCTCTATGGAATCACTGAGTGATCTTCTTTCATTTCCAAATAGGCTTGAGTTTTAACCATGCATTCTTTAGTAGATTTTGATCCCCAATGTTATTACAATATATGTGTTATACTCTCTAATTATGCATGTTTATGACCCTAGATTGGGTGGAGTGTTTCTTGAGGATATTCCCTACATCATCCAGCACTCTCAACCTAAGTAGATATATATCATTTAATTGGTTGAATTTAGAAACTTGTAGATCATCCTATAGCCTACAAGCTTTGATAATTCATCATGCTCACTCCATAGGGTATTAGACATTCATATTGCATGGTATGGCTGGATGTATATATATTGAGGGTTGGAAAGATAACGATTTTGATACTACACAACCTAGAGACACCTAAGGATAAAAAACTAAAGACTAGACTTAGGATTTTAAAGAAATTATAAAAAATTAATCATGCATTTAATATGAACAAAACTTGGGAATCTTATACATAGTAACTAGAGTAGAAGCCCATTGGTTTTAAATAGCCACTCAACCAAAATTTAATTTACCCTTAATTATGTCTAGAACATTAAAAATTCAAAATTAATTAAAATTAAATAGAAAAATTCTAATAATATGTCATAATTTTCAAGATTAAGTTTCTAACCCAAAAATATTAAAAACCCCATTAGATGACCCTTAATTTAATTTTAATTTAATTTCTAAGAAAAATTTATAGTTAATTAAATTAATTAATTAAAAATATTTAAAAATTTCAAATATTTCTAAATGCTTGGAGACATCCCCTTAGGTCATTTCTGACCTTTAGGGGTGATTCCAAGAAGTTTGGGATTGATTTGGATTAAAATATAAAAAAAAATCCTCTTAATTATGCAATTTAAAAAAATATATAAAAAAACCTGAACTTTAAAAAATCACTAGTAATTATAGAAAAATCCATTTTAAGGAGGCCTAGTTTCTCGAGCTTGGTGGCATAACGCCACAAACCGGTTGATGAAAAATTTAAATTAATCTAATCATTGAAATTTGTAGCTAATCTAATTAATTAAAAAATTATGGGTCTTTTAATCTCTAACTAAGTAAATTCATTTAACCAATCAACCTTAAAAATGCATTCTAAAAAAGCCTTAAAACATTAATATTTAAACTCTAACAAAAATTTTCCTTTTAACCTTTAACAAACTTGAACATTAGACAACCTTAATAAATCACACATTCTATGATATATCCCAGCCACATGACCTTCAACATAAAATTTAGATGGTTTGCTAGGACAACCAACTCTAGTTTAGGCTAGATTGGTGTTTATTTTTGCTACCGTGTGCTGAGTTTTTTTAGTTTTTCTTTCATGATTTAATTGAAAATTTATTAATGTGTTTGTTTATTTTTTACTACACTCTGTGAATTGATGTGAGGGATGATAGTTTACCCTTAGGTTAGGATCGTTCTAGTTGCAAACTAAGTTTTTTATAGGTAGCCACACTCGTGTCAAGCAATAAAAAGGGGGCTAAATTAAAAATTATTATACTTTGTACAGGTGCTTCAGCTGCTTAGCCCCCCAATAAATAAGAGTGTAGTCAAGTGTGTTTACTTATTCAATTCAATGGATATATATATAACTATTTGGGATTTATTTGATTATTAAATGCTTAGGATAATCGTGCATGAGAGTCTAGATTTTTTTCTTTTATATTAATATAATTTCCTTAAAGTTAAGCATTATGAAAGTTGGTCTTTGAGTTCGGATATAGGTATCCAAGATTGGATTACAAAGAAGAAAGAATACCACTCAGGGGGATAGTTATTTTCCATTTGGAAGCCCAATTCTGTATTAATTCAATACCCAAAGATGTAAAGAATAATCTTTCCCTCATGGGGAAGAGTTTTCTTTTTTATTTGGGTATTCAGGTATGACGAATGTAAGGGGCTGAAGAGGAGAAGATCAAGAAATTGAAGATAGAGAGTATCCCACTCAAAGTCACTTGCATATATCCTAGGATTAGAATCTGGGTTTGTTGTTAGTGGTGCCTGACCACTTTTAATTTTTAGAAATATGGGTTGTAATAAATGGGGCATTTACCAACAAAAATTACTTTAAATAATTAATTTAATTAATTTATGTATTTGATTTGACTTGATTGTGTATAGGATTTTTCCTATTTTTCCTAACTTTTTGGCATTTTTTATGTCTACTTCTATTTTAGTCTGGATACTTAGAGGATCATGAGGGTATGCTAAAAAACCTTTTTAACTAAAATCAAATAAAAACATATAGTTCACATATAAACTCTAATGATCTAAGAAGTAAGTTCAAGACCACCGAGAGTCTACATAATCATATTAATTACTTATCTTTCTTGTTAGGCACCTCCCCCCATCTGCGAGTTCTGGCATATCACCTAGCCTTTGAGGGTGTAGATTTGTCAAGGGTATGTTATGTAATCTCTTGAGAAAATGTTTTCAAGCCATTTTTAAAACTACTATATATTCATTTTATGCATTCAATTGAGTCGTTCAATGTGCATTGCATTAGAAATTAATTAAAAATGAGTCTAAAATTTTAATTGCATTCGTCTCAAGTATTCTCACTCTACATAAAGTCAAGGGACCAATTATGATCCGCTCTAGACATCGATCATAATTCTCAAAAACTTTAATAATAATGTCCCTACCACTCTATCTGAAAGACCGAACTCATTAATTTTAAAGCGACTAGGTGGTTAGCTGGCTCTCCAATCCAAGCTAGGGCAAGTCCAAGTTTTTTTGTACTACATTAGCTAGGTTCATATAACTATATTCTAATGTCCAAATTTAGATTTAAGATCCGAGGTAAATTCTGAATCATAAGATCCCAGACCTCTGATAATATAATTCAAAATTTCTAAAAAATTACTCAACTCAAATTAAAGATTTCCTCAATCCAAAATTTAAAGCTCAACACTTAACTTAGGTTGGGACACTTCTAAATTATTTCTGAATCCTAAAGTGTCCCCTACCTCTTTTTTGTTGACTTCAAAAGTAAGTGTTTAAAATTTAATTCAATCCTTTTTAAAACTTCAAATTCACCTCCTTTGACATCACTCATAGAAAATCTCCAAATAAAATTTGTCTTTATTTTAATCAAGAGTATCCATAGGAGACTCTGGTTTTCTATGTTTTAATTAACTACAAGGGCTTGTGCTCATAAGAGATTTAGAATCCATATTAATTTTCAAAACTCAATTAATATTTTGTTTTGAAATCAAACTTATAATGATCGTTATCATCACAATCAAATGATTGCTAACAGATAATATCTTCTTTCTTCGGGGAGGTATATCAAGTATTAGCATAAATTTGAATATGAAAGTAACGATCATTTCTCTTGATTATATTAGTTGGATATTTGACTGAACTTCATTTAGATACTCCGGAGTAATATGTGGTTCAACCTTGAATTAGGTTACGACATTCAACAGAAAATCCATAATTTGGGTCTAAACCCATTAGGAGATTTTATTTTTGCCTTTCGATGTGGCATATTATCCCTAATGGTCTGTTTGATTTTAGAATTAAAGTTAAATTCAATTCTCAAATTTTCCAATAAAATTTTATTTTTATTTTGGACTTGCAAGGCAAATCCTCTTTCCAAACATCAACAAATAAAGTGTCTTAATAATGTTCGAATTTAGTAATATTAGGCTCATGCTATTCTTCTCGTCAAGCCGCTCGATTAGAATATAAGTATGCCACATTTGGAAATCATTTGACTGTCCAATTTATAGTTTGAATCTTCTAAATGTGCTTCAGGTCCTTGATTTGGACCCATATGGGTCAAATTAGATTGAATTTGGTGTCATAGGGTTTGTATTTTTGAGATATTCAGTTTGATTTTTGTTTGAATAGTTGCTATTTGAATGATTTATATTTGTGCAACTTATGTAGTTTTGATGATTCCAAACATTATTGTTCAGATGTATAGTTATCTCCTAACAATTTTAGAAGATTTGCACTTGCTCTTGTGTGTACTAACATTTCAGGAAAATCAGACTCCAGACTACGAAAACTTCAAATCAAATTCAACATATGATATTTTGTTTATTTGAAGTTTGTCTTTTCTTTGAATTAATTTTGAAAGGGAGTGATTGTAATTGAGTGAATAAAATCTCTCACACACAAATTAGGAGATCTTGAAATTCTATACTGATCGTACAGGACGATATTTATCGTACTGGACGATCTGTCAGTTATCTCCTGTAGAGCACTTGGAACGAATAGGAACTTGCTTGAAAATTTTTTTTCTAAGTCCTATTCGTCCAGGACGAATTTTATTTTCGTCCCGGACGATGGGTTCTCTGTAAAATTTTCATCCAGACGAATTTTATCATCGTACGAGGCGACCAGTGCTCTGGAAAATTTTCGTCCAGATGAAAATAAATATCGTACCAGGACGATCGGCTCTCTGGAAAATTTTCGTCCAGACGAACATATTTTCGTCCAAACGATGAACCGACTTAGAATAGTTTTCAGCAGTTTCTAGAACCGACCTGGTAATAACCGTTCGTACTGGACGAACCTAGTTCGTACAGGACGATCAGCTGTACGAATTCATTTCGTACACATATACAAATTGGGTCGTTTCAGATCGTTTAAGTAAAATAGTCCAGGACGATCCATGATCGTACAGGACGATCCACTGCGTACAGAATTGGAAATTTGCAGTTTTTGGGCGGTTTTTCTTGTCTTTTTTATAAAAGGTCCAAATTAGACTGCCACCCAATCTTTTTGTCATTTGATCTTCGTGCCTCTTGAGAGAATAGCCAAGGAGAGAGTGGAAGAGAGCATTCAAAGGAGGATTCCTACCACTGGAGCGATAAGGCTTCACTTGGATTGCTAAGGTAAGAGTCTCTACTTGTGAAATTGGATTTCTTCACTCTTTTCTTTCTTCTTTCTAGATTCTTGTGAGAAGATCATTCAAGAAGGTCCGGTTCTCTGCCGACACTTGGAGAGTGTGAACAGACGAGGGTTCTCTGCCCACACTAGGAGAGTGTAAAAGGGAGAAGGTTCTCTGCCTACACTTGGAGAGTGTGAACAGCCTTAGGGTTCTCTGCCCACACTAGGAGAGTGTGAAAGGACGACGGTTCTCTGCCAGCACTGTGGATTGTGTAAAAGGACGACGGTTCTCTGCCGCACCGGGTAGTGGTGAAAAGAGTGTTTTGTACAGGCTTCTCCGCCTTGCTGTGGGTGCTAAAGGAGAGTCACTTTGTGGTATTAGTGCAATACTCAGAGGGTGCCTCTGAGGAGTGGATGTAGGTCTTGTTATAGACCGAACCACTATAAATCTGGTGTCATTTACTTTATTGCTTTTACGTTTCCGCACTTTGAATTTCAGTTTTAACAACTCTGTGGTTGATAAACATTTTTCTACTAACTTTAAAAGAAAATTTTATTTCGGTTCAACTTTATTATTAAGAGGGTTTAAAATTTTTAAAACTACCAATTCACCCCCCTCTTGGTAGCCGTGGGACATTTACTTAGGCTTAACAACCTAATTACTGGACTCAACAAGTGGTATCAGAGCATTGTTTCAAAATCATAAGTTTGAACTACTTTTTGATTAACGTAGATGGCTACATTTGGAAACCGAAACACACCTGAGGGTTACTCTATCACTAGACCTCCACTGTTTGACAATATTCCTTTTGATTTTTGGAAAACACGCATGTCTACTTTCTTACAGTCACTTGATTATCTCATGTGGATGCTAGTCCATGAAGGTTACACAAAACCAACTAGATTAGTTGATGGAATTAGGGTAGATACACCCTATGCAGATTGGACTATAGAAGAACGTGACTTAGCACAATTAAATGCGAAATGTTTAAATAGTTTCTTTTGTGCTTTAAAATCTGAAGACTACATGCGAGTTTCCACTTGTAAAAGCGGAAAAGACATATGGGATAGACTTTGTATTACTTATGAAGGGACAAATGAGGTTAAGCAATCAAGACTCAATATCTTGTTACACGACTACGAACTATTTCGCATGAAACCTAATGAATCTATATCTGACATGTACACAAGATTCACTCAAATTGTCACCTCTTTGCATGCACTTGGTAGGGAATTAACAAATGCTGAAATGGTTAATAAGATTCTTCGTTGTTTACCTACTGCATATGATGCTAAAATTACTACAATTACAGAGTCTAAAGATCTGAACATTTATTCAATTGACAATCTTCTTGGTTCACTCATTGCTTACGAGCAAGGAGTAAGTCAAAGAAAGATTGATGCAGGTGAACCAAGAAAGGACAAGAATATTGCACTAAATGTGGAAGAGTCAGAAAGTGAACACTCACAACCTGAGGATGAAGACAATATTGCACTAATGACTATACAATTCAGAAGTTTTTTAAAGAGGAAGCAGAAGAGACGCCAGCAATGGAATAGAGGTAAGTATAACAGAAATGACAAGGTTTCTAATGAAGTGATTTGTTATGAATGCAGGAAACCAGGTCATATAAAGACTGATTGTCCAAAACTCAAAGCCACTCCTAGCAAGGAGAAGGTAGAGGAGAAACCAATGGTAAAGAAGGGCAAGAAGAAGTTTCAAAAGGCTTTTTGGGCGGACTCAGCTTCAGACTCATCTGAGACTGAAAAAGAAGAAGAAGTCACCAACCTTTGCTTGATGGCAGATAAATCTGAACAATCAGATCAAGAAGAGGAATACTCTCACACAAGACCTCGTGAGAGTATATGGTACCTGGACAGCGGATGTTCTAAGCATATGACTGGAGATACTGCTCAATTCATAACGCTGGAAGCCAGGAGTGGAGGCAAGGTTACACTTGGAGATAATACCACAAAGAAAGTGGTTGGATCAGGTATGATTGGAAATTTGAAAAACTTTTTCATAGACAATGTTTTATTAGTTGAAGGCTTAAAACATAATTTGCTTAGCATAAGTCAGCTATGTGATAAGGGCTATAATGTAAAATTTTTACCTACTAGCTGCATAATTAGCCTAAATGGGAAAATTGTTTTAAATGGAAAAAGGGTGAACAATGTCTACATGCTAGATTTAAATTGTATTCAATCTCCTACTGCTTTTTGTTTGAAAACTGTTTCTGATGAATCATGGCTTTGGCATAGGAGACTTTGTCATTCTAGTATGAAAAATCTTAGAAAAATTACCCAAAAGAATTTGGTGAGAGGAATACCTAAACTAGACTTTACTAAGGACCATCTGTGTGATGCATGTCAACTAGGAAAACAAGTGAAGTCCTCTTTTAAGTCCAATAAAGATCTAAGGACCAGTAAACCATTAGAAATTCTTCACATGGATCTTTTTGGACCTGTAAGCACGGTAAGTCTAGGAGGAAAGATATATGGATTTGTTATAGTAGATGATTTTTCAAGATTCACCTGGGTTAAATTTCTTTTTCATAAGAGTGAATCATTTGAGGAATTCAGAAATTTTTCAACTTGGATACAAAGAAAACTAGGATGTGAAATAATTTCTATACAAAGTGATCATGGAGGAGAATTTGAAAATGAAAAATTTGAAGATTTCTGTAAAGAAAAGGGGATTAATCACAATTTTTCTGCACCTAGAACTCCTCAACAAAATGGAGTAGTTGAAAGAAAGAACAGAACATTAATAGAAGCCGCCCGAGCAATGTTAGCAGAATACTCACTTCCTAGATATTTTTGGGCTGAGGCGGATAGCACTGCATGCTATGTTCTGAATAGGGTGAATGTGAGATCAAATTTGAATAAAACACCCTATGAGTTGCTAAAAGGTAGAACACCAAATTTGTCTCATTTGCATGTATTTGGTTGCAAGGTGTTCATACATAATAATGGAAACCTTAGGAAAATTTGATCCAAAATCAGATGAAGGAATTTTGTTGGATATTCAAGTGTTGGAAAATCTTATAGAGTATTCAACAAAAGAACTTTAGTCATTGAAGAAACCACACATGTTGTTTTTGATGAAAATGGAAACATGGAAGAGCCAAAAGTTGTTGAAGAAGAAATTGAAGAAAACTCCCAAAAGATTGATAGATTAAATTTGAAAGAAAATATGGAAGAAAATTTAGAAAGAGAAGACCCTTTGCCTAGAGATTTGAGATTTTCTAAAAACCATCCAAAGGAATTGATTATAGGTGAACCAAGTGAGGGTGTTAGAACTAGGCGTGGATTAAACAAGGAAGTCAATCATTCAGCCTTTATTTCAACTATTGAACCCACTAACATTGATCAAGCACTTTCAGATGAATTTTGGATATTGGTCATGCAAGAAGAGTTAAATCAATTTGTAAGAAATAAAGTTTGGGAACTAACTACAAGGCCAAAAGATCAAAGTGTTGTTGGAACCAAGTGGGTGTTCAAAAATAAAATGAATGACTCAGGAGTAGTCATTAGAAATAAGGCTAGATTAGTAGCTAAGGGGTATAATCAAATTGAAAGAATTGATTTTGAGGAAATTTTTGCCCCTGTAGCTAGACTTGAAGCAATTAGGGTTTTACTAGCCTTTGCCTGTTTTAAAGGTTTTAAATTGTTTCAAATGGATGTTAAAAGTGCCTTTTTAAATGGAGTAATTGAAGAAGATGTTTTTGTAGAACAACCTCCAGGTTTTGAAAATTCTAAATTTCTAAATCATGTTTTCAAATTAAAAAAGGCATTATATGGATTGAAACAGACACCTAGGGCTTGGTATGAGAGGTTAAGCACCTTCCTACTTGAAAGATCTTTTGAAAAAGGAAGTGTGGATACAACTCTCTTTTTAAGAAAAATTGGAAAGGATATACTTATTGTTCAAATTTATGTGGATGACATCATCTTTGGATCTTCAAATAAACATCTTTGTGATGATTTTTCTAAAACAATGAGTAGTGAATTTGAAATAAGTCTAATGGGAGATTTAAATTACTTTCTAGGATTTAGCATTAAGCAACTTGAGGAAGGTACTTTTCTTAGTCAAACCAAATATATTAAGGACATCCTCAAAAAATATGAAATGGACAATGCTAAACCTGTTAGTACACCAATGAGTTCTTCAGTTCAGTTAGATAAAGACCTTAAGGGAAAATCTGTTGATCAAAAGAAATTTAGAGGGATAATTGGATCTTTACTTTACTTGACTGCTAGCCGACCAGATATTATGTTTAGTGTTTGCTTATGTGCTAGATTTCAATCAGATCCAAAAGAATCACATTTGACAGCAGTGAAAAGGATTTTAAGATATCTACTAGGAACTCAAAACTTAGGAATTTGGTATCCTAAGTTTAGCTCTTCATTTGAAATTATTGGTTACTCAAATTCTGACTTTGCAGGCTGTAGAGTGGATAGGAAAAGCACTTCTGGAACATGTCAATTCATTGGAAATTCATTAGTTTAATGGTCTAGTAGAAAACAAAATTCAGTGGCACTATCTACTGCAGAAGCAGAATACATTGCATTAGGAAGTTGTGTGGCACAAGTACTTTGGTTAAAACAACAGTTGATTGACTTAGGATTAACTATAGGCACTATTCCAATTTATTGTGACAATACTAGTGCTATTTGCATTTCCAAAAATCCTATTCAACATTCTAGAACCAAACACATCGATATAAGGCATCATTTCATAAGGGATCATGTATCCAAAGGAGAAATTGAACTCATACATGTTTCAACTGAAAATCAACTTGCAGACATTTTTACAAAACCTTTAGCCTTTGATACCTTCAGTACTTTAAGAACAAGGCTTGGTGTTATTGATTTGAATGCTTAACTAAAATGTCTTTGCAACATTGATACTTGTTGTGTTTTGTTTTTGTAATTTTGTGAATTTTGTGTGTTTTTAATGAATTGTTTTTGGATTTATGATTTTGGTTTTATGTTTTCTGTGTTTTTGTTGATTTTGTTAATTTAAAAAAAAATTCAAAATTAAAAATTTTTTTTTGGAGGAAATCGTCCAGGACGAAATGTTTTCGTACGGGACGATATGTGAAGGAACAATTTGCGCGAATTTAAACCGTTTTGAGAGCAGTTTTTTATTTGATCGTCTGTACGATATTTAATCGTCCAGGACGAATTTTTTTTCTCTCAAACGTCGGGACGATTGAATGCAGCGGTTGAGTGGATAAGACAGTTTTTAATACGAACTTCGTCTGTACGAAATTTTTTCGTCTGTACGAACATGTGTCGGTTCATTGTAGGGGACGGTTTTCAAGAGTCATTAAAACGAAACACTTTTCGATCGTCTGTACGAAATTTTTTCGTATGTACGATCGGTCAAGTCAAAAAGCCTGTACGAAGGGACGCATCGTAAGTTGTGTTGAATACGAAAAGCCGTTATATTTTGGACGAATTGGATCGTCTGTATGAAATTACTTCGTCCAGACGAACGATAATTTTTCGTCCAGGACGAATATTTTCGTCCAGAACGAACGTATCGTTTTTCTTTAAATATGAAGGCTTTCAAACTTGACAATCGCACTTTTAAACATCTTTTTCAATCCCTTTCTACATCAAATCAACTATGGCCTCCTCTAGCAAAAGATAAAAAGTTTTGGTGAAGAAACCTAACAGGAATGCCCCAGACAACTTTCTTTCCAAGGCAAATGAGGAATCTTTTCCTCGTTTTGCATCTGCAAAAATCACTCCGTCTCGCATTCTTATCCAAACAGAGTTGAAATTTTGGGTATTGCACCTCTTCGCCTCAACCCAATTTCAGTTCATTCTTTCTCTCGTCCATCTCTACAATAAGCAAACCTACCATTACTTTCTAGCCAACATGAGTTTCAATTCTGACCACTCTATCATTAGTTCTTTTGTTTTTAAGAAAAAAGTTGAAATCACCAAGCACGACCTTGGTGCATTTTTAAACTTAAGAACTGAAAAATATAGAGCCCACACCCTAATATCAGAAAACACCTTCAAATGGTTTGAAATCAATAGGGTGACTAGAGAGATAGGCATAACCTATCATGTTGCTAGAGTGGCCGGTATGACCCAAGATGCCCGAATCATCCAGCATATTCTTAGATCCTCAATTATTCCTAAAGCTGGTGATAGGATTAACATTACTCCTCTCCTTTCTGTTCTAACCTTTTTAATCATGCAAAGACATCCTATTGACGAAGCCCAACTCATCATAGACCATATCTATGGGCTTTCAGAAATAGGACATGCTGATCAGAAGAGGAAGAAGAACATTTCTTTAGGGCACTTGATTACTTATATTTTGGAGAAGAAGTACAATATAGTGCATCCTGATGAAGAATATGAAGAGCCAGTTTACTATAACGATGCATCATTCAGATTGCTCTTCAAGGAGGAAAAAGAAAAAGAGAAAGCACATGCTAGTGCTTCAGAAGAAAAAGAAGAAGAAGGAGTGCAAGGTTCTGCTTCTCAATCAGATTACCAGAATCTGATTGAGAGATTTGATAGACTAGAGACTCACGTTGATCAAAGGTTTGATCAATTTGATGCTCAACTTACTCAGCAGCAACATGACATTGGTAATATTAGAGATGAAGTTCATGAAATAAATACCAATGTAATGTTGATGGCCTCCTACTTCAACCTCTTTGGCGGCATTCCTCCTCCTCCTCCTCCAGAACAGTAGAAATTGTTTTTATGTGTGTATGGTGTATTTTTTTTTATTATCGTGTCTGTTTTATTATTCAGTGTTTTTTTTTAAGTTCAATGTTTTTTTTTTATGTAATCCGTTTTTTTTTTATCAATGAAAGTTTGTTTTTATTAGATTTGTTTTGAAATGTGGCTAATGTTTATGAATTTCATTAGTATTTTTTTAATCTACATAGTGCTTAAATTCGATTGTAATTTGAGATTATCTATATTAGAAAATCTAGAATTTCTAAATTTATAATTTGTTTATAACTTGTTGTAATTAGAACTTTTAAATTCATTTCTATTCATTTAGACTACATAAAAGTTAATATTGTTATTGCAATTTTGATGTTTTCTTATTTTGTATTTCTATGCTCAAATGATATTTATGCACCTAGAAATATTTGAAATTTTAGATTATAGATTTTGGAAAGAATTGGTCAAATTACTCTTGAACATTGTACAAATGTACAAAAATTAAAAGCAATACACAAAAATTTGCAAAGTGAAAAAGAGGCACAAAATAAGCCCAACCAAAGAAAAATGCACAAAAATGTGCTCCAAAACTTTGAAAAGATGTGCAAAGCACCACATGAGGTAATTCTCTTCTTTCCAAATTCGTTCAATCTCTTAATTCAAGTTGATCTAAATGTTCATTTATATTCTATTGAACTTTGAAATATAGAATTTTTTTTACATCTCACTTGTAATGATTTTCAATAATCAAAATGTCTAAATTGAATCATGTCTTTGATAAATTCTTCTTACTTACAATGTTATTTCATTTCATAAATTTTATAAATTTCTATGATTGACCTAATATCTTTAATTTAAAATTGCATACCCTATGTCAAATCACAATATAGATTAAATTTTAACAATGAATTTCATATAATTATTTACATTTCTTGTCTTTTTCTTCTTCACTTTTTGTTGCTGTCAAAAAGGGGGAGAAATTATTATGTTTGTATTCTTGTGGTTTGTGTTTTCTATTTTTAATTGTTCTGTTTGCAAGTTTTTTATTTGTTTGTGTTAAAAAATTTTTTGAATAACAAAAATATTGTTCTTTAAATATTGTTCTTTAATGCCTCCTTATTTTAATGTACTCATAAATTCAGGGGGAGTTTAGGAGATAAGAGATCTGTTTTAACTTGAAACCTTACAAATAATAATTGTTTTGCCATCATCAAAAAGGGGGAGATTGTTTGAATAGTTGCTATTTGAATGATTTATATTTGTGCAACTTATGTAGTTTTGATGATTCCAAACATTATTGTTCAGATGTATAGTTATCTCCTAACAATTTTAGAAGATTTGCACTTGCTCTTGTGTGTATTAACATTTCAGGAAAATCACTCCAGACTACGAAAACTTCAAATCAAATTCAACATATGATATTTTGTTTATTTGAAGTTTGTCTTTTCTTTGAATTAATTTTGAAAGGGAGTGATTGTAATTAAGTGAATAAAATCTCTCACACACAAATTAGGAGATCTTGAAATTCTATACTGATCGTACAGGACGATATTTATCGTACTGGACGATCTGTCAGTTATCTCCTGTAGAGCACTTGGAACGAATAGGAACTTGCTTGAAAATTTTTTTTCTAAGTCCTATTCGTCCATGACGAATTTTATTTTCGTCCCGGACGATGGGTTCTCTGTAAAATTTTCGTCCAGACAAATTTTATCATCGTACGAGGCGACCAGTACTCTGGAAAATTTTCGTCCAGACGAAAATAAATATTGTACCAGGACGATCGGCTCTCTGGAAAATTTTCGTCCAGACGAACATATTTTCGTCCAAACGATGAACCGACTTAGAACAGTTTTCAGCAGTTTCTAGAACCGACCTGGTAATAACCGTTCGTACTGGACGAACCTAGTTCGTACAGGACGATCAGCTGTACGAAGTCATTTCGTACACATATACAAATTGGGTCGTTTCAGATCGTTTAAGTAAAATCGTCCAGGATGATCCATGATCGTACAGGACGATCCACTGCGTACAGAATTGGAAATTTGCAGTTTTTGGGCGGTTTTTCTTGTCTTTTCTATAAAAGGTCCAAATTAGACTGCCACCCAATCTTTTTGTCATTTGATCTTCGTGCCTCTTGAGAGAATAGCCAAGGAGAGAGTGGAAGAGAGCATTCAAAGGAGGATTCCTACCACTGGAGCGAGAAGGCTTCACTTGGATTGCTAAGGTAAGAGTCTCTACTTGTGAAATTGGATTTCTTCACTCTTTTCTTTCTTCTTTCTAGATTCTTGTGAGAAGATCATTCAAGAAGGTCCGGTTCTCTGCCGACACTTGGAGAGTGTGAATAGACGAGGGTTCTCTGCCCACACTAGGAGAGTGTAAAAGGGAGAAGGTTCTCTGCCTACACTTGGAGAGTGTGAACAGCCTTAGGGTTCTCTGCCCACACTAGGAGAGTGTGAAAGGACGACGGTTCTCTGCCAGCACTGTGGATTGTGTAAAAGGACGACGGTTCTCTGCCGCACCGGGTAGTGGTGAAAAGAATGTTTTGTACAAGCTTCTCCGCCTTGCTGTGGGTGCTAAAGGAGAGTCACTTTGTGGTATTAGTGCAATACTCAGAGGGTGCCTCTGAGGAGTGGATGTAGGTCTGGTTATAGACCGAACCACTATAAATCTGGTGTCATTTACTTTATTGCTTTTACGTTTCCGCACTTTGAATTTCAGTTTTAACAACTCTGTGGTTGAAAAACATTTTTCTACTAACTTTAAAAGAAAATTTTATTTCGGTTCAACTTTATTATTAAGAGGGTTTAAAATTTTTAAAACTACCAATTCACCCCCCTCTTGGTAGCCGTGGGACATTTACTTAGGCTTAACAACCTAATTACTGGACTCAACAATTTTAAGTTTGCTAAAATTATAATTTGAATGGTCCCAAATTTACTTTTGGAACTTTCTAATTCTGCTTTTCTTTGAGTTCCATGCTCGATCAAGATAATTTTTTGATGATATATTTATATATAATCAGTATCTATTACATCATCTGATTTGACCCTGGTTGAACCATCGAATCACTAATATCTCCTTCTTCTGGTTCATTGTCTGACCTAGTTTTGAAAGCCTTGGAAAAAATTGATTAAAACTATCTTGAACTGGCAGTCGGGTTACTGAACCAAAAAATTGGTGTCGATCTTAAAAAAATTGGGCAATTAAAATATGATACAATTTGAGTTGTTAATTTTAGATCAAATTATCTATAAGTGAAATTAATAATATAAAAAAACTAAAATTTCATCTTCCCTTCATGTTATTTTGTTCACCTGGCTAGTTATTATCTTCATCTCCATCTCCATTTGTAAATTCGATGCACCTATGAGGGCTACCACCATGATGAAGGCACCTCCCCAATGCAAGTAGTCTTCTTCACTAGCATCACACTCCCTTCTCTTGTGTCCTTCGATCAACATCAATCTCATCATGGGATTTAAGTTGGAACCCATAATTTTTAGGCATTATTTTTTCTATAATGAATGTTATTTATTATATATATAATTATTTTTATATGAGCAATAAAGTCTTATTAACTTATCTTAATTTATTTGATCCTTTTGAAAAGTTATTTGCAAAAAAATTGAAGAAATCCTAATTTTTTACATGAATTTTTTTTTTGAAAAAATGAAATGTTTTTTTTTAAATGTAAATGAAGTGTTTTTGCCTTGTAACTACTCTGATAGAAGTTAATGAACATAGCTTTAAATGGTAGATATAGTAGTCCATATAACACCACCAAATTTAGTAGCTAGACAATGTTTGTTACTTCATTTAGCTGGATCCATTAACCCGCCTCCTCCTTTGACCTGCCGCAAATATGTTCAAGAGAACATGTAGCGAGTGTAATAGCCTCCCTGGACTAATATCAGCTAGCTTGCAGATGCATACAACAATCTCCATGAATATTGAGGGACATGTAATGAATGCAAATGCCAGCAAACAACAATAACAAGTTTATTATGCATACAATGACTCACCTATGGACAATGTAAGTAGAATAATAGAGGATGCAATGTCTCGCTTACAAGCAATTGTAGGAAGCTCATCTTACACACAACATACTATCTAGAAGAAAGGACTAATAGCACGTAGTGAATACAAGCTCTAATAAGCTATTATAGAAGTCATATCATGAACACATTCAATGCAGCTTCCTCATAGATGGTAGTAGGAGGTTGGTACCCACCTACAAGTAGTGATAGTAGAACAATAAAGAATATAGTAGCTTATTCACAAGAAATTGTAGGAAACTTGCCATACGCACTACATACTATCCAAAAAAAAAAACATAAGAGATATGATAAATGCAAGAACCTACAAGCAATGGTAGAAGATTCACACTAAACATGATACAATAACTAATGAATCTAAAATTCTTAGTAATTAATGATAAGCAACATTAAACAAAGATTATAATGCATAATAGCTCGCTCACACGGAGCAATAAAGGACCCATTGCACAATGCTACGATCCACCTATAAGTAAAGCAGGGAATCAGTAATAAAAAATTTGTGGTCCACTGATAGGCTGAGGTAGTAAATTTGTGGTGCCACACTGTCACACAAAATAAATCATCTTATTTGCAAGCGATAGGTAGGAGGTCCCTGGTGCACCCACAACTCATTTGTAGGCTGAAGTATATTCCCATAAGCTTAATGCTGAGGAAAGTATATGATCTCATGGAACCTGGAAAGCACATTTTCTGCATACACTTAACGTCTAAGGATGCTTCATTGGTCAAGAAATAAACTTTAGTTTAATCCCAATCCTTCTATGTGAATAGATAGGAGTCTAAAAGTCTTCAACTATTGAACAAATATACAGCCGTAATGTTTACTGAGATATTTATTTTATATGTTAATATTAGGCCTCCATGGTATATAATGAATAAAACTCACTAATAAAGAAGTAAAGTCAACGATGAACCTGATCCTTTATCGACAAGTTAATAAAGTTGATAAGATTTGACCAACAAAATAGAATTACCCATAAAAATCCTGATAATGGTAATATTGATAGAAAATCTCAATCGGAGGGGACTAAATCATTTAAAATGCCACCAAATTATAATAAAATACACTTAATGATGTCAATAATTAAAATAAAAACAAATCATCAAAATGCCTAAAGCAAAAAATGCCCTGCCACCCTCCGCAATAATTTATCGAGGTGGATAAATCTAAAAATCACTTTAGCTCACAAAGAGCAAATATATGATCAAAATTATTACTAAAATTCATTCTCAATTGATCTCCTACCAGTCAAGACATGGCATGTGTCCTCTAACTGGTGGTTTTTTTATCAAATGATGTCATAAGTAAACGATTATGATCAGGACCATCTGATCTGGTGGTTGATAAGCGTAAATAGTGTATTATTTTATGTGTTATATTTTTAGTGAAAATATATTATTTTAGTTATGTTGTGTAGGAAAAATATCAAAATGGGCACATAATTCTAAGTATGACCTAGTGCCGTGAAGTAGGAAAAATCAACGCCATAGTGCCATAATATTAACATTGTGGCACCAACTTCTCTATTGGACTAGTGCTATAGTGTCAAATTGGTCAGCTTTGAAATGTCATGCTCTTTATCCTCCAATGCAACAATGTCATAATCTATAACCTACACCAAAATTACCCTTCCAACACCACAATGTTTGAAAGTCAGTAGCGCTATGGCATAGCAGTTGTAACTTCCCAATGATACAACCTGTTAGTGAAATGATGTAATTTCTCACTAAGTAACTGACCCACATCAGCAAGCACCACGATGGATCCAAAATAGCAGTGCAATAGTGTTAGTTCATTTGTTGGGCATAGTGGTGTCTACTTTTTAAGCGTCACATTGCTAATTTCCTACTTTATATTTTCTTATAAATAATCATTGTGTTATATTTTTAGGGGAGTTTGACCACTTGAATAATTTCAATACAATTCAGAGCGCTTCTATGAATTTCCCATAGGGTGATAATTAAGAGAATTTAGGGAAGTACTTGATACCATCATTAGAGTATTTGGCTTGTGATTATGGAAGTAATTCGGTAAGTAAAAATGCGTGTAGAGGAGATCCATTGAACCATTTTGGTGATAATAATTGTTGCATATCTGTTTTCATGGTTTATGATTTTGATGATAGCAAATACTCTTATTTCTCTACGACTGCCTTATCTACTGACATTTGGTACACACGATCAGACTGAAAATTGGAACCAGCTCAAGATTGTGTAGACTAGGTCTGAGTCAGTTTGTACCCTTTTTTCTTTCTTGAGTCATTGTATTTGGTGTGGCTCCTGATGCTTTGTAACTTGGAAGATTTCTAACTATTTCCTAGAGTTTACTGTTTTGGGTAACATCATCTGGGATGATTTTATATCGTCATAGACGATTTTATATCGTCCTGGATGATCAGTTCAAAAGCTGAAACCCTAATTAGGGCATCCTCATTAAAGCAGTCGTCATTATGCAAAAAACATCATCTTGGATGATTTGTATCGGCCAGGATGATAAGCTCAAAATAGAAAAAATCTGCCGCCAGATCTATTTAGGAATTACTTATTTTTGGACATCGTGCAAGACTATAAAATATCATCCAGGACGATCCAGGAAAATTTTTCCAAAATTTCTTTGGAATTTAAGTAAAGCAATTATGACTTGATTGCAAAATCAAATCGTCCTAGACGATCGCAAAATCATCCAGGCCGATACGCTGGACGATTGGACATCAGACAACTATTTTTCAGGGCGATATTCAGGATGATATTCCATAATTTGTTCTGATCATCTAGGATGATATATTATCGTCCTAGATGATATGAACAAACTTCTTCTGATCGTCTCAAATCGTCCTGGCTGATTGGGCTTAAATTGTACTGATCGTACAGGACGATAATGTCGGCAACTTGCATTAATGAGCTCATTTTAAGATCTTCTATTTAAGCTATGACATGACACTTTGTAAGTGTCTTTGTCAGCCATTGTAGCTTCGTTCTTTTGGGGGAAACTTGAAAGAGAGTGAGGAAAGGGTGGAGATTGAGAGAGGTAGAAGATCCTGTGAGGGAGGACTCAAGGGAGTGTGGAGGGGGTTCCACACGGTTGCTCCAGCAAGATCACACCTGAATACCGTCGGATTCAAGGCTTGTCTCAAGGGAAGTTCACCAAAGAAGAAGATCTCTTTGGTGTCAAAGGACCCGGCTACTCCGCCGCACCGGGGAATATGGAAGTGATTTTGTAAGGGCTTCTCTTCCTAGCTGTGAGGGCTAAAGGAGAGATACTTAGTTAGTGCAATACTTAAAGGGTGCCTCCAAGGAGTGGACGTAGGTCAAGGTTTGACCGAACCATATAAATCTGTTGTGTTCTTTCTTATTATTGCTTCAGCATTATTTTCTTTCGCACTTGACTTCTGTGGTGATTTTGGTTTAAGTTTTATCTTTGATTTTAAAGTTATCTAATTTACATCTGTCTTTGTTAGCCTTGGGCCAGTTCATAAGGGCTTAACATCCCTAACAAACTTTCAAGTGATATCGGAGCACTTTCTAGTGCCATCTGAGCACTTTCAAGTGGTATCAAAGCGGGATTCATAAAAATTGAGTTTTAAAACTTTTTGAATTTCGATCCATGACTAATTTTTTAAATCATAATATTACAAAAGGTTTTTCAATCACCAGACCACCTTTATTTGAAAATATTATTTTTGATTTTTGGAAAATACGCATGTCTATTTTTTTTGCAATCAGTTGATTTTTGCATGTGGCATATGATTTTAACGGGTTATACATTACCTTCACATGTTATAAATGGAATTAAAACAGATATTCTTTTTAATCAATGGAACAGAGAAGAACAACTCAATTCTCAATTGAAAGCAAAATCTTTAAATTACTTTTTCTATGTTTTAAATTCTGAAGATTTTATGTTAGTATCCACGTGCACTACTGGTAAGGAAGTTTGGGATAAGCTACACATCATATACGAAGGCACTTGTGAAATAAAGCAATCCAAGTTGAATATGTTAATGCATGATTTTGAACTATTTTCCATGAAATCTTATGAGACGATCTTAGACATGTATACTAGGTTTATTCAAATTATAACATCATTGCATGCTTTAGGAAAAGAATTTTCAAAATTTGAAAAGATTAACAAAATTCTTTGTTGTCTACAGGATAAGTTTGATGCTAATGTAAGTGCTATTTATGAATCAAAAGATTTCAATGAGTATTTTATTGATAATTTGATTAGCTCACTCATTGCCTACGAGCAAGGTTTGGGTCAAAAACTTTTGGATGCAGGTAAAATGATTGTTCTTAAAGCTGAAGATACATAAAAAGAAAGCTTAGTTGGTGACGAATGCAATGACTTGTCAAGCAAATCACAAAGCTCACCAAAGCATAAGCATCAATAAAAGTGGAAAAAAGATAAAAAATAGTAAGGATGTTAATATTTCTTCTGACGTTATTTACTTTCGATGTAGGAAGCCTGGACATATGAAAAATCAATGCCCTAATTTGATAATTCTTCCTACAAAAGAAAAGAGTAAAGCGAAGCAAATTTTAAATTGGGGAAATAATGAAAAGATAAAAAAACTCCTGGGCAGACCTAGTTTCTGAAGCATCGGACCAGGAGAAAGATAATGGTTAAAAGCCTTGTTTGTGTTTTTGTGTTGTGTTTTGTTTTTAGTTATTTTCTTTTTTTGTTTTGTTTCGAATTTAGTTTGTGTTTTTGTCTTTGTTTATTCTTTGATTTTTTTTTCTTTCTTCTTATTTCGTAAAATTTTTTCTCTGATCAACACACACATTCACTTTTCTAAAAATGAAAAATCTACTTCCTATATTTTCTTGAAATCTTTGGTAAGTTGTGATTGACTTCTCTAAAAACAGTCAAAGGAAGGAAACTCATGTTTTTTACTCTCAATCTCTGTTTCTTAAAAGAGGTTATTCTACTTTTGATTTAAAATCTTTTTCATATTTTAAATTAGTCTTTGAAACTAAATTTTTTTTATCTCCCTATATTTTATTTATCGCATAGAAATCTTTTGCAAATTGTTGAATCTAGCTCATAATTTTCTTAATCAAGAAATTCACTTTTGTCAATAGAATGAGTTTACTTTTTTTTTTTTAATTTCAGAAAGGTAGCATATTAAAAAAAAAGGCCAATGATGCCAAATCAAAAAAAGTCGCCAATGATGTCAAATCAAAAGATGCACAATGACGCCAAATTGAGAAAGATACACAAAGTGTATAAAAAGAAAAAAGATGTGCAAAGTGCGCCAAAAACATGACAAGAGGCATAAAATGAGCCCACAAAGAGTATGCTTACTTTTTCTATTTTTATTCAAAGCTTAAGAAAACCCTTAATATTTTCGATACTTGATTTTCAAATCTTGATTCCTGATTCAACAATTCATGCATTAATCTTCTATTAGATATATTTTATGGAAGGAGTTTTGAAAAATGATTGTTTCTATCTCTAATTTATTTCATGATTTAGATATTGAATTAAAAAGTTTTTGAGCCTCTTTAAAAGAACTTGAGTTTGGATTATCAAATTCTTAATTTCTAACATTTATGGGTTATGCATTGTCAATACAATTCTACTAAGTTTTTAATTAAAACCAAGAGGTAACTTTTTCATTTTAAGAATATTTATTTTTCACTAGATCAGTGAACATTTTTGTCTTTTGGTCGTTTTGTTTTTTATTTGTGTCCCTTCTCTTTTTGATAATGTCAAAGGGGGAGAACATATTGTTGAATTTGTATGTTTTTGTATCCTTTTTCTTTTTCAAAAAATTAAAAACAAAAAAATTTATCTCCCCTATTTTTAAAGTTTTATTCTAGTGAGAGAGATATTAGGAGAAAATGTTTCATATTTGCAAATTCAAATCATAATGTTTGCCATCATAAAAAAGGGGAGATTATTGCGGATCTGTTTTCACGGTTTATGATTTTGATGATAGCAAATACTCTTATTTCTTTACGACTGTCTTATCTATTAACATTTCAGGTCCACACAATCAGACTGCAATTTGGAACCAGCTCAAGATTGGGTAGACTAGGTCTGAGTCAGTTTGTACCCTTTTTTCCTTTCTTGAGTCTATTGTATTTAGTGTGGCTCCTGATGCTTTGTAACTTGGAAGATTTCTGACTGTTTCCTAGAGCTTACTATTTTTGGTAACATCGTCCGGGATGATTTTATATCGTCTTGGATGATCAGTTCAAAAGCAGAAACCCTAATTAGGGCATCCTCATTAAAGTAGCCGTCATTATGCAAAAAACATCGTCCTAGACGATTTTGTATTGGCTAGGATGATAAGCTCAAAATAAAAAGAATCTACCGCTAGATCTATTTAGGAATTACTTATTTTTGGATATCGTCCAAGTGGATCGTTCAGAACTATAAAATATCGTCCAGGACGATCTAGGACAATTTTTCCAAAATTTCTCTGGAATTTAAGGAAAACAATTATGACTTGATCGCACGATCAAATCGTCCTGAACGATCGCAAAATCGTCCAGGCCGATATGCTGGACGATTGGACATCAGACAACTGTTTTTCAGGGTGATGTTCAGGACGATATTCCACGATTTGTTCTGATCATCCAGGACGATATATTATCGTCCAAGACAATATGAACAAACTTCTTCTTATCGTCTCAATTCATTCCGGCTGATTGGGCTAAAATTGTACTGATCGTACAGGACGATATTCCTATCATCCTGGACGATAATGTCGGCAACTTGTATTAATGAGCTCGTTTTGAGATCTTCTATTTAAGCTATAACATGACACTTTGTAAGTGTCTTTGGCAGCTATTATAGCTTTGTTCTTTTGGGGGAAACTTGAAGAGAGAGCTTGAAAGGGTGGAGATTGAGAGAGGGAGAAGATCCTGTGAGGGGGGACTAAAGGGAGTGTGGAGGGGGTTCCACACGGTTAATCCGGCAAGCTCGCACCTGAATACCGTCGGATTCAAGGCTTGTCTCGAGGGAAGTTCACCAAAGAAGAAGATCTCTTTGGTGTCAAAGGACCCGGTGACTCCGCCACACCGGTGAAGGTGGAAGTGATTTTGACCGAACCACTATAAATCTGGTGTGTTCTTTCTTATTATTGCTTCCACATTATTTTCTTCCGCAATTGATTTCTGTGGTGATTTTGGTTTAAGTTTTATCTTTAGTTTTAAAATTATCCAATTATCCTATCTCTTTGTTAGCCTTTGGCCAGTTAATAAGGGCTTAACATCTCTAATGAACTTTCAAGTGGTATCAGAGCACTTTCTATTATCATCTGAGCACTTTCAATAATCTCTTGTACTTTTTTTTCTATCATGCTATGAATGAAAACGAGTTTGCTTAAAGTTGGTCCATGTCTAGCTAAATTCTCTAGTTTTAGATTGATGATATAAATATTATATGTAATATTGATATGTTCTCTTATTATTTAAATGATTAAAATGATATTTTAATATCACCAAATCTTAATTTAATGCACATAATGATCATATATGTAGTTAAAATTAGGTGTAATATGAAGCCTCGATAGAGAAAAGCAGGCTTACCAAGAATATTGAATTAGTGTGCAACATACCTAGGCATAGGGTATGAAATGTGTTAAATTCTTAAGGAGATGATACAACTATAGAAACTCGATGGACATCCTTTATCCCTAAAGCTTGATAAAGATTTAAGGATGTATATACTTTAAATAACATCACAATTAATGAGATTTATTAGAAAAAAATATGTTATATAATGTTATTTATATTTATCAATATAAACCATTTTATCTATATATCATATTCATTATCTTTATTTAATTTTATTTAAGTGATTGAATCTACACAATAAACATTTTTATTTAAGTATGATAACTTTACAATTAGTGTAAATAATAGTAGTTAATTGCTGAAAAGCATACTTTCTCATATGTTTAACACTCTAGTCTATTACTTTATTATTGGATTTGGCACATATACTTACGTATATTAAGTGAGGTTGTTAAAATTTTTATATCAAAGAAAAATCAAAGCATTATTATATATTAATATATACTTAAATCATTTTAAAATTTAAAAGGTTACCATAAATCCCATTAGTGATTTTTTTATCAAATGGCATCATTAAATTATGGTCATGGTCAGAGCTCATATGTTCTCTAATGGAGTTAAATCATCGAGCAATGAATCAATATGATATGACTAATATGGCACAAAACCCTTTATTAATTATGGTGGATTCATATTTATCCCCTTAGATAAATATTTATCCCAAGTCTGTAAGGTACACTTGGATGAAGCAAACCATGGCTCCTAACAAGGATTCTTTTATCAGGTTGGCTCGATCATCTTCTCTAACTAAGTAAACTAAGGATCATGATGGCATGGGATGATAAAACAATATGATCTTGATCATTTCTATCATCATCCCTCCCCCCCCCCCCCCCCCCCCCCCCCCCCCCCCCCCACCCCCCCCACCCACTTTAAGGGCAAGGTGGTGAATTTCCAATTTTATATATTAAATTTCCAAATACCAAATCATGCTGCTACTATACACTGGATACTATGTACATATTTGATGAATAGTCTGAATCTAAAGTTCTTTCTCACTATCGGGAGGGGTAATTAATAATAGGGGATCACGCCTATTGGAAACCTCAACTTATATCATAAAGTTCTCACAAAAATATGGGAAAATTCTATACATAATGTCTTATTCAAAATCCAATCTGTCTTTTTAAAATTTGCCTCCAAACTTAAATTTTAAAACACACATCTAAGACCCAAAAAAAGAGAAAATGGGCCACAGAGAGGCCAGGGCACAAATTTTTGGAGCCCACAATACTGTATCTTAGGTTCCAACTTTATATATGGGCCCACAAGTGTTCTATTTAAGTGCACTCATTTATATTCACTTACACTCCTTTCCTAATTAAACTAATGCCTCATGATCTTTACTATCCATTTCCACTACAAGACTTTTTAGCTTCTTGAATAATTCTTTTAATTCAATATCTTATTTTTTTAAGGATTCATATGATTTTGAGAATTCATTATGACTTTTATTTAATGCATCAAATTCATGTAATAAAAATATATGCTTCTTGTTTATTGTGATATATTCAGCTTTGAAAGTTGAATGCTCATTAATTAAACTATCATCCTCTTATTTCAAAGTTAGAAATTGCTTTTTCAATATATTATGCTGCTTTTTAGCTTCCTATATGAATCATGAATTTACTCAAAAAAAAAAAGTTCATTATAGGTAAGCTCACATACCTCATCTTGTTCAGAGTTCATAATTAAATCATTTTTAATTAAACATAAATTTATTGTGTCCGCTTCTAGTTTTTATTCTGATGAATCTAAGGCTAAGTTCGCCTAGAGAACGTTTTAAATTTTTAATTTTGTTCTTTTTATAATAGACTCATCATCACCCTTTTTCATTATAGGGTGGCTCTTAATATTCGCGCATTCAGACCTCATATGTCTAGGCTTACTACACTCATAATAAATTGTGTTTTAAGAAAGCTTATTACTTTTACCATTCATACCTTTGCTCCTATCAAGGTGATGCTTGTGCTTGTACTTTTGCTCTATGAATCTCTTGAATTTACTTATTATTAAAGCTATTTTCTTGCTCCCATAAGCTCCTGAGTCGAAGTGATCTATATCATTAGCTTTCAGAGCCATGATCTTTCAGTTATCTCATTACCTATATCTAGTAATCTTTTGCTCATAAGCAATGAGAAAGCCCAATAAATTGTTAAAAAAAGTATATATTTAGATCTTTGGATTTAGAAATAGTAGTGAATTTAGCATCAAAATTATCAATAAACAATGCAATATCTTATTAACCTTTTTAGAATTTGATAGTTCCCTTCCTAAAGCATATAGAGTTGTCACTATTTGTAAATCTAGTGTACATGTTAGATATATTTTGCTAGGTTTCAGGTAAAAGAGTTTATATGCATGCAACCTTACATTCAAACATAATTATTTCACTTCATTTATACCTTCATATGTAATACACAACTTATTCCAAATATCCTTTCTAGTGGTACATGTTGATACATATATATAGTCATCATATTTAAAGGCATAAAAAATAATTCAAATATTTTTCATTGAGTTGAGCCAAATCCCTATCTTCCATACTCCATTTAATAAATGAGATTTTTACATTAATACCATTAATAATGAAAAAAAGAAGTATCATGGCCAGTTTGTATCATATGCTACATTCTAAAGTCAATCTATCATAAAAATATATACATACAAAATTTCTAAAAGTCAAAGAGAGTGTTTGAATCCCTTTCACCTTCCCTAATATGGTGGAGTGTTCAAATCCCATTTACCTTTCCCATTGCAATAGAGTAGTCAAATCCCTTTCACCAACAGTGAGATCGAGTAGCTGTCACTAACCTAGTGCAACAGAGTAGCCAAATCTCTTTCACCATCCTGCTGTGACAAAGTAGCCAAATCCCTTTCAGTAACCCTGTATGGTGGTGTAGATTAACCCCTTTCACCAACCTGGTATAGTGGAGTTGAAGAATTCCTTTTACCAACTTGGTGTGGTTGAATAGCAAAATCTCTTTCCCCAACCCAGTGCAACAGATTAGCCGGGTCCTTTGTCACTAAAGGGGTCTTTTTTCCAAAGCTTCCCCCAAGATAAATCTTAATGCATGGAGGAATGCAAGTATATGTTCGTCGAAGAAACCATGTTAAAACACCTTTTCTCACACTCCCTTGCACTCACAAGGCTCCTCTCTCACAAACTTCACCCTTTTCTCTCACTAACTTAAAGTTCTCTCTTCAACACTTTCTCATAGAAGACATAATCCAATGACTGCTAAAAGAGTCTCTCTAATGAAATAAGAGATGATTAAATGTAGGTTTCAAGATAACCCAAAATTTTAATTTAGCAATTTTTATTTGTATAATATGACTTATAATACTGTATAATGAATAGTATTCTATATGAACAGCTAAAAATCTTTCACTGATCATCCAGTATAGTCATAGGGTTGTATAGTATGAATAGGACAATTGAATCATCAAACACCTAAACGGTAAAAAACTATATCTATAGATAATTTAGTATTGTCTTAATCATACCATATGACTTTAATAGTTAATTGTCTCAGATTCAATTGCTTAATCACAAGGACTAAATATGTAACATTTTAATTACATTGTATAGTATGATTCGGATCATTTTGTATGAATTTATCAAAATTTAGAAATCAAAATATTGCATAATTTTAATTAGCAATGGAGGTCTCCTAATTTTAACTAATTGTCCAATACAATTTAGTTTATACAATACGATTAATTTATTCCTTAATTTCAAATTTATTTTAGATAATTAATCTTTTTAATAAATTTTTTATTACATAGATAAAAAAGTACGATCTTCAGAAAAATAAAAATATTTAATCTCATTCCTCTCGTGTGTGTGTATAATTGCTAAGCAAACATACACTTTTTTACACTGATTGACTCAAAAAACAAAAAAGTGCAGACTCTTGCATAAATCAAACATATACTATCAACATTGCGTCATGATTCTTTGATGATACTTTGTGTATGCAGAACCTGAAATATTAGCATATATAGAAAGGACATGCAATAATAAAACATAGGATAATTTAAATAAAATTCAATAATATTTATTATCATCAAAACCTAAACTCGGGCTCCCAGATTACAACAAATCATGATCTTGGACTCTTTGAAGCTAGGGTGATGAGATCAACATTTTGAAAATAAAATCAACGCATTTTTATTGCATGTTTCGGGAGTTATTTGCATTTGAAGAACAATTATTTTTTAGTTTTTACTATCTTATCCAACAAAAACAATAATGTTAAATAAACTTTTTAAATATTTTTATATTTAATTTTAAAATAAATTTCGACTAATTTTTTTCTTGAATTGGATTTGATTTTATTGTAAACCATAAAAATCATTTTATTTAATATGTTCAAACTATAATTAACTTAGGAAAACAAAATATCTCTATTTTTTATTCATTTAATCTAAGATAAATGTGATAGAATTTCTTACATTAAATTAATAGTTTTTTTGCATAAAATTCAAGAAAATAAAAAAAATAATTAAAGAAGTATTGGAAGAAAAAAAATTAAAATCAGATGACCTTAGGGTTCAATTCGCTGCCCATGTTAGGATAATTTATTAAATCTTGGCATATTGGTGGTTATAATAAAAAAAATTATTTAATTTTAAAATTTGCGGACATTTTGAAATTTCTAAAAAATAATATTATTTATGTCGAACTTGTATGATAATAACAGCTCATTTTGGTCTGTTGGTTAGGAACTTGTGCTATCAACTAGGATTCGAGTCTTGTGTATACGATGTGTGTGTGAATCTGACGTAATTGACGTAAATGATTTAAAAATAAAAATAGAAAACTTATATAAAATAGATATTATTAGTTTCTATATATATATATATATATATATATATATATATATATATATATATATATATATATATATATATATATATATATATATATATATGGAGATCTAACGATGGTTTACAATAGCCTTAGCCCTTAAAGAATTCAGGGGCTATTTAATTGGCTTTTCTTTTCCTATAATAATCTTTGGTCAATATACTATAGACTGCTCTGTATTTTTTATAATAATATTAATAATATTAATAATAAGGTTAACCAAATCCGAAATTTATCCGGCAACAGGCACGTACGAAGAAAATTTGCTTAGCCAGCAAGGTAAGAGAACTTCTCTCCCAAGTTCTCCCACGTTGCAATTATCCACTATATTAAAAGAAGAGGCCGGCTGTTCTTCGATAGCCGTACAAAACTGCTTTGATGCGCTTATTGTTCTTCGTCTCTGTGTTCCTACTGATCGCACAGATTTCTTTCCTGATGGCGGAGGAATCGAACAAGTCTGCCGGTGGTTCCATTCCCGGCTCAGGCGAGGATGCTGCCGTCCACATCGTCTATGTCGATCGTCCGGGGAGGAGGAGCCAGAGGCTTTCCACATTCGCACCCTTGCCTCCGTCGTTGGAGGGTTAGGGCTTCTTCTTCGTCTCCTTCGTTTTGTCTCACACACGAACTCTCTCTAATAGCGTTAGCATTAGGAATTTTGATTGTCTTGTCTCACACACGCACTCTCTCTAATAGCGTTAGCATTAGGAATTTTGATTTTGTGGGCTAAAAGATTCTTTGCCTCTACAGCGAGGACGCGGCAAAGGATGCGCTTATCTACCACTATAAGCACGCAGCGAGCGGGTTCTCTGCTAAGTTGACCCCTCAGCAGGTTGCTGAGTTGTCTCGTAAGTTACACTTTATGCTATTCACTAATGGATACAGGGAGCTGTGAGGTCATCATTTTGATTCAGTCATTATTGAAAGCTGATTATTTCCTTGTTATTTACTTGTTGATAACTAACCTCTTATGACATCAAAATTGTTGATTTTGTAGTTTAAATAAGGGGAATGATTTTAATTATTTCTGTTAGACATGTTCAGTAGTTTAATCTTTTATTAGGGCATTTTAGTTTTCCACCTGATTGCAGCTACTAGTTGTGGTGATGTTTCTAAAATTTTTTACTTCTGTTTAATGAATTGATTTTAATTAAAAAACCATGTATGGTTTGACTATAATTTATTGCATAAGGATATTTTCTTCTACGTTATTTTTGGGAATATGATCCCGAGTTTTTGTTGAGAGTATGATCCCGAATTTTTGTTGTGAATATGATCCCATGTTTTTGTTGGGAATATGATCCCAATTAACTATACAGTAGAACATGCAAAAGTAAGCATATGAAAATAATTAATAGTATTACATTTACAAAGTCCATAACGTGATTTCAACATTAAAATAATAATAACAAATGAAAAGTATATGATAGAAACAAGTGTATAAGCGAAGACCAATGTTTTCAAAGCACAAAGGGCAGTGGGATGCATAAGAGTTCTTTTTTTTTTCTTTAATGCACCGAACACAAAGCAAAACGGTGCTTTTTTTAACTATAATGCTCATAATTTATATAGAACTATAAATATAATGATACGTTCATTAACAATTATAAAACAATGAATGTTTAATAGATTCCTTAAATTTTAATATATGATAGAAAAAAAAAATGATGTACATGCCTAACTTGTAGAGAAACTTAAAAAGTGAACCATTAAATTAAAATTTTAACTATTTTTATTGTACAATGGAATTAACAAACAATTTTAAGTTTAAGACTAGCATAGAAATACGGTGTAAAAAAATTAAGATCGCATAATTCATATCAAATGTTAAATTTTAATGTAGAAAGTTTCAAGTTTTATGAAGCAAACTACATAAAATTAAGTAGTCTCATCTTCTCTTACTCATAATCTTTTTGTCCTTTAAATAGAAATTCATCTTTAAAATCTTCTTCTACTCTTTCTTGTGAATCAATCCTATCTTCTCTTTCTTGAACAATAAAAGTGATTGCAGGTCCGGATGAACTAGCCCTCATTATGGATGAACTCTCCATAATTTTTAACCTACTAAATAACAAAACATCTTCGATCAACTTCTCCAAACACCTCTTCAACTTGTCTCAAGTTGTATGATCAGTTTTAAGTACTTTAATTAATAAAGAAAATCAAAATTATATAAAAACTTCAATTGATCATAGAGATTTCTTATCTCTATTGTGGATGGCAAATTCAGTTGCATATAGTTCACTAATATGATTATAAATAGAGAGTTCTTGATTTATGATTTATCTCATTTGTGTCTCCCACCAATCGACCAATAATTGCATATTAGCCTTTCATCAATTAATCTTTCTAGTTATGTTGTAAACTTGTTTTTTTAATTAAGCTCTAGATTAAGATATTATTTATCTTGAGGCAATGGTTAATATACAATCCTAATTAAGATTTTGTCAGGTGTCTTCACTAGTTTCAATTGGGTCGCTACAAGAACACTTTATTGAAAGCTGATTATTTCCTTCCTTGTATTGAGATCGCGGGTTCTGAATATTCTTGCACTCACTGCTGACCACATTCGTGAGGAGAATAACTCATCGGCTAGGCCAGCTAGGAGGGTGGAACCAGAGCTAACCAAATGCACTTTCAAGGCCAATTAATGAGGCTAAGCCACCTCTTAAATTTAAAGTGCTTCACTTGGAGTCATATCGAGGAAAGATTGACCCCACCGATCATTTAACTACTTTCGGGTCCATGACCTTCCTGTTAAACATAGACGATGCCCTTATGTATCGTTGATTCATCACGACACTAAGGAATCAACGCTAGATGGTTCAATCGCCTACAAATATGAGTGGTCACCACCTTATTCTCTATGTTCAAGCGGATGTTCATGATGCAATTCGCTAGCTTGAGACCCCAGAAGAGCTTGCAAGTCCACCTAATGATGAAGCAAGAGCCTAGGGAATTATTGAAGAACATTATAATGAGATTCTAAAGAGAGATGCTAGATATCAAGGACCTAGAGTCTATAGTCTCCCATACTGCCTTGACCTGAAGACTAAGGGAAGGTTCTTTCAGATGCACGCTCATCCTATAGAGGTCGAGGATTCTTGCCAAATTATTGGAGCTGGCCAATAGTCATGTGCATGCTAAAAAACACAACTGGGTAGCTGAATCCTCTATAGCTATACCCACCACCATGAAGTCGCTCCCAAGCGAGAGCCATATTGAGAAAGAGAAAGAACAAACTTGCCCTAGAGATAAGAGAGACAAGAGGTAGGACCCACCACAGGATCACTGACATCCTGACCATTAGAGGGCGCCAGTGCAACAACCACCATTAAGGATAGCAGGGCCACTAGCACCGAGGGCCGAAGAACCTCCTTAGGCCACTCGACTTTTTTATGAGGTCGCCCATCAATCTCCCGCTTACCCCACATACACTCTGTTGAGAGTGTCGATGGTGAGCTTGTGGAGGTTATCTAACACAATGAGTTTTTTAAATGTCTACCATCGATGAAAGCCATTGCCAACACCCTCGATACCTCTAGGTATTTTGCCTTCCGCAAACATCATAAACATCTTTTTTAAATCTGTCTTTAATAAAATGAATATGCTCGCTTCCCAGCTCACCGCCATTGCAGGACACATTTATTTCTTCTCTGGTGAGCATTGCGACATACAAGTACTCATTCTACCAGTTACCCGGGGTGAGGGCGAGCACCAGTATACCGCGATGGCTGACTTCATCATAGTTGACGCCCTGACGACCCTTAATATTATATTTGGCAGGCCTCTACTAAATACCTTTAGGGCTATTGTATCAATATACCACTTCGTGATATAAGTTTTGGTAGGAGAAAAAGAGATCACGGTGAGAGGCTCCCTAACCCATTCACCACTTACTACCTGAGAGCGGCTGACAAAGTGGCAAACACCACGGAGGAGGTCTTCCAACTAGATGTGGAGTGGGGGCTAGGCTTTAAGTCCTTGAAGAAGTCTAAGAGGTGCCCGCTGTGGAGGGCTAACATGAAAGAACCCTTAGAATCAACACTTCTTTTAGCGATGAATGCCGAGGTGGGCTTATTTAGGCACTTTGAGATAACCTCAATGTATTTGCATCAGCGAAGGTATCACTTGCCACCAACTCAATATGAGAATAGTTGTTCGCCCCATCAAATAGAATATAAGGAAAACGACTTCCTTTTTTGCTGAGGCCATAAGAGAAGTAGAGAAGCTTGTGGTGGACAACTTTATGAGGGAAGTCTAGCACCTAGATTAAATCTCCAATATATTAATGTTGAATAAAGCAACGGGTAAGTGGAGGATATGTGTGGACTTCACTAACTTGAATTTGGCATGCCCTAAAGATGGTGATTGCCCAGAATTGATGCTTTGGTTGACACGACAGTGGGTTACTCAGTGATGGGTTTTATCATCAGATCAAAATGCATCAAAGCGATTCGGGCGACTAGGGCTGCAAACGAATCGAGCCGATCCGAGTATGTGAGTGTTCATGTTTGAGTTCATTTATTATCAGCTTGTTCAAGTTTGGTTTGTGTTTGATTCAAGCTTTATTGTTTGTGTTCATGTTTGTTCGTTTAAATTAATGTGTTCATGTTTTGTTCATGTTCAATTACTTTAGTGTTTATCGAGCTTTAAACAAACAAGCCTTGATGAGCTATAAATGAGCTCTACTTTTAGATGTTCATTAACTTAACAAACGAGCTTTATCGAGTCTCCTAACAAACAATTATATATAGCATGTTCGTAAACATATTTAATGAATTTTTTAAAATATCAAACAAGTACGTTCATGAACATATCTAATGATTATTCTTGAGCTATCAAATAAGCAAGTTCATAAACATATATAACTTATTTTTTCAAGCTACTAAATGAGCTCGTTCACGAACAAGTGATCTATGATTTATCTTATATTTATTCATGATTATTTTAAACAAACAATCTAGCAAATATGGACAAATGTTAAATGTCACTTTTTCATGAACAAATTCATTCTATTGAAGATATAAAATTCAATGAAATTATAATAAAAGCAGTAATCATGTAAAATGAAATTAAGATTAATTTTTATGAATATATTTTCAAATGAAACTTATCTGTTTCATTTCTCTCCAATTGGTGCAATAGCTGAAAGATTATCTTCTGCGTTCATAGAATGGTTATGTTAGCATACATTATAATATTTAATTCCTTTAAACTTTATTATTTAACAATAATTATTTAGTTGTAATAAATATAAAATATTTTTATTATATATATATATATTATATATATATATATATATATATATATATATATATATATATATATATATATATATATATATATATATATATATATATTTATCAATTTTATAATAAAAATAATTGAGTTTTTTTTGAGGTTATTCACGAGTTCTAAATCAAACATGAATTGTGCTTTTTTCGAGCTTCTTATCGAGCTTAATGTCTAGCTTGTTCACGAGCTACAAATGATGTTATTCATGAAGATAAATGAACTGAGCACATTAGTGTTCAATCTTGTTTATTTAAGTATCGAGTATTTAAAATATTGTTCAGGTTTATTTGTTTAGTTCATTGAACGAGCACAAATAAGTTGTAATTGAATCGAGCAACGAGTAACTAGTTGAACGGTTTGGTTCGCTTGTAGCCCTATGGGCGACTGTGAAAAGATAGCCTTCATCATGGCTGAGGGCTTATACTGTTACAAAATCATTCCTTTTGGATTAAAGAACATAGGAGCAACTTACTAGAGGATGATGGATAAGGCCTTTAAAGGTTAGAAAGGGAGTAATATTGAAGTTTATGTGAACAATCTCCTTGTGAAAAGAAAGACACCTAGTTAGCATATCAAAGACTTGAAGGAAACCTTTGCTATGCTGAAAAGGTACAACATGCCACTAAACCCACAAAAATGTATTTTTGGTGTAGGCTCTACGAAAGTTCTAGGTTTCCTCCTTATGCTTGAACATATCAAGTTCAATCTTAGCAAAGCGAGGGCCATCCATGAAATGCACTCGCTCGAGGCACCCAAAGAATTGCAGTGGCTTACTAGTTAGATTCCCTGGCATAACCATTTCAATTCTAGACTCAGCGAACGGGCTCTCCATTCTTCAAATTCCTGCAAAGAATGAAGTTCTCCTGGGGCAAAGATGTGAGATAGCATTCCAGTAGCTGAAGCCCCTCCTTACATCGTCGCCTCTTCACCAGAGCCCACGTTCAGGCGAGTCGCTCTTGTTGCATATCGGGATCGGTGAGGGCGCAATTTGTTCTATGCTCTTTAGAGAAGAAGGAATAAAATAATAGCTAGTGTATTATATGAGCATAACACTCTGAGGCATGGAATTGCCATACCTTTAGCATGGAGATGATTGCATGGTCAATAGTATGCTCCACAAGAAGATTATGACCCTATTCTGAGGCCCATTCTATCCAAGTGGTGATTAAGCACCCTCTTATGATTGTACTCGCGAAACTTGATCATTCTAGCAGATTGCTAAAGTGGGCAATGGAACTTAGTGAGTTTTAAATCTCTTACTCACCAATGATAACCATCAAAGCCTAATCACTCGTTCATTTCATCGTCAACTTCAACTATCTTAGTGCATAATTAGAAAAGGAAATTCCGTAGCCTCACTAGACACTATTGATGGCATCATAGGCGAATTATGACTTGTAGCAGGAATGCAGCTGAAAAGCCCAACAGGAATAACCATCTTACATGTCACAAACATAGAATTCAAAGTCGCCCATAATCAGGTCGAATATGAAGCCTTGCTAGCTTGTTCCTTTCATGTAGATTGGGAGTAACCTAATTGAAAGTATACTCCAATAACCAAGGTTTAAAATTAAGCAATTGAGTATTAAGGCATTTTTTGCTCATTAGGCGAGGCGTAAGCCTCAAGGCGTTTTGAGGCATAAGCCCCAAAATCTAATAATTGCGTAGTGCTAAAAATAAAAGTTAAAAGTGTTTTTTTATATAATACTCAAATAATATGTTAAATGATGGCATATTAATTTTCTATTGAACTATGAAGTAACAAATTTACATACCTACAACATCAACAACATCAAGCCTTTGTACCTCTATGTGGGGTCGGCTACATGAATAATTTTTCACTATTGTGACCGGTTAAAAGTCAAATTCTCATTTAAATCTAATAAAGAAAGATCATTTCTAATATTTTCTAACCAAGTCTTTTTAGGTCTACCTCTACTTTTCTTAACATAAGTCGAATCTAATACCTCAACTTTCCTAACCGGGTCATCGGAAGGCCTCCGTTTAATGTGACCAAACCATCTAAGGCGACTCTCTCTAATCTTATCTTGCACTGGAGCTACTCCAACCTTTTCACGTATATGCTTATTTCGTATCCTAATCTAAGGGTCAAGCCACTCATCCACCTAAGCATCTTCATCTCTACAACACTTAACTTAGTATTATGCTTCTCTTTTAATGGCCAACATTCGACACCATAAAGCATTGCAGGTCTCACCACCATCTTATAGAGTTTTCCCTTAAGTTTGAGGGGGACTTTTCTATTGCATAATATGCCCGATGCATTCCTCCTCTTCAACCATCCAACTTGAATTATGCTGATAATATCCCATTTATTTCACCATCACTCTGAATAATAAAACCAAGATATCTAAAACATGTACTCTTATTAATGACTTGATCGCCCAAAGTCACAATCCCCTCACTAGGTCTATTACTACTAAAATTGCAATCCATTTATTTAGTTTTAGATCTACTCAAGCGAAAACCTTTAGACTCTAAGGTTGACCTCCATAATTCAAGTTTACCTTGTACTCCCTCTCTAGTCTTATAAACAAGAAGAATATCATCTGCAAAAAGCATACACTAAGGTACATCCTCTTGCAAATGTCTAGTGAGAACATCCATGACTAAAGCAAAAAGATATGGACTTAAGGCTGATCCTTGATGTAATCCAACCGAAATAGGAAATACTTGGTTAAACCACCTTGTGTTTGAACACAAGTAATAGCTCCTGCATACATATCTTTAAGCATTATTAACTCCTTTCTTTTCAAGAACTTACCATAACACCTCTCTTGGAACTTTATCATATGCTTTCTCTAAATCAATAAATATCATATGTAGATCCTCCTTATTCTCTCTATATTTATCCATCATACCTCTCTCAATAAATTATGGCTTCCATAGTAGACCTACCCGGTATGAATCCAAATTGATTTTAAGAAACATTAGTATCACACCGCAACCTACGCTCCATAACTTGCTCCCATAGTTTTAAAGTATGACACATTCACATAATTCCTCTATAATTCGTATACTTCTGTGCATCATCTTTATTCTTAAAAATAGGAATTAACACACTCATTCTCCACTGATCTAGCAATCTTTGTAGTCTTCTAAACAATATTAAAAATTTTAGTAAGCCAAGAAATTCCTTCATCTCCTAAGTATTTTCACATCACTATTGGAATATCTACAGGTCCAATAGCTTTTCCACACTTCATTTTCTTCAAAGCCTCTCTAACTTCGGTTTTACTTATACGTCGATAAAAAAAAATTATTATTTTCATTTAGGTGATAAAGTTACTAAAGTCAATCATATTTTCACATTCTTCATTAAAAAGTTTAGCAAAATATCCCATCCACTTTTGTTGAATATCATCTTCTAAGAAAAGTATTTTTTGGTCTTCATCCTTCCTTAATACACTTCACTTGAACTAAATCCTTACTACTATCTCTTTGTTTGTCTAACTTATACATATATCTTTCTCCCTCCTTAGTATCTAATATATTACATAAATCATTAAAAGCTAAGCTCTTTGCATCGCAAATAGCTTTCTTAGATTCCTTACGAGCATCTTTATAGTTTTCCCAATTATCAGAATTTTTACATCAAAATTAATTTTTATAACAAAAATTCTTATTTTTTATCTTTTCTTGCACATTTGGATTCGACCACCAACTATTTTTACTATTAGGAGCTTTTTTCTTCGAAACTCCAAGCATATCTTTTGTAATATTTTTAATATCACTAGCCACTTTTTCCCACATAATATTAGCATCCTCATGCACAGACAGAATTTTAAGATCTAAAATCTTAATCACAAAAATACTTTTGTTAATATTCTTTAGATGCCCCCATCTAATCCTAGAAAATTATTTTACTTTATTTTTTTATTTTTTGCCAATTTATCTTAAAGTCCAAAACTAGTAATCGATGTTGGGTACATAAATTTTCACTCGGAATAACTTTACAATCTTTGCAATCTAAACGATCTAATTTTCTTATAAGAAAATAATCAATCTGTGTTTTACTATATCCATTTTTATAAGTGATAAGTTGCTCATCTCTTTTCTTAAATAAGTTATTAGTTATTAAGAAATCATAAGCTAAGAAAAAATCTAATATAGTCTTACCACTTTCATTTGTCGTTCCAAACCAATGTCCATCATAGATGTTTTTAAAATCTATCTCTCTACCAACATGTCTATTTAAATATTCTCCAATTAAAACTCTTTCTGTAAGAAGTATCTTTTGTATTAATTCTCTTAAATCATTCGAAAATTTTAATTTTGAACTCATATCCAAACCTACTTGAGGAGCATAAGTACTTATAATATTAACAATCTTAGCATCAACAACAATCTTTAAAGTTATAATTCTATCTCCAATTCAATTAATTTTAATAACATTATTCTTCAAATTCTTATCTATAATCACACCTACACCATTTTTAGTACGACTCATACTAGAACACATAGTTTATATCTTAAACCACTAATCTCCTTAACTTTCTCTCAAACTCATTTAGTTTCCTGAATGCACAGAATATTTATTTTCCTATAAATCATAATATATATTAATTTCATTAATTTTCCTGTAAGGGAGCTTATATTCCAAGTTCATATCCTAATTTTAGTTTCATAGACTAGCTTCTTTGCCCACATCCATCATTGATGCGGGAACCCTTGCCTATTTAACGCTGCACCCGGGTGTCGATATAACGGCCATTGCACAGTTGTCACTGTATTCAGGCCATATAGCGCGTCGCTTCCACGGGACGAGCTAGCATTAACACAAGTTTTTAAAGAATTTATCCAATGATTATTTGACAAATTTTACACTAGCTGTCGACTACCTAACACAACCCTCCACTTTTCTCATTCAAGACTTGGGACCTGACAACGACAGTGCTAACAAATTTACATACCTATAAAATAAAATAATTACACAATATGTAAAGTGGCATGTAATAAATTATATGAAATATAATTGAAATCCAAATATTATAAAAGAAAAAAATGACATAAAATATCTATAAATGTAATAAATTATATGAAATATAATTGAAATCCAAATATTACAAAAAAATATAAAATATATTAATTGCATAAACGTATCATATAATACCAAGTTTAGCTCTAAATTTCTTCTTTCTTTATTCCTTACGCATCTACATTTAATTACCAATGAAAGTTGAAATAATTGGCGACAATTCAAAAATCATGTGCTGTCATTTCTAAGAGGAATTTTATTTGAATCATTTTCATTATAAATTTGGTCTCTCCCCTGACTCATCTTATAGGGTCTAATACATCCCAATCTGTTGCTTCTTTACCTATTTCACTAATTTTCCTCTTTCATAAATGTTTGTCATCAACATAAAGTTAAGAGTAATACTCAAATTTTTAGAGATGGTGGTGGTGTGCGGATTTCAAGTGATCCTCGGAAGCGGCTACGACGACGGTGACTACGAAGAAGGCGGTGGGCTGGAGGTCGAGGTAGTTGAGAGGAAGTTATTGCGTCTTGGGAATGCAAAAAGGCATGATTTTTTTTGGGCTTTTGTATTGGATTTAGCTAAGTTTTAAACAAAAAAAACATGCATAAATAAAGCAAGCCGTATGCCTCATGCCAATAAGGTGGACCTTAGCCAAGATGTGGCGTAAGCCTCATAAAAAAAGCTCGAGGCATAAGCCTCGAAGCATTTTTTACTGGAATTATGCTAAGGCGGGCCTCATATTGTTCAATTTTAAACTATGGTAACATCTAGATTAATGGCGAGTACAAAGTAAGAGATGAACTATTGTTAAAGTATCTGTTCAAGGTCATGGTACAGGTAGATATCAACAAGCTTGAATATTTTTGAATTTCTCATATCCCAAGGGATTGAAATCAACACGTCGATCTCCTCTCCAAGCTAGGGAATCCTAATGGGAGACCAATCTCTACGATCACAATTCCAGCCATTGAGGAAGGAGAAATCATGCAGATCAATGAGAGCAATTCTCCAAGCTCGGTGGACCACTACAGTGAGTACTTGAAAACTAGAATCGTCAATGCTATGCTAGGGTCGAAAACTTAAGGTGGGTCGAAATTAAAGCGTATACTACCTACTCTTGGGAGGTGAGTCATTCAAAATATAAGCAATTTCACTCAATTTGTTGGAGCAGGAAACGGAGGCAATACTAAAGAAAGCCTACTCTGGTGAGTGCGAGACCATTTCGATGGAAGGTCACTCGCCCACCAGATTCGTAGATGGATATTTTTGGCTGATGTAAGAAAGGATGCCTAGGAACTCTCTAAGAAGTGCCTACAATGTCAGAGATTCGCCTCGATGCAACTTTAGCCCTCTTATAAACTGTAGTCTATAAGTAGCACTTGGCCATTCACAGTTTGGGGAATGTATTTGTTGGGAACCTTTTATTTTCCCATGAGACAGAAAATTTGTATTAGTAATGATTGGCTAATTCACCAAGTGGATAGAGGCTATGGTGCTTGCCCGAACAACTACTGTCATCGTAAGGAACTTAGATTGTCATCATTTTCTGACATATTGTCCTCTTCACCATCATCATAGATAATGGGCCACGATTCATAGACCAAAACCTAAACGAGTTTTATAACTCACATGGTATTCGTTTGAACTTCACCTCAATCCACCATCCTCAGACATTGGCTAGCTAGAAGCCACCAATAAACTCATTCTCAACTTTCTCAAGAAGAAAGTAGAAGTTTCAAAGGTAAGTGGGTTGAAGCGCTCCCCTCCAGATTCTAAGCATTAAGGACAACCTCTTCTTTAGTGACCAGGTGGATGCCCTATCCTATTCACTTTCCCATGGTGCTGAGGTTATTTTACTGGTTGTACTCAACATACAAAGCCAACGGGTGATGGTTGTTGTTAGCGGTGGAGACATAGGATCCAGTGAGCGAGAGAAAACTATGTAAGAAGGATTGCAGACGACGATTGGCTTACTAATGGAGCTTAGAATAGTGGCCACATTAAGGAAGAAAGAAATAAAAAGAAGGATGACTAAGTATTATAACTTGCATAACAGATAGAAATTTTCTGACTTGGCGAGCTTGTCTTAAAGAAGGTAGATGCAGTTGCTTGACAAACAGGCAAGTACCTGAGAGGGTCCATATATCAAGTTACAAGCTGGCCATGCGCCTGTCGGCTGTAAACACATAATGGTAAGGAACTGCTTAGAACATGGAGCGTCGACGACCTCAAAATCATCTATCCATAGAAGGTAAGCCCTCCTTATACCTTCACTTGTACTGTTTTAGAAAAAAACATTAAAAGTTTGAACTCTCTTTCATTTTTGCATGAATGGGTGCTTCGTGTATGGAATAATAATCTTTTCGAAAAAAATGCTTGAGGAATTTGCACTATTTTATAAAACTTTGCGTAGGAAGGACTCACTCTTGCATGACAAGTCTTGCCCAAATACTCGTCGAAGTCAGGGCATCGAGGTTGAGCATGCGAGCATCTTCTAATTGACTGAACGAACTCCTAGTAAAATTTTAGGGTAGAAACACACCAAACTCTAAATACACAGCTCCATAATAAGAGAATGAAACCAACTATGGTTGGAACCAATCGAGTTCCCCTCTAGGACTATGTTAGCGAGCGAGCTACTCCCCATAGAGGCAAAGGGACCTACAGACTAGTTAAAACCCCCAGGTGAAAGAAAGTTGCCTATCGATCAAGGTTAAATCATTATTCTTAGCCAAGTAAATAGAGTGAGTCGTGTTTTACTAAGCTAACCCACCTCAAAAGAGGAAGCAGAAGAATGAAACAAAATAATGACAATGAAAATAATAGGAATAGAAAATTCAATAAGTATTCACTCTTCCTCACATATATGCTCATATCGTGCAGACTCGTCGCAAAAGAGAAGTCGCCACTGAAGTGAGCTACCAATATGAAATTCGACATACCAAGCTCCTAGGATGAGGAACAGAATTGTCAAGGTCGCACCATCCACAAACAAGTCAGGTAAATGCTCTTCTATACTTCATTAGAACATGTGATAAAAAATGAGAAACAGTCAGTAAAAATAAGTTATGATAAAACATAACTCTTTTTATTAAATTCTTCATTCCAAAGATTAACACTTACAGTCGCAACTGAGGTATCATAAAAAACACAGAAACAAAAAAAAAAAAAAAATCAAGTGAGCGTGTATGAGTTAAGAACCTGGCACTCACCCATCATAAGTCTTGTTCTCCCATTGTGTCAGGCGAGTCCAATAAAGTAGAAGTGCTCGAGTTGCATAGGATGTGAGATCGAAGTGAACCTATATCCCAATGAGAATGTTCCACTTCATCCTGCTAAATCGCTTACAATAGAAGAAGAGAAAGTACTCTCAAAGGGCTCGCATTGCCTTTCAAATGAATCACTTGATGAGTGGAAAAAGAGAGAACAATCTTGCCTCTCACCACCACAAGCATACTCGCCAAGTGAGCTAAGAATTCACCCCTCGCGGTAAAGGAAGCCACTGCGAGAGGGAGAATAAAATGCTCGACACAAGAACCACTAAGGGTGGGGTAGCCGCTTCTAGCTAGCTCATCAAATAGTCTGACCAATTGCCTCTCACGTTGATTACTCCTTTCCCCAAAATCATTATAAATTGTGATGATCCGTTTTCCTCCTTTTTTGGTGCTTGTTGCTGGAGGAAACTTCTGCTAATGTTCGTCACTCGCCATCACAAGGATGACCTTAAAACTTGATTGCCCGCAACAAAATCTTTTAGAGAAACCACACTCAAGCATTTGAAGCCTTGACAAATGAAGTTGTATGAATCCTTAGCAAATGCCCTCCTCTTTATAGGAGCATGAGAAAACAACCCCTTAACTCCCATTAACGACGGTCAACAACTTTCCTGATCGCATAGTAAAGGTTGATGGTCGATGAATTCGCGCAAAGCATACAACCGTTAGGGTGCTGCGATACTTGTAGCCTCTCAAGACACGATCATCGAAGTTATAGTTATGATCAATACTTAATTGAACCGCCATCGTCCACACAATAATAAATGGGTCCATGGTTTAAAATTGCACAATATGAGGCTCGCCTTGAGGCCCTCCTTTGCGCAATTCAAGTAAAAAACGCCTCCATGCTTACGCCTCGAGTTTTTTTTATGAGGCTTGCGCCTCAACTTGGTTGAGGCCCGGCTCGCCTCACTGGCATGAGGCTTATGCCTCACGCTATATATATTAAAACTTACATAAATCTTGAAGTGAATGCCCGACATTGGACTCTATAGGCAAGGAGGAAAGGGATAGAATAGTTCACCATAATGATGATTCAAATGAAGAACCCCTTAGTGATGACAGTGCTGATGACTTATGAGTTCTTATGTGATATGTCATTGATATTTATTTTTTGAAATTGGAATTATATGTTAATGAAAAGAATACTGGGATTTGGGAAAGATAGAATTTTGAGTTGAACTATATTTCATGTTGTCTTATTATTGAGATATTTTGATTTCAATTCATATCTTATGTTTTTTTATGTTTTATATTATTCACTCATTAGTATATAAAAATTTATCATTTTATATTTACTCAATCTTTTGATTTTGAGGCTTATGCCTCAAAACGCCTTGAGGCTTACGCCTCGCCTCACGAATGAAAAACGCCTCAATACCCGAATACGCAATTTTAAACATTGAATGGGTCAAATAATTGTCAACAAATGAGGAACGCACATCAGCTCGCTTGATCCAATATTTGATAACAATTGTCAGAACATAAGGTGATCACTAAAGCATGCCTAGCCATTATAGACTGGCCCCTCCATTTTGTAATAAGATCCATAACTGAGTAGCGTTGGAGTCCCTATGAGCGGTGGTGAGCCTTAAGTGTTCTGGCACTATAGGCAATGGTAGAGCCTTAGCGAACAATTCTATAGGGTGAATCCCTCCTTTTGCTTCAAGATTTTCGATTGAGTAGTGCTTGAGTCCCTTATAACCGACGAGTGTTGATGGTTACCCCCATGAAAACCATGCAACTAGTGTAAGGTGCGGCCCACCAAAGGCGACTCTGCACATATACAAGGAGTTCGCTTTCCACAGAGTCGTAGCCAACTCAACGATCGAGGGAAACCATCGGCTACAGATAACAAGCCAAAGGTCTTGAAATCCTTGCTATTCCTAAAGGCAATGGAAGGAGCCTTAGCGAACAACCCTATAGGGTTACTCCCTCCTTTTGCTTCAAGATTTGCAATTGAGTAGTGCGTGAGTCCCATATAGCCGATGAGTGTTGGTGGTTACCCTCATGAAGACCATGCATCTGGCATAAGGCGTGGCCTATGAAAGGCGACTCTGCACATATGCGAGGAGCTTGCTTTCCACAGAGTGATGGTCAACTCAATGATCAACAACAGATAATACGCCAAAGGTCTTGAAAACCTTGCTATTCCCCCCCCCCCCCCCCCCCCCCCCCCCAAAAAAAAAAAAAAAAAAAAACACACACACACACACACACTATCTAAGCAGAACACATGCTTGGCCTTAACACCAACTCGACAAATCTAGGTACGCAAAGATAATTTAAATAGCATAAGGTATTATTATTTTGTATTTCTTCCACGACAGAGAAAAAGCATGTCTTCTTAGAAAAAGTGAGTTTCCACAATCATTCTCATCGCTCAACATGCGAGTTCAAGACTTGGAAAATTGCATGATGGAAATGAAACCAACGAGCAAGTAAGACAAAAAATCTTTTCATTATAACAAAAAATAATCGTGCATGATGGGCATGTTTTACCAATAACACTCACACCGTCACTCTTGTCGTCATCGCTAAAATTATCATAGAACCATGAAGGGTTTTTATAGGGAAGTGAGATCTTACCCTTGGACACGAGCTTATGCAAGATGAATTTGATGCGTTGGTTGAAATGCTCTCCATATCCATCATAAAGTAGGCTTGCGTCCAAGAACATATTGACCTCGTCCAGCTTCACAGTCAGCTCAACGACTTCCGCCTTGACATTCTCTTTGGCCTCCAATACCAACTGTGCATGGACATTGGTTAAATGTAATTAAAACTTATGCTGCTCTTTAGCTTTGGCGAGTTCATCCTCTAATGCACTCACGCTCTTTGCTAATTGCTAATTCCATATTCTCCTTCTTCTTAACTTACAAATGCCTTTGGACGTTCTTATGTACCCTCGCCAAGGACTCGACTCACCTCGCCTGTTGAATTTAGCGACGAGCTAGAAAATACATGTTCCGCCAAGCCTGTCCCAATGCATTCATAGCTGAAAAACTGGCCTCTCATAATTGAGGTCCCTAAGGAACAACTCTTACTCTTTATCAAAAAGAATCTGCCCTGGTCATAACACCACCTGGGCACTTGCTCCACTTATTCCTCTTCGTTGCCTTCCTCTCTCCGCCTAATCATTTCCAGTTGAATTCATCTCACCCTCACTTGGCATGTAGTCTTCCGACTCTGAAGAAGATTGAGAGAGCTCGAAAAGTTTCTTACGCTTGCTAATTGCAACAACGGTCTTCTTCTTTTCAAGCCTTGTCACCATTGCCTCATCAGTAGTAACCTCCTTCACAATGGGAGGTCAATGCTCCTTGCCAGCTTGAGGCATCTTGATCATCAGTTCCTTGGAGCTTTCCCCAACCATAGAAGACTTCTTTACCTTCTTGTGAGGGGGACCCTTGGTCCTCGTGACCACAATAGGCAAGGTTTAGCAAACCACACTCCAGACGACCACGAGCATGGCCTTCTAGTCACGCATCTTAATTCATGAGGCTCACTTCATGATAGTGGACGAGAACTGCATAAAACCGCCTTTGAATGCCTTTGCTATGAAGACATTCCTGAACAAGTTCAACAACCATTAAAGCCCACACTCACGGAGGTATGAAGTAAAGGAGATGATTGACACCATAGATTTTGAAAATAGCTAGATAGGGCGAGGAAAATACATGCAAATAAATATTTCTACAATCTAAGAAGCTTGTTACCACAAAGCATCCCAAGTACATGATCACTTGTCATAGCCGGTGGCAGGCCACATATTCGCTCCAGGTACTTAAGCAGGTACTTACTGCTAGCTTCAAATCTTCTTAACTTTGTTTGCTAACCAAGTCCCACTTGGTCCTCATGGGCCCCAAGACGTCCTTTATCGTTGCAATTTGGGTTTAAGGCAACCATCTCCTTCAGCTCACGCTCCTTTCTTTACAATTCAATAACGCGAACAACTTTATCTTTTAGGATGGTTGACTTACTGATGCCCTAGAGATTCATCTTTTTCTTAGTCTCACAGCAACCTTCAGGGTGATTGGTTTCGCGGGGGGAGTTCAGAACACAGAGGGTTGGAGAGCAAGGTCATTGGTAAATCTTTAGCCTCTGACCCCCTTTATTGCTCAACCACTTGCATTTCAGTCGGCACCTCCAACAAAGCAAGGATTAGAGTCACCACTTCCTTGGCGTCACCCTGATCTACAACGACAACCTCAAAGCCTCCTTGTTCTAGAACAACATCTCTAACAGTGCCTAGATCTACGCTAGCTTCCCCCTCATCATTGATAACGATGATCTCATCCAAAGGAGAAGTCGAAGCTTGATACCATGAAGTACTTCAACATCTGACCTAGCGGTAGTCGACACCCCTGTCAAAACCAAACCCACAGGGAACCGACATTAGAGGATCTCGTGGTATATTCCCCCAATGGTACTTGAAGGTCACTCATTGTTTCAAAGCCTCTCTCTTGTTCATTTGGTAGACACTGCAACAGCTCGCTCGAGGATATATGGACTATTCACGCTCTCATAGTAGATACCCTTCTTCCTAGCAAAGCAATTCTTAAATGATTATACTAGTTTTTTTTTTTGCACTTTGTTGCCACAAGATCTTGCAAACTTGTGTTGGGCAGGGTAAGTTCTCCAAACTCGCGATGGGGGACTTGCCTCGATGGTCGGAGGTTTAGGGACTCCACGACCTCCATGGTAGCGTCTAACCCTGCCAAAACGGTTGAGACATCTACAACATGCACATTGCCACAATAAGCTCCTTCACTGGTGGTTGCCTCCATAACTTCGATCCTTGCTATCTTCACTAGTGGTGCAACAAACTCCAAATATTTAGTTTGTTATTGGACCTCTTCCACATTCGCCTCCTTCCTAGGCAAAGTTCAAGATGCCTCGGAAGCGTTTCGTTGGGATAAGTCGTTCGTTCTATGTGGTTGGCGACCCTCCTAGATGCCATCTCACACTTGTGAATCATTGCCAAGAGATCCATTCCGCAAAAGTATTGCCAGTTTAGTAAACTACAAGGAACAAAAAAATAGTCTTTCGAGGCGCGAAAGCTGTAATTTATTGAAAAGCCCTGCATGGAGATGACACCATGATGATGTCAACATCACAAAATTAACTTCGTTTTTTAGATTATAGTAAAAAAGGACAGTAAATTTATATTTATTTCTCTATTTGCGATAGGTAACTACTCTCGTAGCTCGTCTTTCAAAGAGCCGAGTGAATCAAGAAACTAAATGGACACCCGTAATTGCCTTCTCCGATATTTTTACAAGTAGAAATCAGGTCGCTCAAGAACACTCCTCAACAGTAGATCCCTTCAAAGACTCGCCTTGACAATTATAAGAACCCACCCAAGAGGAGGGCGATATTTAGGAGCTCGTCCTATACTAGGTGACTGAAGGTTCTTTTCCAAATAAGTGAATCATCAATCATTTAGTCAAGGTAATGCCCCAATGAAGAGGAAAAAAGCAATTGAGGAGAGTGGGGATTTGGTCCCCTCAATTGACCATGGTTGCGGTCTTGTCTCCTTCGGGGACCTCACATTGTTAATTGCGGGGTTCCTTTTCTTTGCCTCTTTCCATTTTGTTGTATCTTGTCTAGCTTTCTTTGTCTGGTTGTTTTCCCACCTTATGTTTTTGGTGTTGGGGAAGCGTATGTGCTTTTTGGTTTTGCCTGCTTGTACTCCTTTTTTGTATTAATGAAATTTCTATAATTAAAAAAAAATATATCTTAGTCAAGCTCTTATCCTTTAAGCCCATCTAGCCCGCCAAATTCATTCATAGGAAAGCATCTATCGCAGTGATCCCTCATTCAGTTGCAACTCATGTCAGGCTCAAGAAGTCATCATCTCCGCCTATACCTCTGCTTGCCTTCATCAATAGGGAGACACCAATACTCTTATGTCACTCAACACAATGACAAAGCGACTCTCCAGGTACATATCGGCCCCCTCTTGAGCTCATTCTATAGCAGACAGATCATCTTATCTTCCTATGGCCAATTAGGAGGCGCCACGTGCCCTAGATTAGCATGTATTGTTGTACAGGAACTTATGTATAGCCCATATTTTTGGCTTCTTATGTGTGGCATTTTCTATAGCCTCCAAAATCTTATAATTTTAAGGTGATGAGGAACAATGAAAAGATACTTTTTTTGGGGTTTTAGACTGACTTTTTGTAGATATTAGGCTCTGAATATTCTAGTACTCTTGATTGAGATAGTGAAGACTTTGTTAATCTATTCTCCTGCATTATCTATTCTTCATCCTCACTCACAGGTTCCTTAGCGCGTTGGGCGGATTTGCCCGTAAATTCTAGTATCATCCACTAGACAAATTTGGATTCAATAGTTACCGTACTTCATAACTCCACTTTTTTTATCAATGTTACAAACACCTCATATTTCATTTTTATTTCTTCCAAATGCACCTTTAATTACATCTTTCACTCTATCCATTCCATCATAAATTTAACTCTATACATTTCGTCATAAATTTAACTCATTGCTAACCTCTTTTCAACATCTACTAAACTTTATTTAAGGGCATGTAACTTGCAAAACATAGCTCATACCACTCTAAAATCTTGTCTTGAGAATAATCTCTTCTACTTTCATTCTTTTGTAATCAATATTGAATCTTGATTTGTTCCAATCTTTGGATATAAACAAACAGCTTAAAATATTTTTTTTGTATGTATGCTTGCAAGCATGAGAAGAGAAGTAGCGACATGAGTGATGCTTAGTTTTCTAATTCTACTTGTATATTTTCTCATCCTGTTTAGAATAAGTCCATGATTATATCTATCTATCTATCTATCTATAGATATTTATGTGTATATGTATAAGTGGTCACTCTTGCCAGCGAAGATCATAGAGTTCAAACTCTCCATGGAAGATCAAACCAATGTATGTATTTATGTATGTTTGCCTTTCTTGAAGATCAAACCAAATCCTATCGCATAAATCTCTGATCAAACTGCAAGAAACATACACCTTTGAAGTCTATGGCCATGACTTTATTGGTTGAACTCATTCCTATGTTAGTCACTTCCAGGTAAGGAACTTACCTCTCGCCACAGAGCTCATCTCTCATTTCTAGGTATGGTGCAACCCTAGCATGAATTGACTGATTTGACTGATGTCTCAGCCCTGTCCTGGATTGTTTGACTTCTTAAATTTGAATCCCATCCCGTGTTGTCGCTTGCCGCAATATGTAGATCTACTTGCAGCTCTGGCATTCGTTTTGCTTCAACATTAATCTTGCCTCACAAATTGTGATTGTCGCTAAGTTCCTGCTTCCTGCCCTAACATTCAGTTCATCTTATTTCTTTTTCTACTCAGGTATTTTTGCTAAATGCTGATGGATCCAAGCATTTACTCTTCGAAGTCAACTATAATTTTGTTTTTATTATTTGTTTGTTCTGTTCTTGTCAAATTAGAAATTTTTTAACATTGTTGATTTCAATATTATATTTTATGCTTTCTCAACAAACAAGTTATATATAGACAGAAGAGAAAGAAATTTATTGGTGTTGGTTTTAATATTAATGATAAGGTATAGATTTTTCATATTATTTTTGGGCGATGTTTATATTTGTGTTTATTTATTCCTAGTTAGAAAAGTAGAGGTATTAGATTTAACTTATGTTAAGAATAGATCTAAAAAGATTTGGTTAGAAAATATTAGAAATGTTATTTCTTTATTAGATTTAAATGAGAATTTGACTATTGATTTATCTTTTATGCTATATGGTTACTGGACTGTCTTATTTGCATGGGACGGCAGTTTACCTTGTATATATATGATCTTTTTGCTGATGTTTTTCATTGTTTGTTTTCAAATTTCAAATTAAGGAGACTGATGAAAGAAGTTTTATTATTGGTTGAAGCTTATTTCTGATGTAACCTGGAATCTGATCATGCAGAGAAACCAGAGGTTCTTCAGGTTGTGCCCAGCCGGACCATGCAACTCCATTCTGGTACTGGCGCCGCAGTTCATCGCCAGGGTGCAGTGTGAGACTAATCGTCCGGGAGATAGATATGACTATGAGTGTAATGATGCTATGGTGGAGCACTTTGAATAAGTTCTATGTACTGTTATTTGAAATTTCAGTGTGCTTATTATAATTATCCTTGTCATGGTACTAAATATAATGGAGGCCTTAGTTACTTGACTATTCCGGAGCATACGATTATTTGCAGGTTAGTAGGGTTAAAAAGAGATTGGTTTTGCCTTTTGCCTATATTGCTCATATTGTGACATCCTTAATTAACGTGGACTTTTTAGGAGAGGTGAATTAATTTATTTTTCTTCTTTTTTTTTTTTTTTCCTCCACTCTATTGTACTACTTGTTATTTATATGAGAACTATGAAGACGGGTTGCCTTCTGAAGCTGGTTTGCTGGCCACTATGGGTTTGAAGCAAGTCTTTGACCTGGGACAAAGCGACAGCTTCACTTATTTTTTTCAGTACAACATTTTAAAAGACCTTATGTTGACCTTTGCAGATAAACAAAAGAAAAAAAAAATGAAAAAACAATACCTGTAAACCGTTGGTTCCACGAATCCTGCAGCGAATCCGGCTGAAATCGGCGCCGAACAATCGCATCTCGTAATTTCTGCTTGAAACCCGCTCTCGATCTCTACCCGCTCGCGTCGTTAAATACCCAACCCAAACCGAGCCTTTCCGATCTCCCTCTTCCTTCGGCTCTTCCACTCTGAACGACCAACCCCTTCTGCTCTCTGCTCTCCCGCAAGACCTCCACTCTCGGTTCCTCTGACCGAAAGCCTCCTCCTCTCAAACCTCTCTTTCGATCCCGACACATCACACCGAACTCCTGTTCGGAACTCCCTCTGCTTCCACGACCTGCATCCCCTCTTCCTCCATCTGACCCTTGCTCGATCTCCTCTGCCTGTGTCGACTCCAGAGAGAGAGAGAGAGAGAGAGAGAGAGAGAGAGAGAGAGAGAGAGAGGAAAGAGCATCCTTACCCGGCCTCCTCCCGTTCATCCCCGAGCCGAGACCCCCATCCCGATCTCCTCCTCTCTGCTAGTAGCCGAACCCCCTCTGCCATTCGCACCTATCCCGCCGGCCCTCTCTGTCTTGCCCGATCTCTCCCTTATAAGGTTTATCTCTTATATATATATATATATATATATATATATATATATATATATATATATATATATATATATATATATATATATATATATATATATATATATATATATATATCATTAATTATAGTATTATTATTATTATTATTATTATTATTATTAATTATAATTTTTATAATTAGTTTATATTAATTATAATTAATCATAGTTAATAATTAACTATAATTAATTATCGCTAATTATAACTAATTATTTTAATCATAATTAATTAATTATAATTATAATTATTTAATATAAGATAATTATAATTAATTATAATTCTATATGATTAGTGGATAATAATTATAATTAATATTTATTAATTATAATTAATGATTATTAATTATCATTAATAATAATTAATTATTTTAATTATAATTAAACTAAAAAAAATGAAAAGGTTCTTTTATCGATGCTTGCAACGGGCCGACAAACCCCCGAGGCGCTCACGTAGCATTTAGAGTGGGAAGTCGGTGCGATGCTCGCGACGATTTAAGAATCCCTCTTCAAAGCTTGCAACGAGCCGGCAAACCCCCGAGGCGCTCAAGTAGCGTTTAGGGTGGGAAACCGGTGCGACGCTTGCGGCGAAGGGGATAAAAAAAATGTCTTTATTTTATTTTATTTTTATATATAAGTACCCCCGAACGCCCACGTGGTGCAGAGGGGGGAAATCTGTGTTTTTCCTAACGCTTGTTTTCTTCTTATAATCAACAAACATAAAAACCCTTAAATGCTCACGTAGCAGGCGGGGATAAAAAAAAAACGTTCGCGATCGCGGTGTCATTTTTGACACCTACCTGAAGCGCTCACGTAGCGTCGAGGGGAATGGTTGCCTCTTAGTTTTTCCCCTAAACGGGGGAGACGTCGGGAGGCTGCCAAAATTTGGATTGAAAATCCAAGGACTTGAACAATTTGAGATCTGGACTTGATTGAACTAAAAGAACATGCAAGAGCTATATTGAACAAAGATCCGGACATGGACTTGATTGAATCAAATTGACTTAATTGAACTCAAAGCTAAATGAGTCATAACTTAAGCATAACTCCAAAGAACAAAGAACAAAGACTTGAGATTGTAGTTTGGGATAACTACAATGACCATTTGAAACCAAGCTCCTCTTTTAACTCAAATGAACCATGAACTTGAGCATAATCTTGAACCATTTAAACTCAAGGAGAGACTTGAGTCGGACCACAGGGAGCTCGTACAATGGATGATGATGAACCGAACTTGAACAAGACATGGACCCAAGAGAACTTTGATGTGGACTTGTAAACTTGAACTATAATAAGACTTGACTTTGAATCTCATGTGATTCAAAAGAGCCTTTTGAACTCAAGAGGACTTGAGTTGGACCATAGGAGATAAGGCTCGAACTTTATGAGATAGCATGGAACTCATTTCTAAATCAAGTTATCAATAATCTTAAAATCAAACTTGAATCAAGCAATAAGTATTGGACCCAAGTGAATAAATACAAAGGTTGTACTTGAACTCCAAATGAATAGAAGATTCATATTGAAGTTTCGTCGGACATGGACTTGGACTTGGGCAAGATTTGTGCACTCAAACCAACATAGATGAACAAATGAACTTATGATACAATTTGTTTTCAAACAAAGGCTCACACACAAAGTCACTACAAGCTTTGGTGGCAATGATCCAAAGCATTCAAATGAATTAAGGAAAATTGACATGTTCAATCATCAATTTACAAGAAAGGATAAAGAATTTGCAAGTGAAGTTTGTTTGCAAGTAACAAATGAGTTCCATAAACATTGAAAGGAAACTACAATGAGCATAGTAGGTTGCTGACGAATGTATGTGAGAAAATTAACAGTGGTTGTAGTCATTCCGACAGTCAACAATAAATCTATAAATACACACATCAATCTCTTATAGATTATTGAGATGCACATGCAACGAGTTCAACGAATCATTAGCAAACACAAATGGGAGGCATGTGGTAAACACAACTCACAACCATGGAGCTATCATGCAAGTAGATGTATCCATCTCCTTCAAGAAGAAGAATCAAATATGCAACAAATACAACAACTTTCTTGCAGATATAGATCAAATTGAAAGGATAACAATATGCTTATAATCAAGTGTATGAGGCTCTCAGCAAAAGTTGAGAAAGTTTCATGTCAATCGAGGTGCAAATACCAACAAACATTCAAAATCCATACACAAGTGAATAAAAAAGATCTGCAATACATACATTCTCTTTATAAATATGGATGTATGTATAATATGCCACTTATGGGTAGATGCAGAAGGACTTCAGTAAATGCAGTATCCTGAAGTCAATTTCAGTCTGAGAAGGAAGACATTAACCTACATACATGCAGCAGTAACGGATGTACTGAAAAGATCAAAGACCACAACAAAATGCATGAAGACTACGACAAGTGCAAGCTCATATGATCCAAGGCAGGAGATTAGTTAGTGCACTATGATCCGCCTATAAAAATCAACAAATAGTGCACGACAGTCTACCTATACAAAGCAGTAAACAACTGATCCATAAACTGCTATTTCACGCCACCGGATCTGCAACATTCGTATAAGAAGACAGAAGACATCTATTCCAAGAATGCCCCCGCACGTGCACAATAGTTTGTATACACATAGGTACACTAAAAGGGGTAAAAACAATTATAAAACCCGCATGGGCCCCGGCGAGCGTGTTATTGGTACACACGTGACGTCTAGGGTTACTGCGCGGGTTGAGAAGTGAATTCAGGTTCGAAACTGATCATTCTATACGGGTCAATAGAAGTCGAAAGGGTTCGAACCATTAAGCAAATATAAAGTTGTGGCGATCGGTATATTTGCTTTAAAACATTCATATTAGACCATCAAGGCCTACAACAATATGAATTCACTAATAAATGCACGAAGCCTACAAAACTCAATCCTCTGTCGACAGCCCGACAGAGTTGACAAGGTTCAAGCTACAAATAGAAATGACCCAAAATACCCCGATGATGGCCGTGTTGAATTCAGATCTCAACCAGAGGGGTTCCCAAATATTCCAAAGCTCTACCCAAATATATTTAAAATTGAAATAAATCCATCAACGCACTTAAAGCAAAATCCATCCATCCTCTGCAACAGTTTGTCGGGGTGGACAAATCAAAATTTACTCTAGCTCACAAAGTGTAATATCAAGAACTGCTCCAGTATCGTCCAGGACGATCTGGGATCGTCCTGGGACGATCAGTTGAAATGAAGCTTCAGAATTTGCCCAGTTTTGTTCCAGGTGATTTTCTGTAGGCATCGTCCAGGCCGATTGGAGACATCGGCCAGGCCGATAGTTACTGTAGAAAATATCGGCCAGACAACAGCCCTGGGAGGATTCCAGGATGATCCTTTTGGTCGGATCGTCCCGGGACGATCTGGCGATCGGCCGGGCCGATCTGAAGATTACTTAAGGGAATTCAGCTCATTTGAAAAGAGAGATTTTATAAATATCTGATTTTTGATCTGAGGAGAGAGAAAAAGAAAGAATTTGGAAAAGTTGATTTCGGGAAGACGCGGAGCTGTTTTCGTTCGAAGAGACTGTTGAGGAATTTGCTGTGCACGAGGTAAGGCACATTCCACCTTTCTCAATTTTCAGAACCGTCGTGTTTGGCGGTATTTTCTGTCCGGATTTTGTTTCCGTTAGCGATTTTCGTCCGTATCTTTTGATCGGTTCAGTTTTTACCGCGTAACTTTTTGTATATCGTTGCCGTGCCGGGTGTGCACGTTTTGACTATATTTTGAAGATTTTTATCCGGGTATTTTTGATTCGACTGTGTTTTTAGTCGACTGGATTTTTCTGTGAAATTGGAAATTATCTGTGCAGTAGAATAAAGGTTCTGAAATGTTGATATCTGTATTCTATGCGAATTTGGTGAATTTTGATTTTCAGGAAAATTGTGTAAATTCTGTATACTGCCGTTGTGCTGCCCAATTTTTGGGTAATTTCTGATTTGTCCGAAATTCTTCTGATTTGATATGCTATCTGCATAAGATATAAAAAGTGAGTTATAAGGGGCCTGGATCCTATGAGATTCAGTTAGTGAAATGGGAAATCTGAAATGAGCTCAATATGAAATCTGATATCTGTTCTGTTCCGGATCCGAGGAAAATCTGTTTAGGTGCTATATGCACTATATATGTATTCTGGTGCTATAAGCACTCTGATCTGTTCTGGTGTCGTGAGCACAAAGGGAGGCATAAGGGGCCTGGATCCTATGAGATTTAGTCAGTGTCAGGGAATTTAGCTATTAATTAAATATCTGATATCTGCTATATGATTCTGATATGATTTGTTCTGTTCTGATATGATCTGTACGATTCTGATTCTGTTGATCTGATATGTCTGATCTGTTCTGTTTCTGATTTGATATGACTTCTATTTCCGTACAGTTCTGTTTGATTTGATATCTGTCCGATTCCGTTCTGATTTCTGTACGGATTTGTCTGATGTTTTGGTTTTGCGATTCTGAAGATTTTGATTGGAGGTTTGTTGCTTTACTGAGCTGTTGAGCTCACCATTGCTTTCTGGTGGTTTTCAGGTTCTGGGAAAGGGAAGGAAGTCCAGGATTAGTTCAGAGTCTGATCCGTATAGGTACTTTTGTACTTTTGATTTTTGTACAGTCATGGCTTTTCTGTTCTGTCTTTCTTTCTGTCTAAAAGCCATGTACTGTATTTGTAGATGATTATTTTGAGGAAATGAAAAGATAGATGTTTTGTTCCGCTGCATTTGATATTTTTAGTAGCTCTGTGTTTTTATTGTGTTGTTTAGAATAATTTGGAAGATTCAGTTCCGAACCAAATTCCAAAGCTAGATCCTGTTTAGTGTCTGCTTCTTCGTCGTGGCCCGGTGCGAACGGGATCCGTCTCATCTCGGGTCGGGTCGTGACAAGCTTTTTTTGGTATCAGAGCATTGGTTTTGGAATTTGAGAATTTTGTGAAACAGAGCTGTAGGAAGTGATCAGTAAGTCTGTCTGGGGGGTAGTTTTGGTTTGTTCGGCTTTTTATTGTGTTGTTTTGTGATAATTTTTCAGATTTTCTGGATTTTTCTGTATGGATCAGCCAGACCCAGACATGACAGATGGGCAGAGTGCCGATCAGGCAGCACCAGTGGGGAGTACAGCCCCTGTGGTCGGTGCTGATACGCTTTCTCAGTTTGCTTCACTCGTTGCTCAGATGATGAGTGAGACTCAGAGTAGAGCTTCTACTGTCCGATCTGATGACCTGGATAGACATTTGCAGTTATTTCTGAGGTTGAAACCTCCGAGATTTGAGGGCGCTGTTGAGCACAGAGCTGCTGAGGAGTGGCTGAGGAGATTGGAGAAGACTTTTGACGGGATGCAGTGTCCGTCAGACAGGAAAGTACCGTTGGCAGTTTTTCTGTTAGATGGAGAGGCTGAGCACTGGTGGGAAGGCCAACAGGCAGCCAGATTTCAGGGCAGACTGAACTCTTTGATTACCTGGGAAGAGTTCACTGAGGTATTCCGAGATTGGTTTGTTCCCCCTTCTGCACGACAGCAGATGTAGGAGAATTTTCTGAGGCTTGTTCAGGGGAGCAAGACGGTGATGAAGTACGAGGCTGAGTTTACTGCATTAGCCAGGTACGCTCCGCAGCTGGTTAGCACTTCTGCTGAGAGGTGTTACAGATTTCTGAGGGGATTACGAGATACTTTGAGGCAGCCCCTAATACCATTCCGGATCACCGACTTCTCTGAGCTTGTGGAGCGAGCTCGTCTGATAGAGAACGACCTGATGGCTACTCAGCAGCGGTGGACTGCGAGTAGGAAGAGATTTGGAGGTGAGGCTTCTGGCAGTGGTTCCTCTGGGAAGAGGAGATTTATTTCTGGTTCTGGATCTGGAGATTCTAGGAGGAGCGGATGGTCGTCTGGTACTGCTACCAGTACGACGAGTTCTGGATCAGTCAGTTCGGCACCTGTGTGCCAGAACTGTGGACGACGACACTTTGGCCAGTGCTACAGGATGGCTGTTCTGTGCTTCCGATGTGGTCAGTTAGGACATCGGATTGCAGAGTGTCCACAGATGGGATTTGATCAGCGTTCTGAGTTTCGATCTGAGGGCTTCGTCAGACTTGTCAGTTCAGCAGCAGGAAGACCGAGGACTGTTCCTCCACGCCCTGAGGGATTTACTGGTAGAGGTGGTGGTTCTAGTTCTGCACCACGGAGACCACCTACGATTCAGAGAGAGCAGAGTAGTTCTGTTGCTTCAGCTCCTGTTCCAGTTCAGCCACGAGTTTACAGCTTGAGTCAGCAGGAGGCTCGAGATGCTCCCGATGTTGTGACAGGTACGATTTATATTTCTGATCAGCCCTGTCGTGTTTTGTTTGACTCTGGAGCGAGTCATTCTTTTCTGTCCGAGCACTGTTTTGAGATTTTACATTTCGATTCGATGGTTTTACCGGTTTCTTTGTCGGTGATTTTACCGGCTGGGAATTTTTTGATTGCTCGACAGTTTTGTTTGTGTGAGATTGAGATTGCTGGCAAGAAGTGGAAATCAAGTTTGATTCGGTTGCCGATTTCATCGTATGATGTGATTCTGGGCATGGATTGGCTGAGTCAGTATGAAGCCCAAATAGACTGTCTGAAGAAGCAGGTGAGTTTGCTTGTGGCTGGAGAGAGAGTTGTATTCCAGGGATTACGAGGTGTCCTCACCAGTCTGGTTTCTGTGTTGGAAGTGAGCAGGATGTGGAAGAAGGGATGTCCAGTATTTTTGGCTTCGGTGCGGGATCTGAACCTAGAGGTTGGTTCTGTTTCTGAGATCCCTGTGGTACGGGAGTTTGTTGATGTTTTTCCTGAGGAGTTGATTGGGTTACCTTCGGATAGAGATGTGGAGTTCTCTATCGATGTTTTTCCGGGTACCGCTCCGATATCAAAAGCTCCGTACAGGATGGCACCGAAAGAACTTTCTGAGTTGAAAGTTCAGCTTCAAGAGTTGGTTGACAGAGGTTTTATACGTCCTAGTGTTTCGCCCTGGGGAGCACCTGTTCTGTTTGTGAAGAAGAAGGACGGTACACTCCGTATGTGTATTGATTACAGAGATTTGAACAAGGTCACGATCAAGAACAAGTATCCTTTGCCTCGGATTGATGACTTGTTTGATCAGCTTTCCGGATCTTCGGTATTTTCGAAGATTGATTTGTGATCCGGATATTATCAGGTGAAGGTAAAGAAAGTTGATGTTGTGAAGACCGCTTTCAGTACTCGGTACGGGCACTATGAGTTTTTGGTTATGCCTTTTGGGGTAACCAACTCGCCTGCTATTTTCATGGATTTGATGAACCGAGTATTCAGGGAGTATTTGGATCAGTTTGTGATCGTCTTCATCGACGATATTCTGGTATATTCTGCATCTGAGGATGATCATGCCAGACATTTGAGGATTGTGTTGGAGACTTTGAGGAGGCATCAGCTGTATGCCAAGTTCTCCAAGTGTGAATTCTGGCTGAAGAGCATTTCTTTTCTGGGACATGTGATTAGCAGAGAAGGCATTTCTGTAGATCCCCAGAAGATTCAGGCAGTTGCTGATTGGCCAAGGCCGACTACGGTATTTGAGGTACGTAGTTTCTTGGGCATGGCCGGGTATTATAGGAAATTTGTGAAAGGATTTTCACAGATTTCGACGCCTCTGATGAGACTGACGCAGAAGTTAGTTCCTTTTATTTGGACACCGGAGTGTGAGGCGAGTTTCAGCGATTGAAGGATTGTTTGACTTCAGCTCCAGTACTAGCACTTCCGTTAGGTACGGAAGGATTTCAGGTGTTCAGTGATGCTTCACTGAAAGGACTGGGTTGTGTCCTGATGCAGCATGGTCAGGTAATTGCTTATGCTTCAAGACAGTTGAAACCACATGAGAAGAATTACCCGACGCATGATTTGGAGTTAGCTGCAGTAGTTTTTGCTTTGAAGATTTGGCGTCATTACCTGTATGACGTCAGATGTGAGATTTTCACTGATCACAAGAGCCTGAAGTACATTTTTACTCAGAAGGATCTGAATTTGAGGCAGAGAAGATGGCTCGAGTTGATCAAAGACTATGATTTGATTATTCAGTATCAGCCTGGGAAGGCAAATGTGGTAGCGGATGCTTTGAGCAGAAAGTCTTCTGAATTATCAGGTATTCAGCTTACTTGTGATGACTTTCTGATTCGTGATTTGGAGCGATTGCAGTTGGAGGTGATTTCCTCCAGTGGTTTGGATTTAGCCCAGATGAGCATTCAGTCTACTTTGGAAACAAGGATTCAAGAATCCCAGAAGTCAGATTCTGATTATTCGAAGTTGATTGCTCAGATTGGATCTGGTAAGACTCCTGAACTTCAAATTTCTGATTCTGGTGCTATTTTCTGTAAGAACAGGTTGTGGGTACCTGTGTTTGGAGCTTTGAGGCAGGAGATTCTGTACGAATCTCATCATTCAGGCTACACTGTACATCCAGGCAGTGGTAAGATGTACGCTGATATGAAGCTTTTGTTTTGGTGGCCTGGAATGAAGAAAGATGTGGCAGAGTTTGTGTCGAGATGCGAAGCCTGTCAGTTGGTGAAGGCAGAGCATCAGCGACCAGGTGGACTGTTGCAGTCGTTGCCTATCCCTGAGTGGAAATGGGAAGAAGTAACGATGGACTTCGCGATGGGTTTTTCGCGATCTAGACAAGGGCACGACGCTATTTTGGTGGTTGTGGATCGATTGACGAAATCCGCCCATTTTCTTCCGATCAGACAAACGGATTCAGTTGATCACTTGGCACAGATATATGTGAAGGAGATAGTCAGATTGCACGGTGTGCCTCGTGTGATCGTATCTGATCGAGATGGACGTTTTACTTCCAGACTTTGGAAAGGCATTCAGCAAGGCTTGGGTACGAAACTGCATTTCAGTACAGCCTTTCATCCTCAGACCGATGGACAGTCTGAGAGGACTATTCAGGTGCTGGAAGATCTGTTGAGACTTTGTGTTCTGGATTTTAGCGGAAGCTGGGAAGATCATATTCCGCTGATTGAGTTTGCTTATAACAACAGTTTTCAGTCCATTATCGGTATGGCACCGTATGAGGCTCTGTATGGCAGGAAGTGCCGTACTCCTTTGACTCTGACGGAGGTCGGAGATAGACAAGCTTTGGGGACCACTTTTACTGATGAAACTGCTCAAAAGATCAGTTTGATAAGAGAAAGATTGAAAGCTGCTCAAGATCGACAGCAAAAGTATTACAATCAGAAGCACAGGTTTGTCGAGTTTCAGGTTGGTGACTTTGTGTATGTCAAAGTCAGCCCGATGAAGGGTGTAAGCAGATTTGGTCAGGTGAGCAAGCTTAGTCCAAGGTATGTTGGGCCTTTTGAAATTTTGGAAAGGATTGGAAAAGCTTCTTACAGGTTTTGCTTTCTGATTCTATGCCTGATGTGCATAACGTGTTTCACGTATCCACTCTGAGGAAGTGGGTATCCGACTCTGGGAAGAAGGTATCTGTTGATGAGGTTGAGATTCAGGAGAATCTGGCGTACAAGGAAGAGCCAGAGTTGATTTTGGCGTACGACGTCCGAAAGTTAAGAAATAAACAGATTCCGATGGTTAAAGTCCAGTGGAAGCACCGGACTGCACGGGAAGCGACTTGGGAGAAGGAGTCTGACATGAGACAGTCGTACCCGTACTTATTTTGACTGAGTTTAGATTGGATAATGTCGAGGACGACATTTTTCTGAGTTGGGGAGATTGTAATATCAAGAACTGCTCCAGTATCGTCCAGGACGATCTGGGATCGTCCTGGGACGATCAATTGAAATGAAGCTCCAGAATTTGCCCAGTTTTATTCCAGGTGATTTTCTGTAGGCATCGTCCAGGCCGATTGGAGACATCGGCCAGGCCGATAGTTACTGTAGAAAATATTGGCCAGACAACAGCCCTGGGAGGATTCCAGGACGATCCTTTTGGTCGGATCGTCCCGGGACGATCTGGCGATCGGCCGGGCCGATCTGAAGATTACTTAAGGGAATTCAGCTCATTTGAAGAGAGAGAAAATATTTTTATAAATATCTGATTTTCGATCTGAGGAGAGAGAAAAAGAAAGAATTTGGAAAAGTTGATTTCGGGAAGACGCGGAGCCGTTTTCGTTCGAAGAGACTGTTGAGGAATTTGCTGTGCACGAGGTAAGGCACATTCCACCTTTCTCAATTTTCAGAACCGTCGTGTTTGGCGGTATTTTCTGTCCGGATTTTGTTTCCGTTAGCGATTTTCGTCCGTATCTTTTGATCGGTTCAGTTTTTACCGCGTAACTTTTTGTATATCGTTGCCGTGCCGGGTGTGCACGTTTTGACTATATTTTGAAGATTTTTATCCGGGTATTTTTGATTCGACTGTGTTTTTAGTCGACTGGATTTTTCTGTGAAATTGGAAATTATCTGTGCAGTAGAATAAAGGTTCTGAAATGTTGATATATGTATTCTATGCGAATTTGGTGAATTTTGATTTTCAGGAAAATTGTGTAAATTCTGTATACTGCCGTTGTGCTGCCCGATTTTTGGGTAATTTCTGATTTGTCCGAAATTCTTCTGATTTGATATGCTATCTGTATAAGCTATAAAAAGGGAGTTATAAGGGGCCTGGATCCTATGAGATTCAGTCAGTGTCAGGGAATTTAGCTATTAATTAAATATCTGATATCTGCTATATGATTCTGATATGATTTGTTCTGTTCTGATATGATCTGTACTATTCTGATTCTGTTGATCTGATATGTCTGATCTGTTCTGTTTCTTATTTGATATGACTTCTGTTTCTGTACAATTCTGTTTGATTTGATATCTGTCAGATTCCGTTCTGATTTATGTACGGATTTGTCTGATGTTTTGGTTTTGCGATTCTGAAGATTTTGATTGGAGGTTTGTTGCTTTACTGAGCTGTTGAGCTCACCCTTGCTTTCTGGTGGTTTTCAGGTTCTGGGAAAGGGAAGGAAGTACAGGATTAGTTCAGAGTCTGATCCGTATAGGTACTTTTGTACTTTTGATTTTTGTACAGTCATGGCTTTTCTGTTCTGTCTTTCTTTCTGTCTAAAAGCCATGTACTGTATTTGTAGATGATTATTTTGAGGAAATGAAAAGATAGATGTTTTGTTCCGCTGCATTTGATGTTTTTAGTAGCTCTGTGTTTTTATTGTGTTGTTTAGAATAATTTGGAAGATTCAGTTCCGAACCAAATTCCAAAGCTAGATCCTGGTTAGTGTCTGCTTCTTCGTCGCGGCCCGGTGCGAACGGGATCCGTCTCGTCTCGGGTCGGGTTGTGACACAAAGAGCCAAATGCCTAGTCGAAAATATCACTAGGATCCATTCTCAAACAATCTCTTGTCAGTAAGGACGTGATACGTGTCCTCTAACCGACAGTTTCGCCGCCAAATGGCACTGCAGGTAAACGGTTATGACCCGGGGCCCTCTGAACCGAGTGGTTTTGCCGCCAAATGGCACCACAGATAGCGGTTATGACCAGAGCCAATACGCTCCTTAATGGCGTTAAATCCTTGAGATATGAATCAATAGGATATAATCGATAGGGAACAAAGCCCTCTGTTAGCTAAGGTGGATTCAAATTTGTCCCCTTAGACAAACATCCAACCCCGGTCTACAAGGTCCCCTTGGACGAAGCAACCCATGGCTGCCGACAAGGATCCTTCTATCAGGTTGGGTCGACTACCTCCTCTGACTAAGTAGACCAGGGACCACGATGGCCCGGGACGACGGAACCATGAGATCTTGATCAGGTCCATCATCCATTCCCCCACCATCCGCTTTAAGTACAAGATGGTGAAATTTCTATTTTAAATATCAAACCTTTCAAAATTTCGAACTTTTAACTCAATTCTCAAATCCAAATCCAGTTCTCCAAATTTCAAACCCATGCTGCTACTATAGCCAGATAACACGTATGTTCTACGTATCTGATTGACGACTAGCCTTAATCGAAAGTTCTCTCTCGTGATCGGGAGAGGTAATTAACTATAGGAGCTTGCGCCTATAGGAAACCAGAACTCATATCATAAAGTCCTCATAAAATGAGGGTGAAATCTCTGGGTAATGTCTTATCTACAAACCCATCTGCCTTCCAAAATTTACCCCGGAACTTATATCAGTTAAAACTCCCTCGCCGAATAAAAAAAGAAAAAGTGCGGCGGGGAGGCCGAGGCCGAGTTTTTGGAGCCCACACCTTACTTAGCTTCTCTTTCTAATTTTGTAATATGAAGCAGAAAGAGTAACTTTTAATTCAAAAATATTCTAATTATAATTAATTTAAACTTTTTAAAATTCGTTGGATATAGACATGATGTTTAGGTAATTAACTAATTTTATGTTGCATCCATTTTAAAATAACTATTAAAATTTTAAATTTATTCTAATGAAATTCTCATTAGAATATTCTGGATACTTTTTCATTCCTATCCTCTCCAAAATAAAATTAATTGAAATTTTAATACTTATTTATTTGCTTGCAAATGAAATTAATATTTAAACAATAATACATTTTCTCTTCAATTTTCTTGGCAAATCTTCGCAAGGTTTTGAAGGGTTTTCCCTACGAATACGCTTCTTCGAGGAGGAAAATTATCATTTAGCGCTCAATATGACTTCGGCCTCTTTCCTAGTTCTAGAGATTCATTTTCGACTGCTTGCAAAGAATAAGTAATTTAAATAACAAGAACAATAATAATAATAATAAATGCATGAATAATTAAATAAGATTGAAAGATAAATTAAACTCACAACAGGCTAAATATAGAATAAATTAAAAATCAGAAACATTCAAGATCTCAAATAAAATTTAGTCAAGCTTAATTGATAAATAATAATTAAATCATAAGAAAATCAATTAACTATTAAAATTTTTATAATTAACCAATTTAATGAACTAAAATCAGAATTGCAACTCTAACCATTTTTTTAATAACTTCAAAATTCAAAATCAATCATAAAAGAGATCCTAAATCACCAAAACACTAGAACTTAAATTCAAATTGAAATCCTATTGCCCTTCAACAAACAAAATTTAAATGTTATAGAACTTCAAGTACTAACTAGCTCAGGACATAGCCAAACTATCTAACCTGTCACATATACTTAGAACGGTTTTTTAAGACACCAACTCTAGCTTTAGGTTAGGTCGATATTATTTTCTAAATGTTTTCTGAGTTGTAAATAACTTGCATGTGAACGAGTGCTAGTTGTTTGATTTGCCTGATGGATTTCTATGATGCCTATGTTCCGATGCTCGCTTTGGTGATTTGTGATGTGTGTTTATATTTTCTTAGGATAGGAATGCTTTATATGTTTATTGCTAATCAGATTATGATTTAAAGGCTAATCAAATCTTTTACAGGTGCACGGGCTACTTAGCCCCATAATTATTAAAAGTGTGGCCAAGTTTATAGATTTCTCAAAGATGAGCAAGTGATAATGTGATGTGATTTGAGATGATTGTTATATAAACTATTTTTTCATACTAATCCTACAAAGAGTTTAGAGTTGTTTTAATTTCATTTTCAAATGTAATTCAAATAAGGGTTATGAAAGTCTTAAAAAAATTTGTTTATTTGTTGAAGGATAAAGGAACCAAAAGCAAAGAAACATCTTTCATACCTAAGAGATTTCTTTCTTTTGAATGTGTTTCTAAAAGATAACTGACGATAGAACACTTGAAGACTAATAAATAAATCAGTATATCTTTGTAAAAAAAAAAAAGACTTGCATCATTCATAGGTTTAGAAATTCATGTTATTGTTGGTGGAGCCTAGTTACATTTACTTACTGTAGAACATGAGTTATATGAAGTGGCACTTGCTTCATGGAATTTGGTCTATATTCTTTAATTTGATTGATTTTTTATATTAGTGGTGCTGTAAAAAGTGTCTGCTTTTTTTTAGGATTCTTTCTTTCATATGCATGTGCCTGAATATTCTTTAATTTGATTGATTTTTTATATTAGTGGTGTTGTAAAAGTGTCTGTTTTTTTTAGGATTCTTTCTTTCATGTGCATGTGCCTGAATTTCATATAGGCTCTTAGGAATAAAAAAAAATTTCTACTCATTATTAAAAATAAAACATAGGAATAAATAATACAAAAAGACAAATTTTAAGAAAGGAAACTGGAGATCATCTAGGGTCGCATACATATTAAAGTATTTTTTCTATCACAACTTTAGACACTTTCTCGCCTGAGAATATAGTTCAGATAATTCGATCTATGAGGATGAGATGTTGAACTTGGGAAAGCCTAGTCTTCTAAAAACTTTTTTTTTTTAACTTTTTTTTTTATTATTATTTCAAGCTTTCATAATTTATGGTAATTTAATTAGATGTCTTGTATTAGAAATAAAATAAAATTTAAATTTTACTGCATTATTTTAAAATGCTTATCATACTAGAGCTCTCTAAGTTTTAGAATGCTTATCATACTAGAGCTAGTGTCTTATGGTATCCAACTGTAGCACCTTCATTTGGAGAAAATGGAAATGATTGAGCTCCACGAGGCTATTATCTAAGGTTTCGTCATTGTTCCTCATAAATAGCATGAAGAAATTATATTCTGAGTAATTTTTCTTTCATACGCTTGTAATTAAGTTGATTAGTATATATTTGAATACCTAATGATTGTTAGATTTAACGTCATGACCTATGTAAGTTTCAAGCCGAAGAAGATTGAAGAACAAATCTATATTGATGTAGAAAATTTATCAAATTGCATGCAAATTTAAGTTGGCGAGGATTTTTATTTAGATGCGATTCAACGTATATAAATTTCAGTAAGACCAAATTAACTAAAAAAATGTTATAAATGAATAACTTCAGATTGTATATCAAATGTTATATTAAATTTTATAAGATTTTCTTACATTAAAAAGTAAGTTTCTAAGTAATTAAATACTAATAAATGGAAATTTATGCCTTATTTTCTGAAGGATGCACTTCCCTCATATCATGATAATAGTTAACCAAATCATTCTTTATGACCCTCATTAGGATGGTTGCTAGGATTTCAGTTCGAAGAAGCATTGTCACACATGAGTTTTTTATGGAGAACTAATGAATCTCTAAATGTTGAGGCAGGGAAGGAAATTTAGAATACTTGTCTATCCTCTTCTCAAAAGATATTTTTGTTTCTTTCCACTTTATGGATTACATGAAATCAACCTGATGTTTGGGTCAAACTTGCTTTCCTTGTCAACCTTCCCAGTGAATCCCCAAATTAGATGGTCATCAAAGTGCATTTGGAAGTAATAATCCTTTTCTACTGTACTTGTGAATTTGACAACTTTTTTCTTTCATAAGCTACGTTTTGCATGCTGATTTTGAAACCTAATCAATCCAAAATTTTAGAGCATCAACCAAGTGATCACCAATTAGGACTTCACAAAGAGCTTCTAATTTATCTTTCATAGGTGCTTGATGGTGTATAAAGGAACCATCTCTTCAAGTACTCGATCATTGATGTTACGTTAAAAGAATCTAATAGAGAAATTTCCCCTCTCCGCACCTGTGAATATGTAGGGCTCAATTTGAAATATGTGGGGCTCCAGGCAGATTTCGTCCAAGCAAGCAAGATCAGGCTAGTTGTGTCTTAATGCAGATAGGGTATGGAATTTTGGGAGTCATGTTGTAGACGTGCAGGTGGACTTCCTACACAGATGAATTTGCATGTGGTCGAATGGCGAGCTTGTGGGGTGTGTGGGGAGCTTTTATTCTGTACGGGCACCGGACGGGAGATCCGTCCGTTTAAGCATTTCGTACCCAGTGGTACCCAATAGTACCGTGTGCGGGTACCGAGCTGGATACCCACCAATGAGGTGATATGGCACATTTTTATTGGTCTCCAGACGCCCTCTGCACTCCGCATAGAATAATTCTTCATGTGTGTGTCGGGGGGGGAGGGATGGAGCTAGGCACTAGGTCGATGGGCTATATCACATGGTAGCTGAGGGTCGAGGTCAGAGATCGAGCAGACTATGTGGAGGGTCAGACTACTTTGGAAGATGGGTTGGGTGCAGTCGAAGTAGGCTGAGAGTAGAGCGATAAGATAAGAGGGTCTCTCCAATGGGCCTAGGTTTTCAAAAAGGACAAAAATTTTTTTTTTAACTGCTCCTAGATTCAAGGCCCCTCTCCACTTTGTTTTAGCTGAATGGGGCCAATTAAATCTGCCACCTCGCTTTTTTGTGTATTAAAATTTTAGGAAGAAAAAATTGACCATTCTACCCCTTTGATCCAAGGGCTAAAGTGAATCAGATGTATATAGGAGAAATTTTAATGTTAATTTTATATAAAAGGCTAAAATAATCAAGTTAATTTCATCGATATTGAATTTGATTGGGTCAATTCAATTGAATTGAACTAATTCAATTGATGTTGAATAGAAATTAATTTGGTTAGATTAATTTAACCTTAAAAGTTGTGGATTAATTTTAATTGAATTTAATGATGAATTAACTCATGTCAGTTGAAATCATCAAGTTCAAACATGAATTGACCTAACTTATTGGGTCGGTTAAGAGAGGTCAAAATTTAAAGAGAGATTGGATTATGGGTCAGGCCAATTTTAAAGCTAATTTAAGGAGCCTATCACTTTTCTAGAGTCATTAGGGAAAACTCTAAAGGTTCAAGTGCTTTCTATGGTAGCTCACCCCTACTTCATCTAGTGTCTTCCTCAGAAAATCATACAAGTGTATTTACATACTATGACAGGAAAACCTAAAGTCTAGAGACATTTAGAATATTTTGACCCATACAAAATTGAGGTCAACAAATGGACCACTAATAGGCATGATAAATTAATCAATAGTTATCATGCATGTTGGTGACGTTGACCAAAATAATCAACCAGATCCATAATTTATGTTGAAGGTTGGATTTAATTTGAACTGATTGAATTAAAATAGTTAGATGAATACAAATTGAATTTTCATTATAGATTGAAGTTTAAATTGCTAGTGAGTTGAGTGATTTTAAAGATCAGTAATGAATCTACTAAATAGTGACTAATAAAGTTATCACTGTCAGTAAAGCTAAGAGTAAGAAAGGGCTGAATGAGTGCAGTGACTTGGATGTGATTTGAAATGAATATAAGAGTTTGAATGTTATTTGCTAAGACTAAAGTATTCTTTCTAGTCTAAGAGAAAGATGCACCACATGAGTACTTACACCTATCTTAATAAATTTGAGGGCATCATCTAAGTAAGGAAAAAATCAATATATGATGATTTACATATTATAAGTATAAATAATGTTATATGTTATGCGTTAATTTGTCAGTGAAAATATATTATTTTAGTTGTGTGTATTCAAGAAAAAACATGAAGGAACTAAAATTTTAAGTATGGTATAGTGCTGCGGCGTCAGACACAATACCTCTGTGGTGTCATCATTGACACCACCGGAGCACCCAAATATAGACATGGCAATACCTAGTCTCTATTTGATAATGCCACAACATCGAAGAAGTCAACACTATAATGCCCATCCAACTATCTTAGCGCCATTGGGTCGAAGGAATTTGCCGCAAAGCACAGTCTCTATTTGCACACCGCTGCTAATTAAATATCAATAAAAGGAAATTTATACCATTTTTTAAGGCCGCACGCCCCTCATCATGAGAATAGTTAACAAAGTTATTCTTTATGACCCTTGTTAGAATGGTTGCAAGGATTTTAGTTTGAAGAAGCATTGTCACACATGAGTTTATTTTGGAGAACCAATGAATCTGTAAATGTTAAGGCAATGGAGGAAATTAGAATACTTGTCCATCCTCTTATGAGAAGGTATTTTTATTTCTTTCCACTTTATGGATTACATGAAATTAACCTAAATGTTTGGGTCAGACTTTCCATCCTTATCAACCTTCCCATTATTGCAAATCTATTTTCATGGCTTATATTTTGATGATTGACAAACACTATTTCTCTTGGACTACTTGTTGCTTCTAACTTTTAAGGAATCGAAGATCGGACGAACAAGACAAAGCTAGTTCAGGATTACGTAGGTTTAGGGTTGAGTCAGTATGTACTTTTTGAGTCCACTTGTAATGGTCAAAGAGACTGATTCTAAGTAACCCTACACACACACACTTATGAGACTTAGAATTTCTGTTTTTACTCATATCGGCCAGGACAATTTTTTCTATCGGCCGGGACGATCAGGCTTAAAACAGAAAGTCTAAATAAGGATTCTTAATTAAGGCAGCCGTCATTAACAGATCAGCCTGGACGATACGTGTATCGGTCAGGATGATATTCTCAAAACAGAAAGAAGTTGCCGCCATAGACAATTAAGGTATACTATATTTTTAAATTACCGGCCAGGACAATCCTTTATCGTCCTGGACGATATTCACAAATTATGCCTTAATTGATCAGGAAATCAAGGGAGTAATTAAGGATGATTGATACGATCATATCGTCCTGGATGATCGCAGGATCGGCTAGGACGATCCAGTCAAAAACCTTAAGTTACTTCAGGACGATAAATATCGACCAACTCGTATCCAGGGCTATTCTCAGGACAATTTTCCTCTGATTTGAACTGATCAGCCAGGACGATCGTGAGATCGCCTGGACGATCAAGCCAAATTTCAATCATCCAGGAGTGTATCCAGGGAGATGCTCTGGCCGATCTTCTGAGTTTTGTACTGATCGGCCAGGCCGATGTCCATATCGGCCTGGATGATAAAGTCAGCAACTTGCAATTAATGAGCTCCTTTTGAAGCCCTTCTATTTAAGAGCTCATGTTCAACATTTTAGATGACCTTTGGCTGCTGCCTTGACTTGAGAAGACCTTGAGGAGAGAAAGAGAGAGAGGGAGAGAGAGAGAGGATATTGTGAGGGTGAGCTTGTGAGGGGATTCACATGGGTTGCTTCAAGGATCACTCTGCTTGTTCTTCGTCTAGAGTTTCTCGTCCGTGGAAGGTTCGGTAGAGGTAAGGAGTTAGCTTTTGGTTGTGGTTCTCTGCCAGCTTCAGGAGGAAGCAAAAGGAGGTAGGTTCTCTGTCTTGCCGGGGTGGCAAAAAAGAGGTTCTTGTGAGGGCTTCTCCGCCTAGCCGTGGAGGCTAAAGGAGAGTCACGTTTTGTAGTGCAATACTTGGAGGGTGCCTCCAAGAAGTGGACGTAGGTCGAGTTGACCGAACCACTATAAATTTCTGTGTTCTTATTTTTTGCTTCCGCACTTTTAATTCCGCATTTATTTTTGTGGTGTGATTTTAGTTTATGCAATTTTTATTCTTTGAGAAAAGAAATTTTAAAATACCAATTCACCCCCCTCTTGGTTAGCTTGGGCCAGTTCTATAGGGCTTAACATCCCTAACGAACTTTCAAGTGGTATTAGAGCGGGATTCAAAAATTTAAGTTTGAAAACTTTTAGAATTAGATCCATGGCTAACCTTGGGAATCGTAACACTACGGAAGGGTATTCTATTACCCGACCTCCCCTGTTCGATAACCTACCTTTTGACTTTTGGAAAACCCGCATGTCAACGTTTTTACAATCTACTGATTATCGCATGTGGATGCTTATTCAAGAAGGTTATTCTCCACCTTCTCGTGAAATTAATGGTGTTAAAACTGAAATTTCTTTTACTGAATGGACTTTTGATGAATGAGAATTAGCTCAATTAAATGTAAAATGTTTGAACTGTTTTTCCTGTGCTTTAAAATCTGAGGATTACATGCGTGTCTCAACTTGCAAAACTGGTAAAGAGATTTGGGATAAATTGTGCATCACCTATGAAGGTACTAATGAGGTTAAACAATACCGTTTAAACATTCTCTTGCATGACTACGAACTTTTTCGTATGAAATCTCATGAATCGATTTCTGACATGTACACTAGGTTTACTCAGATAGTTACTTCACTGCATGCACTAGGAAAAGAACTTTTGAACTATGAAAAAGTAAACAAGATTTTGAGATGCTTGCCTTCGTCATATGATGCTAAAATCACTGCAATCACTGAATCTAAGGATTTGAACACCTATTCTATTGATAACTTACTTGGCTCACTCATTGCTTACGAGCAAGGGGTGAATCAAAGAAATCTTGATGCAGGCGAGAAGAAAAAGAAGAAAATAATTGCACTGAAGGCACACAAATCGGATTCTGAATCTTCCGGGTCTGAAAGCGATGAAGTTGCCTTTATCACAAGGCAATTCAAAAGCTTTCTAAGGATGAAATAAAAGCATCATCAAAGTTGGAGAAAAAGTAAGGAACATAAACATGTTAAATGATCTTCTGATGTTGTCTGTTTTGAATGCAGGAAGCCTAGACATGTGAGAGCCGATTGCCCAACACTTCAAGATAACACAAGCAAAGAAAAGATTGAGGAAAAATCTAAGTTTAAGAAGGAGAAGAAGAGAATCCAAAAGGTATTTTGGGAAGAATCTGGTACTGATTCCTCTGAGACTGAACCAGAGGAAGAGACAACGAACCTGTGCTTAATAGGGGAAGATCATCTTGAGGAAAGTGATGAGGAAGATGTATGTAAACCAACCTATGATGAATTGTTTGAAATTTATGAAAAAATTCATGCATCATACAAAAAACTTAAGAAGACACATGCTAGCTTAAAAGTAGAACTTTTGAATTTACAAAAAGAGCATGAAGTTTTTCTCAAAGATCATGCAACTATTGATTCAAATCACATGGCTCTTCTTGATGAATTTGATGATTTTAACAAAATATATTTGGAATTAATTGATGAAAATAATGCATTAAAAGTTTCACACACCTCACTTAAATTTGATCTTAAGAAATCTAAAGAGAGTGTAAAAAATTTGAGAATTGAAAATGAAGTTTTAAAAAGCACTAATTTGAAGATCCAAAATGATTTAGAAGCATGTGAGAAAACTAGGATGACATCTACTTTTGATCAATTACCAAAACCTAGGAAGAGGCATTATAACTCAAACCACTTAAGAAATCCCTTTTCTGGAGTTAGATGTTTTTCATGTGGCATGCTAGGACACGTCTCACACACTTGCACCATTCACCGTAGTACACATTGGGTGTGGAGACCTAAGATGCATAATTCATAACATACCTTACCTGCATTGCATTCTACTTTTCCTAAGAAGGAGATCAAACCTATTTGGGTTCCTAAATCTGACTGTTGTTGAGTTTTGCAAGAGTGCTCTCACCAAAGACCTCGTGGGGGCATAGGATAACTGGACATATGAAGGCTCGCAGCTCATTCATGCTCAAACCTGCTGCTTCAATAATTTCTTGAAATATGTTTTATTTCAGTGTGTTTTATTTTCGCTTTGTTTGTTATTTTTTTTGTGTGTGTTTTGACTTCACTTTGTTTTTAAAAAATTGGCCTTTCATATGTTGAATCTTTTCAAGATTTTAGATTTTGAAGTTTTGAAGATTATGTTTAGCTTTTCTAAATTTAGTTAAAGGGAAAAACACCGTGGATTGTTTTCCTCCTTCTGACCTTGTTTAGTGGTATAATTTTTCTTCTCTAAACAAAAGTCTAACTCATTTTAGCCAATGATTTTTGAAACTAAGATTCTTTCTATCTTGCTACAATTCATAATATCCAATGCTCTTTCTTATCTTTCGAGTTATTTAAAATCTTGCCATTGCTTTTATCACATGTTTTTGATTTTGTGTCTTATTCTTCCCTATGTTAGAGAGAGAGCTCATACTCTCTAATATTTGGAGGATATACTCACAACTGAGCTTCTTTTAAGAGTTTGCAAAAGAGCTTTTAGCTTGCAAGAATTAAAAAGGAAAGAGGTCAATGACGCCAAATTGAAAAAGAAAAATTATACACAATTGTGTATCAAAAATCAAAAGATGCTCAAAGAGCCAATCAAAGATTCAAGAGGCATAAAATGAGCCCACTAAGAGCAAGCTATCCCCTCTTTTCGAAACTTTTAAAACTTAGAGAACTCATTGACTATTTGATGAATTCAAAGGCTTGATTTCAAATTCCATGATTGAGAAGAAGTACTTTGTTTTATTATTTATGAGATGGTTTTTTTAAATAAGTTTGATTGAATCTTCTTTTTTCCCAATTAGGTTTATTCTGAGTTATGCATTATTGTTTTTCAAAAGAAGTTTTATACCATAAAAAAACGTCTGATTTAGGGTTAACAAAATCGGATATCTTACCTTTGTCTGATTAAGATTAGCTAAACTCCTTGATCTTATGGAACTCTAAAAGTTTAACTTTTTGAAAATTTCTCATATGATGCCTCCATAAAACAAAAAAAAATTAGAAAAATTAAAATCTAAAAAATATTCGTTTTTTTTTTTAATTTTTTATTTTTCTTGTGTTTTTTTTTGCTTTTCTTTTACTGTGTTTTTCTGATTATTTTTCTTTTATTTTATTTTTGAGGGTCTTGATCATCACCATCTTCTTTATGTTTCAAATTCTAGTCACATCGTCCTGGCCGATGCCTTTATCGTCCTGGACGATAGGGTAAATTCTCTTCAAAATCCATCTACTGAACTTTTCTGTGCTTGCTGTATCTCATCATCCTGGACAATCCTATATCGTCCTGGTTGATATGATCAAACTCTATTGCAATCTTGATGATAGTCCTGACCGATAGAATATTTCATCTAGCTGATGCATTTTATGAGCATCGTCCAAGCCGATACACTGGATCATCCTGGACGATCCACGTGTCAGCACGTTTAAATATTTAAATTCGGCTCCGGACGATCCATTATTGGACAATCGGCCGGGCCGATCCACTGTTTGTCATGGACGATACACGTGGCAGTGATTTAAAATGTTTTAACTTCGACCGGTACGATCAATTATTGTGCATCGTCCTGAACGTTACACCTAATTGGCCCGGACGATCTGCTTTTTCAATGGTTGTCCGGCTTGACTCCTCAGGATGATCGCCTGTGTCTAATCGTCATGGCCGATATCTGATCGGCCTGGACGATCGGACCGCCTTTTAGACCAATCAGCCTGTACGTAATTATTGAGCCATATCGGCCCGGACGATTCTGCGATCGGCCAGGACGATATGACCGTTTCTTTAAATTCTGGCCATTCCAGCCATGGTTTTTCACTCTCCACCCTTTCTCCTCTTGTGTTTTCTTGCTAACGCCTCTCTATGGCTGGTGGGAAACGTGTCCGATAAACTTCTGGGAGTTCTTCTAGGGCTAGGATTGACCCTCGTTTCAGGGAAGCAGAAGATGAAGCCACCTACCATCGTTACAAAGAGTGTGGGATAACTGTCTCCAGAATCATCAATCCTGCCCACATCTCATATGGATCTTTTCGCTCACACCTCCCTTTGCTTCATTCTATCTCTTGCTTTCCCTTTCAATACCGAGTTTCTTTGAGAGTTTTTTCACAAACCTTCGCATGAACCCTACCTTCACAGCCCTGACCTCCTATGTGAATCGACGCCCTATCGAAATCACATATCAGGATTGTGTTGATCTTTTACAGCTATCCACCACCGAGGATAAGCTACACTTAATCACCTCAGATCCTGATCTTGACTGGTCCACGACGAATCACTTCCTTCGCCAGACCAATGCACCTTACCATGTTGGAGAGACTAGCTCTCTAGTCAAAGATGCTAGGACAATCCAACATGTCCTTCGTACCTTTGTAATTCCAAAAGTCGGGGACCGAATCCACATCACCCCTCTACTTTCCCTCACTACTTTCTATATAATGGTTCATAAAGAATTTAATACTGTGGACCTAATTTTTTGATACATTAATCACTTAACCATAATCCGTGATCCAGGTCACAAGAGGAAACCCAATCTAGCCTTATTACCCTTCACAGTACTCGTCTCCACCCCGAGGAACCTCGGGGGGCTAGAAAGGAGGAGGCTCCTGCTCCCGCTCCCTTTCTTGACCCTGTTCCTCTCCACCAGCACTCACCAGTTGATTAGTTGATTGAGAGGTTTGATCGATGGGAGACCCGCTTTGACGCCTATGTTGCTGCACAAGAGCAGCAACACTCTGAGGATATTGCCCGCTATGAGCAGCACCGCACTGAGGATTTAGCCCGATTTGACAGTTTCCTTACTCACCAGCAGCAGTAGCATGACCAGGACATTGCCTGGTTCAATGCTCAGTTTACCACGCTTGCCAGCTACTTTCAACAGCCACCTCCACCACCTCCATCAGATGATCAGGATCCCTCGTTCTTTTAGTCTGTGCTTTCTATTGTTTATTTTATATTTTTTTAGTTTGCTTTTTAATCTTTGTTTGTTTTTTCTTTTGTATCTGGACCCTCTTTTTGTGATGACAAAATGGGGAGTAGGGTGTGGTAGGAAAAGTTGTTGAAACCTTGAAATTCTAATGAACTTTTTTGGATATTTTCCTACTTGTGTTTGTCATCATCAAAAAAGGGGAGATTGTTGCAAATCTATTTTCATGGCTTATGTTTTGATGATTGACAAACACTATTTCTCTTGGACTGCTTGTTGCTTCTAACTTTTCAGGAATCGAAGATTGGACGAACAAGACAAAGCTAGTTCAGGATTAAGTAGGTTTAGGGTTGAGTTAGTCTGTACTTTTTGAGTCTACTTGTAATGGTCAAAGAGACTGATGCTAAGTAACCTTACACACACACACTTATGAGACTTAGAATTTCTATTTTTACTAATATCGGCCATGATGATTTTTTCTATCGGCCGAGACGATCAGGCTTAAAACATAAAGTCTAAATAAGGATTCTTAATTAAGGCAGCCGTCATTAACAGATCTGCCTGGACGATACGTGTATCGGTCAGGACGATATTCTTAAAACAGAAAGAAGTTGCCGCCATAGACAATTAAGGTATACTGTATTTTTAAATTATCGGCCAGGACGATCCTTTATTGTCCTTGACGATATTCACAAATTATGCCTTAATTGATCAGGAAATCAAGGGAGTAATTAAGGATGATTGATACGATCATATCGTCCTGGACGATCGCAGGATCGGCCAGAACGATCCAGTCAAAAACCTTAAGTTACATCAGGATGATAAATATCGGCCAGCTCGTATCCAGGGCTATTCTCAGGACGATTTTTCTCTGATTTGAACTGATCGGCCAGGACGATCGTGAGATCGTCTTGGACGATCAAGCCAAATTTCAATCATCTAGGAGTGTATCCAGGGCGATGCTCTGGCCGATCTTATGAGTTTTGTACTGATCGGCCAGGCCGATGTCCATATCGTCTTGGACGATAAAGTCGGCAACTTGCAATTAATGAGCTCCTTTGGCTGCTGCCTTGACCTGAGAAGACCTTGAGAAAAGAAAGATAGAGAGGGAGAGAGAGAGGATCTTGTGAGGGGGAGCTTGTGAGGGGATTCACAAGGGTTTCTTCAAGGATCGCTCTGCTTATTCTTTGTCTAGAGTTTCTTGTCCGTGGAAGGGTCGGTAGAGGTAAGGAGTTAGCTTTTGGTTGTGGTTCTCTGCCAGCTTCAGGAGAAAGCAAAAGGAGGTTGGTTCTCTGCCTCGTCGGAGTGGCAAAAAGGAGGTTCTTGTGAGGTCTTCTCCGCCTTACCGTGGAGGCTAAAGGAGAGTCACGTTTTGTAGTGCAATACTTGGAGGGTGCCTCCAAGGAGTGGATGTAGGTCGAGTTGACCGAACCACTATAAATTTCTGTGTTCTTATTTTTTGCTTCCGCACTTTTAATTCCGCATTTATTTTTGTGGTGTAATTTTGGTTTATGCAATTTTTATTTCTTTGAGAAAAGAAATTTTAAAATACCAATTCACCCCCCTCTCTTGGTTAGCTTGGGCCAGTTCTATAGGGCTTAACATCCCTAACAAACTTTCACCCGTCAATCCCTAAATTGGATGGTCATCAAAGTGCATTTGAAAATAATAATCCTTTTCTATTATACTTATGAATTTGGAAACTTACTCTTTCATAAGCTACATTTTGCATGTTGATTTTGAATCCTAAACAAGTCAAAATTCTAGATTTTATGGAGCATCAACCAAGTGATCACCATTTAAGAATTTAAAAATAGGTTCTAATTTATCTTTCAAAGGTACTTATTGGCATATATAGGAATATGTTTAAAGACTTAATCATCGATGCTACATAGAAATAATCTAAGAGAGAAATTTCCCTTCCCCGCTCATGAATATATATGGTTCAATTTGGAAATGGTGGGGCTCCAGATGGATCTTAGGCAAGAAAGCATGATTAGGCAGACTCAAGAAGGCAGCTGTGATCACATTATGAACTAAGTCCATACGATGTGGATTCATGGGAACAATAGTGAGATCAGGCTAGTTGTGTCTTGATGTAGATAGGGCATGCAAGTTTGGGAGTCGGGTTTTAGTCATGCGGAAGGACCTCATGATGCATGAAGGCAGGGGGAAGGCGGGTCTAGTGACATATTCATATAGGTAGGAGGGAACATAGTAAGTCATGGAGAAGACTTCCTATATAGAGGTGGAGTTGCATGTGGTAGAATGGCATGCTTGTGGGGGGGGGGGGGGGGGGACTTTGTATAGCCCATCAACCTAGTGCCTAGCTCCACACTATATTTTCACTGACAAATTAACACATAACATATAACATTATTTATACTTATAATATGTAAATCATCATATATTGATTTTTCCTTACTTAGATGATGCCCTCAAATTTATTAAGATAGGTGTAAGTACCCATGTGGTGCATCTTTCTCTTAGACTAGAAAGAATACTTTAGTCTTAGCAAATAGCATTCAAACACTTATATTCATTTCAAATCGCATTCAAGTCACTGCACTCATTCAGTAATGAATCTACTAAATAGTGACTAATAAAGTTATCACTGTCAGTAAAGCTAAGAGTAAGAAAAAGCTGAATGAGTGCAATGACTTGGATGTGATTTGAAATAAATATAAGAGTTTGAATGTTATTTGCTAAGACTAAAGTATTATTTATAGTCTAAGAGAAAGATGCACCACATGGGTACTTACACCTATCTTAATAAATTTGACACTACAGGAAAATCACTGATTTCCGGCGGAATTTTCCGGCGGCCTTCCGGCGGACACATTTTTGGCGGCTTTCCGGCACATTTCCGACGATTTTTTCCCAAGGAATTTCCCGGCAGCTTTTTCATTTTTCCGGCGGCTTTTAAAAATTTAATGAAAATGAATAAAATTTTTACTATTTAAATGATTTAACAAAAAATTATTAAAATTTATATTAATAATTTAATTAATTTTCATTTTAAAATTAATTAGTTAGTTAATTTTTATTTTATATTAAATATTTTTTTATTTTAAAATTAATATTTTCATTTTTTAAATCATTAAAAAATTAATTTATTTTTTATCATAATATACTTTAAATAAAAAATATTGACATGAATTACATATATACATAATGGCCAATTCGGTATGCTTGAAATTTTCACGAAGGACGCGGGTTCGAATCTCACGGCCCACGCCAAAATCGTGCGCGCGGGAGCGCCGACAGTTGGCAGAAGCGCGGGAAGGCCGACAGCCGCGGAAGCACGCGGGAGCAGCAGCTGCGCCGGCAGTCGCAAAAGCGCGCTGGCGAGAGCTCATCCGTGGGACGCCGGTAGCCGCGGGCAACGCGGGAGCGGGGCGCGGCTCCGGCAGCGGTGGCGAGCGTGATGAGGGTTTTTTTTTTTTAAATTTGACAGGCGGTTTATAACTTCTGGAAAGCTGCGGGAATAAATTGCCGCCGGTAAAAACCGCCGGAATTTATTTTCATACGTCTTTTTTACCGGCGGTCACTTAACCGCCGAAAAAATACAAAACCGCCGGAAAAGGCCGCCAGAAATGGGTGATTTTCCTGTTGTGTGAGGGCATCATCTAAGTAAGGAAAAATCAATATATGATGATTTACATATTATAAGTTTAAATAATGTTATATGTTATGCGTTAATTTGTCAGTGAAAATATATTGTGTGGAGCTAGGCACTAGGTTGATGGGCTATAATGAAAGCTTAAAGATTTGAAATACAATCTTATACAAAAAATATAAAGGATAAGATAAAAGAGCAAATACAAGGGGCGGTGAACTAGTGGAAGTAAAATTTTTACTACAACCTTATCCAATTATTAAAACTATATTATTTACTTCAACATTCAAAAGTTAATGATTAAATCTATAACCTATAATTTCAAATTAAGAAAACAAAAGAATGATTGATTAAGTTTAATTATTGATATTTTTTGAACCTAGAAGTATAGCCTTGATTCAATTTTACTAGTTCTAGATAGTGATTTTTTATCTTATATTTTTGTAATTTTATATTGTCACTTTTTATTTTGGTTAATCACTTAATCAGAATTACAATACTTTTATTTTTTTGAGGACAAGCGAGAGCTAAGCTAGGGAGAATTTGATATTTATAAATATTGTTATATTTTATGTATTAATTTATTAGTGAAAGTGCATTATTTTAGCTATTTATATATAGGAATATGCAGGGAAAAAAGAAAAATTTTAAAGTATGGTGCAGCACTACGGATTCGGACACAATACCTCCATGGTGCCATCATTGACACCACTGGAGTGCCTAAATATGGACATGGCGACGCCCAATCTTTATTTGATAGCACCACAATGTCAGAGTAATGAGCACAATAAAACCCATCCAACTATCCTAGTGCCACAACGTCAGACGAGTCATCACTATAAAGCCCAGTCTCTATTTGCACAGTGTCGTAATGCCAAATTCCATTGCAGCTAAGTCAAGGGAGTACCATATGGACGTCACTATGCTAAAACCGTCAGTGATGTCCTTGTCTTACAGTTGTAAGTGTTCCGACCATGATCTACTAGCTCAGCGACACGTCGATTTATTAAATACTGGGTATATGTCAACAAACACCATAGCAGAGGAAACCTTCAGCACTATGGCATTAGTTTATTTTATGGTCGCCGTAGTGTAAGTTACTTAAGCTCTGCAGTGTCAAAATCCATTTTTTTATATTTTTTCTATAAATAATTTGTATGTAATATTAATAAGGGAGGACAATCACTTATTTAATTTCAATATTTATAGTGTTTTTCTATTTTTTCCTTTGGAGTGGAAACTAAGAAAATTTAGAGAAATACTAGATAGATTCCATTCAAGTGTTTAACCTATATTTTTGAAAGCAATTATGTAAGTTCTAGGAGAAGTGTAGAGGAGATCATTGAACCATCCAGTGATATATTTTCTTTTGTACTTTCTTCATTTTGTGCAAATTAATAAAAATAAAAATACTCACTTGTTCTTCATGTCTAGCTAAATTCTCTAGTTTTAGATTGATGGTGTAGATAAAATATGGAGTACTAATGACATCTCTCCATTAGTAATTTCATAATATTTTTAATATATCAGATCTCCATTTAATGCACATAGTTTTCATATGTGTTGTTAATATCAGGTGTATTCTAGTCTAGGAATAGAAAAGTAGGCACAATTAGGTAAATTTGATTAGTATGATGCAAGCATAGACATAATAAATGTGATAATGTATCAATTTATATAGTTGAATTATCATGAGGGGGTTTTAATAGTACATGATTTACTAAATCTTCTAATATTTTTATGGGATGACAGAATATGAGATTTTTAGAGTGGTATTGAGGTTGAAAGAGTTTAATATATATTTTATCTCTTCGTGCTTGACTGAGTGGTTAGTGATGCATATGCTATGAATATCATTAATATAAAATAAAATTATTAAGAAACATATTGTATTTATATTCTATCAATCCAAAATAATTTATCCCAATAGTGTTTTGTTTAATTATTTTATCCAAATAATATTTTGTTCAATTATTTTTTATTTTAAATTAAGTGATTGAATCTTCACTAAACTTTTTTTGTTTATTGAGTAGGATAGTTATTGCAGTTGAAGTAGACAATACTATTATTTACAAATAACATTCTTTCTCATGGTATATATATTATACTCTATTACTATATTATTTGATTCGGCATATATACTTGCATATATTGAGTGGAGTATTTATAATACTTATATCAAAGAAAACCTAAGAATCATTTAGGGATTGATAGAGCCCTAATTTGTTTTTATAATTCCTTAGGTTACTCTGCAGCTCCCATCAACACCTAAACTTGGAAGGTTTAGAATTTAAAATTTAAGTTTAACTGGGATGGTTTCATGAGGGGCTTACTCAATCTCTAGCAAATTTAATCCCAGGGAAAGAATGCACAAGGGCTCACACTTAACCTTGAGAGACTAGAGAAATTTGATTTAACTAGGATGCTGCCAAGAGGGGCTTTCTCTAACTTCATAGAGTTCAATCTTAAAAAAAAGAAGCCTGAGTGTGGGGACTTACACCTAATCTTAAAAAATTGAGGTTTTGATTTAATTAGGATGGTGCTATAGGGGGCTTACTCCAACATTAACAGGTTTAGTTTTAAGGAAAAGAATCATAAGAGTAGGGGATCTCACTTAATCTTGGAAGTGTGAGGTTTTAATTTAACATGGATGGTGCCTAAAAGGCATTCTCCAATTCTAGCATTTCTAATATTAAGAAAAGGAATCATGGAGACTCACATGTAATCTTGAAAGATAAGAGAAATTTAATTTAACTTAGATGGACCATGAGGGGCTTACTTAAACTTAAGTAGATCTAATCCTAAGAAAAGGAAGCATGATGACTCACACATAATCTTGAAAGACTATAGAAATTTAGGATGGTGGTACGAGGTACTTTCACCAACTTTAGTAAATCTAATCTTAAGAAAAGAAAGCACAAGGACTCAAACCATACCTTTAAAGACTATAAAAAATTGATTAAACAAAGAAGGTGCCATGAAAGGCTTCCACCTTAAAAGACTAGAGAAATTTGATTTACCTAGGAATGTTCAAAGAGGGGCATGCTCTAACTCTAGCCAATCTAATCCTAAAAAATAAGCATGGGGACTCACACTTAACCTTAAAAGACTAAAAAGTTTAGATTTTACTAGGATGATGTAATGAGGGGCATGATCTAACTCTGGCAAATTTAATCCCATAAAAAAAAACACAAGAACTCACACTTAACCTTAAAAACTAGAGAAGTTTTATTTAAGTTGGATGGTTCCATGAGGGTCTTGCTCTAACTCTAGTGGATTTAATCCTAAGGAAAGAAAGTAAGGGGACTTACACTTAATATTAAAAGAATAGAGAAGTTTAAATTAACTAGAATGGTGCCACTAGGGATATGCTCCAACTCTAGTAGATCTAATCCTATGGAAAGGAAGTATGAGAATTCACACAAAATCTTGAGAGATTAAAGAGTTTTGGATTTAACTAGGATGCTGCAATGAGGGGTTTGCTTATCTTTAGCATATATAATCCTAGGAAAAGAAAGTATGAGGACTCACACTTAACCTTTGATTAGAAAACTTTGATTTAACTTGGATGGTGTCATTAAGGGATTGCTCCAACTCTAGTAGATATAATCTTAAGGAAACAAGGTATGGGAACTCACATCTGTCCTTAAATGATTAAAGAAATTTAATTTAACTTGGATGGTTCCACAAGGGGCTTTCTCTAACTCTAATGGGTCATGATCCTAAGGAATAAAAGTATGGACTCACATCTAACCTTAAAGACTAGAGAAATTTATGAAGAAAGATGTCAGTTTATAGGACTTATACTTGACTTTCACACACTAAGATTTACTAAAGGAGGATGCTGCTTGGGAAACTTATACCTCACTTCAGATGTTGAGATAAGTGACTAGGAAAAGGTTTCATGACCTGAACCTATAGTTGCACTATTAATGGTATACGAAGCTTTGAGCTTTATCTAGTGCTCCTTAACTTGAACTACAGTTAGGCATCCTGATGAGTCTTCCTTAACTATAGAACAAGAAGGTTTATAGTTTAAAGGATTTAGTGCAATTTTATTTCTTGAAGTTTTGATCTTTTCTCTCCATCTTAAATGACACTAACAACTTAACAATGTTTTGTTGGGGATCAAAAGTTTTTTTAAATACCATTTTCCAAGAGAGAAGGGAAAAATTGAAAGGATTTTGAATTATAATGATTTTAAAAATTTTAAATTAAATTCTCAGTTTCCCCTTTTTATGACAAATGATATTTATAACTTATAAATGCTCTACTGGAGACCAAAAACTTTTATGCATGTCAATTTTAAAAAAAAAAAAAGTCAGGAATTTGAGGGAGCTTGAATTATAATTTTACTTTTAAGGATTTAAAATTTTGTTGGAAGATTTTGACTTTTTCTCACTTCCCTAGAAGAAAAAGATGAACCCAAATAATATATAAAATTTTCCACTAGAGATTATTTATTTTTGTGCACGGGTTGTCACTTATAAGGAAAGAAGAAAGAGGGTGTAGTTCAATCATCTATGATAAGTAAAAATTCATTGAAGAATCTCATCTTAACTACTCGAGGAGGTATCTAATATTTTGATAAAAGTTTATTCCAAATTTAACTTTTTGAGTACCTCAAAGAAATAAATCTAAATTTTGTAGAGTTCTCAGTTAAAAATCTTGAGATAACTAAACACATAAAACTTCCTTAGGTGAATTTTAACTTTTGCATGGGGAATATTTGAGCATCCTTTATAATGAAAAAAATCAAAGAATATCAAGTACCCATAATGATTTGGAAATGTTTGATTTTCATCATAAAGTGGAGACATTATTTTCAATACATAGTTTTCTTTATGATGGTTTGCACGTGATTTTGCATTTGCTAGAGTTTTAATCATCTTGTCCCATGAAAATGATAAGTGGTAAAAGATTCAAAAGCTTAATGAGGGGTGGGTTGATTCAATCAACTCCAACTAGTTTGAACTTGTTATAAATGAATTTAATCAAATATCCTAAACTTAAGAATTTTCTTTAAAGAAAACTAAAATTTTGACAAATTTAAATCTCAATGCCATAGAAGTTTTTTTTTAATAGCGACCTTTCGACTCTAGTGTTCAAATTAAGTACATCATAAAGTGGAAATCAAATTTCAATTGAATTTTATAGCCATTTGAGGGTGTTGTCCTAAACTTCATCAAAAATAGAATCCTTCCAATTCTAACATATGAGATTAGTCAATTATGGACTAGATCAAATTGTAGCTTGATTTTGATTTGAATTTTGTTAGGGATGCCAATAAATCTATTATTGGCATCACCTAAGAATAGAACCTCTCATGTACTAGTATCTTGGCTCAATTAATCATGGATGGTATCAAACTACAATGTGATTTAACTGTGAAGTTTAGGTAGGGATTCAAATGAAGTTATAATTAACATTACCATGGATAGAGCCCTTCATATTCTAACATCTTAGCTTAGTCAATCATGGATTAAATTTAAATATGAAATCTACTCATGATGAATGAGAATATTATAAAATCTTCTCAAAATCAACCAAAAGGAATGTCCCTCAATCAGGTTTAGAAAATATAGCAGTAAAATAGAGAGATTCTTTTGTTTATAAGTATCATTATAAGTATTTTGGCATCAAGACCTTATTTAAAATCTCATCAAAATTGTGAGATATTCAAAAGAGTTGGAAATGTTTCAAGAATGGTTTATTTATGCATATGAATAGGTTAGTTATGTAAAACACAATTATACATAACCAACACCGTTATAGATTCAGTTAAGTTGATCATCTTTTTTTTCCCTTGAAATTGACTTGAGGATATGAAATAACCAACTCAAGTTTCCAACTAATGAGATCTCATGATTTAGATTTGTTGACTCATATCAAGTCTCCTACATACTAAACTGGGGTTTCATTATCTTTTTTTCTTCTTATTTGATAATAATTTAATCCAATGATAGTTGAATTAGAGATAAAAAAATAAAGATTTTCATATCACTCATATTGAATATATTTTTATATCCAACATACCATCGATGCAAGATGATGAACCTAAAATCAAGATTCTTATAGTCAACCGTTAAAAATATTGAAGGACTAATTGAACTTCTGAGATTCAAGGAATAAGAGGGATGTCATCCCTTTGTTTTATTTTTGTTATTACTTTTTTTTTTTCAAAATAGTCTGTGTATATAACTCTTTTTTGTTATTCTTAATCGTAATATCATCTTCCAAGCTTGAGATGAAGAAATTAACCCACTTAAGCAAGAAGGATATATCTATAAATTCGACCCGATCCTTTTTTAAGAATAAACAACTTGACTAAAATTATTTTCAAATTGGTTCATTCATAAAAAAATACCTATGAAATGTACAACAATAAGAAGATGGAAAATAGTTTTTTTTAACTATTTCAAATCAAGATGGTTTCCATAAAAGCTGACTTAGGACAAATGTCATGTGGATGCCGTAAGAGTGGAGTTTGACCTAATGACTATTTCTTATACAGGATGGCTACTGTAAAAGAAAACTGATGCCAAACATTTATAGGATGTCATAAGAGCTGACTTAGACCAAATGACTATTTTTAAGTAGGATGTTTGTCGTAAGAGTGAACTTACACAAAAACCTTAAGAGAAGGAATTTATACCTGAATGAGAGATCTATCTCAAATAAAAAAAGTTATTAGGTACTAAAAAAAAAGATGTTCCCAAATGAATAGATTTACTGGATACTTAAATGAGATATGATACCCAAATTAGTATATTTACATGGTTTGATAAGGACAATACTAGTGATATGTTTTATGACATGGCTTGTTGAGTTGAAATATGCTTAAGATATTTTTAATTTAAAACTAATGAAAGCTCATTAAACTATGCAAGTATATATGATGAATCAAGTATTTAAATGATAGAGTAGAGTGTTGATCCCATGAGAATTTTTTATGTTTAATTGTAATTAACTATTACTGCTTAATCTAAATGCACAATTTATCCTACAAAAAATAAAAATGATGTTTTAGAATTTTTATCACTATAAGATAAACATGCAAGAAGATTTTTATACTTATAAAAATAAAGTTTTTTAACTTATCAATGTAAATAACATAGTTTTACTAATGAGACTCTTAATTTTTAGATGTGAATTAGAGCATATATGTCCCTAGATCTCTATCAAACTTGTAGGGGTGAAAAAATTGACTTATGGCCTTTTTAAAGTTTTACTATCCAAAGAATCTAGAATATTCAAATATTTAATGTATAGGAATGCCAATATTCCATTTCAAAACTCCTTATTGTTCTAGTATTTCTTTGTTGAGGCTATACATCACACTAGATGTTAACTACACACATGAATTTTATATATATATTAAATGAAGACTGAGAGATATTGAAAAATTTACTTTGACATTTATGGAACAAGAGTCTATATTAGTACTTACTATGTTTTTACATCATTAGCCCATAATTAGAGAATTAGCCAGATATGAAAGATTCAACAAGCAAACTCATTTTCATTTCTTTCATTAAAAGAAAAAATATAAGAGAATTAGTAGGAAAACTATCACCCAAAGGGATCAAATGATTTTCTCAATACTGTTTCATCCCCCAACCATAGAGTTTCTTACAAAATAGGTTAAGATCTCCATAATGAAAGTATCTTTTACTTCCTTAGTCTCTCTTAGACTTTACTCCAAGGGGGCTATAGAGAAACATAGCTAAACTAACAAAATTTTACTTAAATGGTAGAACTTCCTAAACAACAAAATTAAAAACTAATTATAATAAATGCAGGAATGGTTTCAAGCGTTATGATGCTTAGAAATGTGGCATCTTGGTGGCATAAAATGATCTAGTAACTCAACATTGTAATGTTGGCTCTGTGGGTAGCATTGTCTGACTTGGCATAGTTAATGTTTCAAATGACACATCTTTTGGTTGAGTCACTGTTACTCCTTTCATTTACAACTACTCCACCATAATGCTCCAAAAGTTGAGCTTTGTGGTGCTTGAATGTGAATTTTTGTGCTAAGGTGTTGCATGGATCAATGCTCTGATGCTCATTATTTTTGAGACTCCATTGTTGCGGTGCTAAATTTAGGTGTAGTGAAACAGTGTTGCTCTACATTTGTGACCTTGGTGTCATTAAAATATTGGAAAATAGGGAACCCGATGCTACCATGTTTGAATCTTGCAGTAGGGTGTTGTAAAAAAGTAAGTTGCATTGCTTCTGATGATGGTGCTATGGAGTTGTTCAACTCTTATAAAATTTTATTTTCATATGAATATTTCCACCACAAACACCACTAAAATAATGGGTTTAACTTAATTTAAATATTATAAATAATATATAATTTATACTTAATAAATTCTCTTCAACTTAAACTCCTACTTATTATCCTTAAGCAATTGTAAAAATCATCTATTGATCACTTAATAGCTAAAGAAAAAATTAATAATTTAAAAATTTTAAAATATAAGATAATAAATTACAGTCTATAAGTAATTTAAGATGATCAAAGTTATAATTCTAATTTAAGAAGTCATAAAATTATCCCAACCATTCACTCATGCTATTGCTTGATTTGAATCTATACACTATATATGTAAGTATAAAATTGACTTTTAAATGTAGAAATGAATAATATAACTTAGGGGTTAGTTTTTCTTGTAGTTAAATAGGAGTTCATGTGCACCATCATATATACTAGTTCACTTACCTTTTCCATTTTGATTTAAGTATAAGGATGCATTTGAACTTATTCTTCAACCAATACTATTTTTTAATGCACTCATCTTTTTACTTTCCACATATATCTTTTAAATTTTTTAAAAAAATTGCAGTACATAATTAATGATTTTCAATATAAGATTTCTTTTCATCCTCCTACAATCCTAATTGATTTAATGTGATGATTCAATAAGATCTCTAATTCCATTTTCAATTTTATGATGATCTTTCTAATTTAAGTTATCCTCATATTTTCTTTAAGCTCAGTTATTCATTTTTAAATTTAGTAGTCAATTCATTAGTCTATCGTTTCTAAATTCAAATAACGTTACTAGCTTAAGTGATCTATACTAGTTAATAATCAAGCTTTTCCATTTTTGAATTATTATGCATTGTTCATTCAAACTATCATCTAAGGGTTTTTTATTATCCTAATTTTTTAATTATCATTTTTATTTTGACTAAATAAATAATCAAAATGCAAGTATTTGTAGAGGATAATGTACAATAATTTAAAAATAAATTAAATGTAAATA